>CM040999.1:5522385-5585474 GCA_022985145.1 Pangasius djambal
CTCACCATCCCTGAATAAAGGTTTATTGCAGTGGGTCTCAGAGGTTACTCTGACTGTGCACAGGTTTTGACCTTCTTTAGCCTCAGAGGCTGATTTTATCAAAGGGCCTTCCCTTTTAGCATGCTGTATGTACTTGCCTCCAGCTCATTCCATGCATGTTGCTACATCTTCACAGTTTTCAAGTTCAACTGCAGGCTCGTATCGGGCTCGTATCGTACCTCTACTCTGGAAGGTAATTTGTTTCTATAAATATTTATATCAATTCTGTTTCTACACTTTGGCTTGACAATGATCAATGGTTTGGGTAGGCCTTTGAGTCAACACTACGCATTATAAAAAATAATTCAGAATTTTTATGAGTTGTCTCTTGCATTTGAATGCCTTTGTTGCTCCATAAACCTAGAAGGCAATTCTTCTTCTTTGCAGACCACATTATCACTTTAACCTGCTATTGTGAAACCTAAAACTGAATGAATCATGAGCGGTTTAGCCATTCTTGGAGCAAATTACTTTCACACACGGTGCAACCCTCAACCTGTATTTGGTTGTAACTGCAGAACATCGTTTGTAGGTGGAGATTCGAAAACAGCTTTTATACTTGTCCAAATATACCAAACGTAGAGCAAATGTTCTTTGAGACAACTTCCAATTCATGCATGTTCAGATTCATGTTACGATTCTCCGTGCAGCACTCAAATTCTGAATTTGCTTGTCAACAGAAGCATTTTCAATGTTTGATAATACATTTGCATGTGGATGCGTCTTTCAGTTCTGACAAGAACCAGAAAAACAGTAAAAATCAGCGAAAGTCGACATCTCACCTTGTCGAAGAACTCGTAGAGGCGCACAGTCTTGTCGATTTTCTCCTTAGTATCCTCTACTCTCTGGGAGAATTCGTGCAAGTGGACCCAGAAGGAGCGAACTTTAACCTCGTACACCTGCAGCTCAGCTGATGAGATATCCTCCCAACGCTCCAACCGCTTCAGAAGTGCTTCTCCACTCTTACAGTGATCCTGCAAAAAACACACAAAGTAACGAGTAACTTCACATGCATTTACACATGCACACACACACACAGATGATTGTTATTGTAATAAATGAAGATTAAAATGCCAGTTTCCTACATAATGTGAGTATGACTATCCATCATAATCCAATTAATCTAATCTCAATCATACCATTTATTAATTTAGATCATATCAATTGTATGTATACTGTATTCAAATGTGCATGATTACAATGTAGAACATATTTTGTGACCACAATATTTGAGAATTGATGTATAATATCCAGTGATCTTGCAGAATAACAGTGTAGACGTACATAAGCCGCTGAGTAGAAGTCTCTGAAAAGCCTCTGCTTGCTGCGGAGCTGCTCCAGAGAATCTTCCAACTCGCCCAGCGTCTGCAGCCTATTCTCTCCTACCTCATCTATCCACTGACTGACCTAAGACAAGAAGAACACGCGCACACACACACACACACAGGTCAAACTGAATTCAGAGCTTCAACACAATTAAGCACCAGGTTAAACACTGTATACATTCATCAGTCATATCTTTCCTAAGAAAGCTGACTCAGATGACACAAGTGAGATAACACCATCGCACACCAGAATGTAGCACTAGAATGTAGCAGATTATAAATCTGTTTGAGATATTCATCGCATTTTTGACAGCAGACATTCTGCCTCCCTCTCTAAAAATATTCTGCTGCAAGAGAGTTAAAGCTTTTGATGTGTTTCGTATTCTCTAGATTTGACGCACTGTAGGACTGTTCATGAGCCTTGTTTATATCATCGCGCTGTTGAATGCTCGATTCTGATTGGTCAGAAGGTGATTTATTTTCTTTAACAGCAGCTCTAACTGCAAGCTCATTCTACTGCCTTAACACTTAAGCTGGATTTGCTTTATTAATTCAGAGTCAAAAAAAGAGAGGCTGGTAAGGGATAACATAATTGTTGGCAAATTTCTGTGGAATGAAAAATTTAATTGTTGTGCTGTTACTATAAATAACCAACTTCAGCATGGTAACAGTAACTCCGCTTCATGTCGGGTCATAGCACACCACCCTGTCGTTGTTTATTTTCCTATAACAGCAGACCCTATTATGTTTTATTCCTTACTTGGCTCTTACAACTCTCTAAATGAAAAGTTAAACTACATTTAAACTCTAAAAAAAAAAAACAACCTAATTTCCGGCACTGTTATGTAAGAACTCAGTTTGTGATGTACAAATTCATTTGAAAATGAACTTTAGCCACAGAACCTGCATGCTAAGCCTGCTAGATGATTTACTTAGCTAAAACTAGTAATGGGCATCATTGTGTGTGTTATGGTATTGTTAAACTGATCACTGCGAATACAAAAATGCAAACTGAGACTCTGATACCGAAATAGCACTTGTGACAAATGCAAGCTAGCTTATTAGCAGCTGACTAATGCATATTTACAGATTTTGACATTTTTTGAGGATAAGATGTAGAGATGTTCTTAAGCCTTATTAGTAGTTTACTGGTGATTAATGAAACAATTTATTATTGATTTTAACGAAGGCAACCAAACTGTTGCTTGTAGGTTTGAGGATGATAAAGGATCTGAGGCATAAAGACTAGCTCTCACCTCCTTGAATCCCTCCTCCAGGCTCTTGAACTCCATAATAAACTCCAGCTCCTGAGTGCACTTGTTGGACAGCATCACCAGCTTATGAACCAGCTCATCCACCTGATTATACAGACTGCATGCACTCTCTATGGCATCTCTGTAGTGTAGCAAAACACACACACAAGCATGGTATGGTATATGTTAGGAAGAACCAGGATGTTTGTTCATTTTTACCCCGTAAAGCCTTACTGTTGAAGGTTGCCATGGTATTAAGCAGGAAGTGCCACAAATCAAGTCTGGAGCTCATGCATCCAGACTCGATTTGAAGTTTGTTCTAAGTAAGGTGCTTATTGGTTGTGGGTTTGAGGATGTCCCACGGATTGGATGATGTTTTGTGACTGACAAGGAGTTCACACAATCACTGTCCAGCGCCTCTGATGAGACCATCTAGGAGCCAGCTGTGCCAAACTCATCAGCCAGTGTAAAACCCAACATGCCCACTGTGTGTATCCTTGGCCTTCTCCGAGCGTAGGAACATTAGTCCAGTGCTGTAATGCAGTGACTGAGCACACTGTTTGTTGTGGCAGAGCTTGATGACTAACGGATGATTTCATTTGTGCTGTAGCTCAGTTACACAATGGTGGATTGTACTTCAGTTCAACATCCTCACAATGTTTTCCAGATCGTTTTCCGTTTTTCTGAATCCTAGTCATATACACAAACAGTTTAACAATGTCATATCTATTCAATCTACAGTCAATCTACAGTCAAAGCCACAACTAAAACACACACCCTGTGACATACTCAGCCATTCAGTGGGAATGTTAGTGAGGCACTACCCCAGGCTCCAATGTACTGGAGTGTGAGCATGCTGCCTTCAAGCTTTCAGACTCTGGTGTTGGTTTACACAGGCACACCTCAGACTGACCCTGTTCAAATACACTAGTGCCACAGATAATAGCCACAAATAAACTGACTGAAATGATCCTTGTAATGGCCTTTATGTTGCTTGGTGATTAAATGTAAGTATTGTTTGAAATGAGATAACTCAGGAACTGTGCATATTACATTACACTGATACAACTTTGGGCTGAGTAATAAACATAAAAATAATAATCATGATGATTTATCAATTGTATTTAATTAAAGAAAAATGTGGTGATGATATAAATATGATTGAGCATTCCTAATACACCCCAAATTACAATGTCTTTGTATGTTAGTCAATGTTGATTTGAGGAGTTTTGCCCCTTTACAGATGAGCTCAGATATAATGGCATCTTTCAATTCTTTATATAACAGGAAGCATGCACATACACTTTTGTGCCCAAGGGACCTGACAGCAGTGATGGATAAATCACTAACTTGCTTTCTCAGTGATTATCATGGGGTCAGGTACATAAATCTGGCTGTTTAATGCTGAACGAAATTCTTTGAATCTCTTGAAGGCTCTCTTAAACACTTAGTCAGAACTTGTTTACATACTAATTCAGAAAATTCCAAAAATATCCTGAACGTGCCGCTGTGTTGGTGTTTGAGATTAATTATCTAACTTCTCTGATCCTGATTAGTGCTTGCTTAAAATATTAGTCTTCATAGGAATGTGAGATAAAAGTCACAACTTTTATCTAGTTTCAACCTTCATGTTACTGATAAATTATTCACAATGTGCATACACACACCCATACCCCACACACCAGGTCAACACAATTTTCTAAACAGGCATCAGATATCAAAGACATTCCTGAGGAAAAAAAAGAGACAGAAACGAAAGAGAGGATCTGCACGATACTCTGAGCAGACTGATAAGGAACTGATGCGCACACACACGCACCTCGCACACACACACAAGGAGGAGGAGGAGCAGATTTTGTTTCCTCCAAAACAGGATGTTATTTATACCTAGACCCTGACTCCACATGCCTACATGCCCCATTTAAACATCTCCTTCAACATGGTCAAAGTTCACACCCAGGATCCATGATGAAGTGTTAACTTCAATACCACCTCAGTTCTAAAGGCTGTGACACACACACAGTCTCCTCAGCCTTCCTTTCACTAAAGCACAGAGTTTGACCATAAGCATGAAAGACTCAATATAAACTGACAGCGAAGGCAAAAGAGACAAAAGGAAACAAAAAAGTGCATAAAATGGCAAGAATTATGGCTCCTGACACAAGCTCTAAAGCAGTGACCCCAAAATACTCCAGTTCTCAGACATGACCCTTGACCAAAACCACACACACAGCCCTGAGATATCATCAACAAGGAATCCCCTGCTAATACCTTGCAAATACAGTATATCTGCCAGCACTGACAATGCAGACTTCCATTTTAAACAAAAGAGATTTTTTCCCCCAAAAAAACACAGGAACCTTTTCAGGAACCCAGGAACTTGTAAGTGCCTTGTGTGGCCATTTCTAGCCACATGCCCAAACAAGCACCAAAAAGGCTCAAAGCATAGGCTTTCCCAAATCACAAGCTTGGGAGTCAGGATCAAGCTGATTTCGTTTCTGAAGTGTTACTTTTTTTATTTGTAGTTGCCCAGTAGACAAGCAGGTTCAATAACCAAAGGAATAAAACCTTACTTCCTACTGACGTTTGCAAAAGTGTCCATTTGATTTGAAGCTTTTAAAATGCGGTGAACTGTGGTGTGATGCACACTGATGCTGTAACGATAGAGTGCGCTTCTTGTTCTGAATCCCACCACCTACCGCACTACACACATCAGTCTATTCGTAAGCTACCTGACGGCAGAACAATTTTTACTAGGTGGATTAATTAGCGTGCATGGATGACAGGTCACTTTTCTGCTAGCACAACATGCAGTCGTTTTAAACACACTGAGGGAAAATAAAAATGCTAGGGAGACTCAAATATATATATATATTTTTTTACATGCGATGCAAGGAAAAAAAACACAGTTGCTCATAGCCAAAACAGCTTGCTTACTTTTTAATCGAGTGCAAATATGATGTGCTACATCAAGACCTTTATTAGGGCAGGATAAGGACTAAGGCTACACAGTGCCATCCCTCTCCAGGCATTCATATCTGTATTAATGCGTAACTAACTAGCTAGCTGGCCATATGCTATTATATTGCATTAGCTACCACTTTTTTGCCTAGTCACTTAGGTTTCCAGGCAACCAAAACCTCAGACTGGACAAGTACATTTATCATTTGTCCATCTCTGAAGTGTGAAACTCTGCTTTGTGTGAGCACACCTGGTTTAAAAATTACATTAATATTAACATCATATTTGTGCAACGAAGTAGATTCAATCTGGAACACCACAACTTCAATGTCTACAATAGAGAGTTCTTTAGGGTGGTGTATTCAGACATGTCTATCTGTGTGAGTGACAGAGAGAAACATTGTATTTGAGTGTGAGATATAGTGATGCAATGTTTCTAGTGTCTGTCAGGACGCACGTAGAAGCCTTACACAGATAAGGTAATTTTCTTGGCTCGGGTGTCGGAAAAATCTCATACAACCACTACAAACATACTGCTGCACATCAGAGATCTGGACATGCTCCCTCTCTCTCCTTCTCTCTCCCTCTCTCTAACAGCCATTGTATTGTCTCTCCATCTGTCGGTTTCTGAAGCTGTTCTGGCAGGTTGAGCTCTGCTGCTTTAAGCCCACCCTAACAGGCAGAATTCGTGTTCTGGTGTGCTTCAGGGGAATGCTATGGGTTGCTCCTGCATTTTGCTCATGATGAACCATTTAAAACAAACAAACAAACCTATCTGAAAGAGAAAGCACAATAAAGAAAAAAGCCTACAAAGCATACTGAGCACATCACTATTTATTTTATAAGAGCCATTAACTGTTAGTTGAAACACTAACAGAATAAAACGAGCACAGAAACTATTTTATGTATTTTATAAGAATCAGGATAAACTCTCCCTTCTGAGAAACACTGTGCAATAAAGTGGCTATGATGACGGGAATACTGTAAGATAAAGCCATGCATGGTGCAGTGAACTGTGCATCCAGAAACTGCTTAGTAAACACTGAGCACGCTCAGGTCATCCATCCATCCTGTATTATATATACTATTAAAATGCCATATAGTGTAAATACGTATTTGCTAGTAGGAAATAACACTTCTAGTGTGTTTTTCCCTCTGATGGTTTTCACTTCCACACTTTGCACCACTGTCTTTAGTGTAGTGGGACATAGTTTTTCTTGTGTAAAAGTGGACTTTCTTCATTTAGCCGGTTACACCATTATTATTAGAATCTGCTGTGTAGTATCAGGTGCTGTTTTACAGGCTAGTTTGGGAAACCAGAAGTGCACTGCATATGGCTGGAATGCATGCGTGCATGCACACAGGTAGCTGTGATGTGCTGTTCAAAGTCCAATATAGAAAGGCATGCTTCTGAGGCAATTAAACTAATCATTAAGCTCTTAGTCAGACATCTAAAATACATATTTAGCAAGAGTTACGTGGGTGAGTGAGTGTGTGTTAACATGCAATATGCTCTCTGTCACCTGTAGTCCTCGGTGAGGCTGACACTGGTGTCCTCTTTGCGGAGGCGGGACAGAGCGGCTCCTCCCTCCAGCTGCAGACGCACCAGCCGGCCATCCTCCAGCACACTCCTCATCAACTCTTTATACTTGTACAGAAGCACCTGTGCTTCCTGCAGCACACACAAACACACACACAAACACACACACATATATTACATACTCAGAGCAGCATGGTACTAGAAAAACAGATTACGATAAGACGAGTCCTTCTGGATCGCGACATGACTCATCGCAGACTGTACTGCCTGTTCTTACTCCTAGAGGCAACAATAAGGCTTTATTTTGTCATTACAAGCACTGACAACTTCATTTAATTTAATTTCTAAATTACCCCTCTCTGAATTCTGCCTTACTAAGGTGGACGAGATGATTTGGGCAGATGGGAGGCGTATAATATTGCACAATTTGGGTACTAGCACCAATGGCCATTGGATTGAGATATGTATGTAATGTTCTTTCAAACAGGTGTGGCTGTGACTGTGTTTTTTGTATTAGAAAAGAAAGAATTTATGGCAGTAATACTGTACAGCCCTGTAATTATGCTCTCCCACACCTCCAAACTCCTCACTGTTACTATGTTTATCTGCATTTGCGATACAAGAACACGTCTTTTCATATTACGTTTGCCATGTTCCTTTCATTCTCTGGTCCTTTGTCGATGACAGGTCTCCCTCAGAGCAACCTCAGAATATTCCAGATGAATATTGTCTCTTGACATGGCTCACAATAATACAGGGGGAGGGAATAAAAAAAAAAAATAAACAGAATTGTACACCATGACAACGCAACACACAATGTAACTACTTCAACATTTTAGCAGGTTGTAAAGACGTCTACTGGAGCCATATTTCTGATGCCTATTATTGCTAATGTTCCTGTATGTGAGTGTGTGGCAGGGATGGAATGCTAATGATGAGCAGTGATCGCAGAGTGTTTCAGGCTTTAATTGCTTTATCACACGCATGTGTTCTGAATCAGCATTCTAGAGAGAGATGTGCAACAAGCAAAATTAAAAAGGGGACTGAAAAAATGAAGAGACTAGGCAGATGAGTAAGTAAATAAATAAATTCACAGAAAGGATAGAAATGAGCCTATGAATTATGGGCACAAAAAGATCAAGAGACAGAGGACTGAGACTCAGTTCTGTCTAAATGCCATTATCTGGAAAAAGTAGAAGCAGGAGAGATCCCTCTTTAAACATTTAGCATAGCGCCAAGGAGAAATCCATACCCTCATCATCCAGGCACTTTCAATCCATATACCCCACTAAATAAAGCCTGTTTTAGTGATTTCAAAGATGACCCATGATACACAACTCTCCAAGGGTTTTTGCCTCTCCTCATTTCCATCTCCCCATGGACAAGGAGCATCCTTCACTGACCTACCCTGACAGCCAGGGGTCAACTGAGTTAAAGGCCTGGCACATTAACCCTGCTCTTCTAAACTGCATACACACATAACATTAGCAGCTTACTCTCAGTGTGCAGGAGAAGAGCAATATCAATACCATGGCAGACTACGGCAGTGTTTACCTTAGAAACATTATTATTACTCGTCAGTATTAGTTGTTGACCGTGGTGTTTTTTTTTGTTTGTTTGTTTGTTTTTGCTGATATGAGAGAGAGAACAAGGGTTTATAGTTGCTATGACACAAGTGATGACACAAACTAACTTGTTTCTGGGAAACCAAACGGTTAAAAAGCACATCATGTCATTCATTAAGAAATTGCAATCTTGGAAAAATTGCTGTGGTATAAGAAGAATAAAACACCTTAGAAAGTCCTCCACTTCATCACACCACCTTGGTGTTCTTCCTGTATTCCTGTAACAGCAAGTCTCGTTGTATTTTATTCCTTACATATACTCGCTCACTAAGAAACTAACCCTTGAATTAATACTTATATTTGCTCATTATTTGGCATAATCTGTCTAATACTTCATCAGCTCAAAAAGCACAGAGTAGTTTTTGGTTTAATAGCTAGCTATCCATGCTAAAGCAAAAAACCTGGAAGCAGCATTGATTGATATGACTAGCTCCCTAGCCTATTTAATGGCAGAGGAAACACTGTATAGAGCTGATCAAATCTGTGCTAAAGGGGTGTTAAACTGTCAATCTACCACCATAAAGAAAGCATTTGACGCAACCAAGCCTAGACAAGTAAAAGCACATTGTGCAGTAAGTACGGTACCTCAGCAGTCGGAGGCAGAACTGTAGACTCCAGGCTGTTGATAGTGCTTTGCAGAAAATTTATTGCGTCCTCACAATGACTGGTCAACTGCTCCACCCTCTGAAAGAAAGAAAGAGGCACCACAATCATTACTGATTGACTGATTAAAACAAACGAGTGGTGCTGCTTTATTATTTTACTATCGTTCTTTTCTATGTTTTGGCCATAACCTACACAATACACATAGTCACAGAGAATAAACAATTTGTTCTTACAGTTCTGAAACAGATCCAGCTGTTATGGGAGAAAGGAAAAGTGCCGTCAAACTCAGTGGGGAGTTGAGAAACCTCTATGTGCTTATGGAGAGACTTCAGAGAGGTTAGCAACTCCACCTGCAGAACACAAAAATTTGCTCAAGGCAGAGAATAAATACAACAAAAACTCTCTTTACAAAAGTGTGTTTCTGAACCTTATCACCTTTTATTTTGAATATATTAACACCAATCCAAATGTAAAAATATCAGTTTGAATATCGTTTTAAGGTTGTCTAAGGTTCATCGCTTTAAGGTTGTCTCATAGCAGTGATGATATCATTTGTGAGCGTGTCAGCTGACTGTACCCTTGGCAGCCTGCTTTCTGTCCAACAGTCCACAAAACACTTAGAGCACGGACAAAGTACAGGAGAGTCTAGACCAAGGCTCCAGACTAGTACAGTGTATTTTCAGATACAAGACAGATGATTACTTTTTATTTTGGATTGTGATACATTTTATGCATGCAGAGTGAAATGGCCATCAGTCTTTGGTGTACATTTACATTTTTACATTTATGGCATTATCCGATTTACATGTATCTATTTTTTTTTTTTTTTACTGAGCAGTACAGGGTTAAGGGTCAAGGGCCCAGCAATGGCAGCTACTTCCAATCAGTAGTCCAATGTCTTAATCACTGAGCTACCACTGTGTAACTGCAATATATATATTTTTTAAGCATTTTATGGTTAGATGTTGTGTTCCGCCAGATTCAGGGACAAGCTTTAGCCAAAGTTTTAGTTTAGGTAATGAACAACACTAAAGGGACAAAAACTAAACTAGACTGAGTGGCTTTTTACAGACATGGCAATTTTTTCCCCCACATGACTCAATAAATTTGATTTTGAATCATAGTAAACCACTAATTTATGCATATGATTCATTGTGATTTCAAATTTCAAAATAGTTGATAACTCTTTTAAGGGAGAAAAAAAAAAAAAAAAAGCATATCTTGAATGTGAGTCTTACCTGAACTGCAGCAGGCTTCTCCATGCGTAAGGCCAGATCTCTATCAGCCAATACGAGAACAGTGTGGATACATCCAGGCATGGCCTCCTGAGTACACAGAATAAAACCAAGCTAATGCAGATGTACACACATCACAAACTAATGCTCAGCTCTTTTTAAATCAATTTGAAAATATTTTTCAGCAGTAGGTTTTGTAATATCTAATATTTTCACCAAAGAAACTCTAATGTCCTACTAGGATTTACATAAAGATTGCATAACAGCAAACCCCAAAAAGCCATAAAATTCTTCAGGAGTCTTAGAAACACTCAATAACACACTGGTCACACACCGTAGAAGGAAAATAAACCAACACTTCATAAAATCAGGTGCTGAGTGGTTTATGTGTAGTAAAGCACTCCTCGCTTGTTTTCTCCTTCTTTTCCATGCCGTGTATGGACACAAACGGGCTTAAGAAATTAAGTCCAGCCATCAAAACAGTTCATATAACAGTAAAAGTTAAAGTATATACTGATGAAAAAAAGGAACTCTACATTTGAGAAAAAAATGTAATCTTCATTGTTTGAAATATAAATAAACATAAATCAAACAATAACAAGAAAACAGTACAATAGGAAATTAATAACAGCTTTGAATATTATCCTCAGTCAATGTGTGAGTGCAGCCAACAAGCCTCCAAGTGTGCACTTATGAGACATTATCACATTCCCCAGACAGAACTGATAATCTTGAGGATCTTTTTGTCTCATTTCAGAATATCTGAGGTGCTCCATAGGGATAAAGGTCACTCAAGATCTAAGATCTTCTGTCCTGCCATTATGCAGTCAGGATACAGCAGCGTTCTTACTCCATATGGGCTACCAACACTGGCACATGACACTCCTGCTTGAAATGTGCCAATGCCCTTCTCATTTCCTCCTTGTGACATTCAGAAGCATGGAATGCATGGGAAACTGACTATAAAAAGCTGATAATCTTTTCTTTGCAGCGAACCAAGCTTTGAATTAAGGACTTTTTTTGTGTTTTAAGTCACCTAATTATGCTACCTATGTTCCACCTGGACCTCATTATGTAAAAGTGCACTTGTGTTATTTTCAAGCAGAAAAGCCTCACAGCACAAACTGGCAATTTACTGTAAATGTATACAACTATAGTTCTCATACCAAAAAAATGTCTGGAATGTTCCTGTATGTTCCTGGCGGCGCTGTTGATTTGTTCCTAAAATATATGACCACCTACCTATTCATTGTGTGCCATTCATTAAATTCATTAATATTTCTCATTGTGTGTCAGATTTCCTGTTTTTCTGTCATTGGGCATTTGCTTCCTTACATACCTTACATTCTGACAAATGGACAGAACGATAAATCTGGTGTTTGGTCAAGGCAAACAAAATGTCTAGAGAATGTTAGGATCCAGGTGAAACACTAACACACCTATGCAAAGAAGAACCTGTTTAAGCAGTCAGCTAGTTCTGGCTTAAAGCAGTGACACATTAAACTCCTTTATGCCAAGCCTGGTGTTGAACTTGATATGAGGGTTCCTGGTTCCTTTCCACTGGTTTGGGCTCAGCTTGAACAAGAGTTCAATGATACCAGGGTTCCTGGTTCTTTTCCACCAGGCTGGGCTTGGTCTGAACAATAGTTCAATGATACCAGGGCTCCTGTTTCCTTTCCACTGGGTTTGGCTCAGCTTGAACAACAGTTCAGTGATACCCAGGGTTCCTTGTTCCTTTTCAGTAGGCTTGGCTCAGCTTGAACAACAGTTCAAACAGGAAATTGAGCAATAAATTAAGCCGTGTCTCAGCCCTTGTGTTTTCACGTCACAACAAATGGTTACTATGGCAACAAAACTATAGTTAGTTTGCACTTAACAATATAAAACCACATATAATCTTTGTTCACTACAGAAACTAAAGCTACATATATGACAGTTTTGGACTAAATCCGAGGAAAAAGCTAGATATGTGCGTTGATGCAGATCTTCACTTTGAAGATGTGTTTAAATGGCATGTATCACATACCACACTTCTACTGAACCACACACCTGCCACCAATTAACAAGTCTGAATCAATATTAACACACAAGCACGCACGCACGCACACACAAGCGCGCACACACACACACGCTAACCACACAAAGGTATGGCGACATAGATGTACCTGACATTTCTAGCCAAGACTTGCCTGATCTGGTCAAGTCATTGAGGAAGAAAGTATTACTAATTCCTACACAATCCACAGCTGCTATTTACTCAACAAATCTTGGATCACACTTGTGAATTTGATCCACTAAACCCTTTCAATAAGCTGCACAAGCTCCATGAATAAACTTACAGCAGAATTAACTACGCCTGAACTATAGCCTGACTGATATATCCCATTAATATCTCTTTTTCACACCTGCGTATATCCCAGGCTTTACAGATGGAAATCTTTGACACATTCTGCAAGCAATTACAACAGTTTTGACATATGAAACTCTAGTGAGAATCATGAGTACCTGGCAACAATCTAAAGTCTCTATATACTTATTCCTAAATGCCTCTCATTTGTCCAAGCATTCCCACCTTATCAAACACGATGATGGCAAGAGCACTGGCCTGTATATACAAGACAACGAGCCTCCACCAACCGTAATCAAACTAACTGACACAGAAGTTCCACTGCTCACCTGGCCACAGTTCAAACTCAGTAGAACAAACACTGGCAAAGTTGAATCAAAGTGACTTTAAAAGAGGATCGTGTATAAAGCAGATACTGTGAAGTCTCAGGATTTCCCCCACTGCACCAGTCAGTGGTTTGGTGCTGCAGCATTTCATTTGAATGAGATGCACATGTTACCTGCGATACAGTTGTTTTTCAGACAGAGTATGAGTACATATTTTTTGGTACTTGCAGAAAGTACTTACTTAAGTACTGAGCAATCAGGGGTGTCATGGTACATTTTATTTAGCGTGTGCGTCTCAGTGCTCAGTGCTCGCAGAACTGAAGTGCTCTCACTTGCAACAGGTTCTGTGTACGCTTGCTTCACTGCTCCACACTTGTGAATAGCTTTGTATGAGCACAATTCACAGCATCTTGAGCTTATTTTTAATGGCCACACTCCCTGACATGTGTTCAAGTCAGCTGTCCTGGCACTCGGTATTGAAGATAGTGTTTAATCGCCCTAAGACATTTTATTATGTAGTACCTCTTGCTGCCATTTCATGTAACCTGTTGATCAGAGCAACAATGTACAGCTTATGACACATAGAATAACATGGTGTTCGATGTTGGTATTAGAGCATTTTTTACGAGTATGAATAAATATGTACATTATGAGACTGATACCAGACACCAATGTCAAAGTATTCCTAGTTAGAATTGACTTAGAGGTGGGCAAATGACAGCTTAATACACAGGTAGAGTTTTATCAATAATTCTCAGGCTAACTCCAAGAGAAAACATGAGTCATATTTTCCAGATCTTTTCACATTTAATATAGCTGCCATTGGTTACAGATCTACCATTTAAGATATAATTTTTATATCTTATAATATTTAAGCAACAATATCATGAAACCAAGAGTTAACCTCAACAAAAAATCGTGTGGTTCATGTTCTGTAACGTAGATCTACCCAGTCAGTGGTAGGCCATAAAGTGTGCCACGTTCGCAGAATTGTTACCACCATAAACATTATGGTTTAGATACCATCAACAGTGCTAAAGTCCAGAAGAATTCAGTGATATTTGCTTTAACAAGACATATCATTAAAAGTTCTCCAAAAATAAAAATACTTTTTATGCCATTGTTGCCTACATTAAGTTATTCAGTTAATTATTCTCATGTTTACATGTCATAAACCTTATTGATTATTTCTCTTGATGCCACGGTGATAATTCCTCCAGATGTGTTCGTAAATGTTGCTAATAATGTAGCATTTTGTTATTCGGGCAGGGCTAATAATTCAGTAAGTTTTGTAATTCATAATTAGTGCCCTGAATACATGGTCATGGGCACTCATACTGTAGATGAAACATCTCATAGCACATAAATTAAGATTTATGACTTTCTTTTACATATGGATGGCACTAATTCTTCCTTAGTCTTTAGTTTTAAATGCTATGCAAAGCGCTTAAATAGAATAAATGCTAGTGTTTATTTCATAATATCAATATTTCAGGGTTTTACAGCAGAAGCCCAAATAGCAAAGTTTTATGTAAGGATTTATGAACCAAGGGCATTCAGACCTAATATACTTTTGGCGATATCAATAGGAAAGAACAGAAGAAGCCTGACAAGGCATTTCATCCTGGAGGATAGTTACAGGGCTGCATTCTCACCTGTAGAATGGTGAAGGCTTTAAAGAGAGCAGGGACAGGTGAGCACCTGCGGGCGTCCACTAGAACAGTCAAACCCAGCACCTGCACTTCCTTCCTAAAACACACACATGGAATCGAGGGTTATATCATTTTAAGCAGGCATATGTCATTCCACATATTGGGAAAACATGTACAGGGATTAAACAGGCAAGTATTGAAGTACTGTTGCTAAAGCAACAAAAAGAAATTACTATACAGGTACGCCAACTGCACTCCTATTGGCTCTACAGAAATCTGCTTGTAAAGTGGTGTACAAAAGCTGAAAAAATGTAAACTCCAGATGTCCATGTGTACTGTCTGCTCTGTTTATGAGCTTCACCCATTACTGAGCTAAAAGCTATGAATATTTTGCTTCTGTGTCATATTTAATGTAATGTGTTTAAATGTACAGCATTACAATGAAACTACCACAAGCTTCTAAAAATGATTTTTTTTGTAAATATACATCATAAATGATTTCTCTAAGATCAATATGAAAAGAAATTTTAATCCTTACTTGCATAATTACTTCCATACAACAGTAGATTAAGAGTTGTAACCAGAGTAAGTATAGATTTCTTGCCGATAGTAATTACCAGCAATACTCCAATATTAGTTTATAAAAACAAAGAAAGATACTGAATTCAACAATTCAGCTTTGACATGGTCAGATGTACGTACAGAACACGCACAGCTCTGTCAGAGGTAATACCTGAGAATGGTGTAGAAGTAGACCATTATGCGCACAAGCTCACTACTGTTGCAGTTTGGGTTCAGCCAAGCGGTGTTTCTTGTTGTCACTGTTACAAGTGCATGGCCGGACTTGTCTCGTGTCCCTGGAGACAAAACAGCAGCATTTATTATCTTTATAAATAAGACAAAAAGATCTCACATCTCCAGATATTAATACTAAGCACAAGACAGAATATTGTTGTCTTGAATATCGTGATACAAAATAGTGGTGATATGAATTTTGCTTTTCGTAGGTGTATCGCAATATTTCCATTTAATATTCATTATGAGTTCTACACACTTAGAACCAGAGGTAGTAGCATACAGAGCACGAAGTTCACGAGTGGGAACCTAACTGCCTCGAAGCATGCTTACTTAATAGTCCAAAAAAGGTTAAGCTGATCAGAAGGAAGCATTATGGCGTGCACTCTGGTTTCTATTACAGCTGGCTTGACCACAGTCTGAAATGCAGGTTAAAATCAACACCTGTATGCTGCATTTGATGCAAATCACATTCGCATCTAAAATGATTCAGAAGCATGTTGTTTGTTGTCCTGGCAGTGTCATAACCAGAAATTAACTTGTTTTTCTCATCTGTACAATCAAATTGGTAACTGTGACGTGCTCGTGCATGTCAAGTGGACAGCACACAGCACAGACACACAGCACATAGACACTCATTTTTTATTTAGCCTAATCATTTAAGGAACAATCTACAATTCAGATCAAATCAAACCGTTGCCATGAAATACACTTATATCACTGAAAAAGATTAAAATACATTAATAATAGGGGAAAATGTTACCTTTTATAAATCCTGATATACTTTTATTGCAATACAATGTATTGCATAAAATGTAAATTTTATTTGTCAGTATAGTCTCGTGAAGCCTGCATCCGGATGTCTTGGATCGCGGCTTTAGTGTAATGTCTCATGCCTAATTAATACCCACAGTGCCATGGTTTCTGGCACTAAATCACTAAGTCATGTAGTAATAAATGCTACCCATTAATAGGGAAATATCAGGATTGTAATGATATGTGATTCAATTGCCTAGCTGAAAAGAAACAAAATGCCAGTTTTTGGAGAAGCCTCATCAAAACTGTAACTTCATATAGATGCTGTGCTAGGATTTAACATGAGCAGTTAATACTCAAAAGCAGTTCTGTGGTGCGTTGGCTAAAATCCCTCCATAGTGACGTGAAAATGCTATCATATTATAATTGTAACTATTTTTTCGCAAGGATCATAAGGTTGTTGGATAAATTACATTAATAAATGGAAATATCTGAAAAAGTGTTATGATTTTACTGAAGTTCTCTAATATTACACTTTGTCTATATATTGGTCTATGAATAACACATGCAAGTGTAAGAGCATCCTATCAGTATGTGGATTTGCTATTGTGAGCAAATATCTCTGAAATGTAACAGTATTGCTTGAGTTATGCTAGACACACGTGCTTATTTCACACGTATGCACAGTACCAGGCAGGCAGAGCACTCCAGAGTGCAGGATGTCAGAGTTGATGTTATGAGCTTCAGTGAGAAGAGGCTGATTCCTAACAGCCTGACTGGGAGACGCAGGAGGAGGATCCTGCGGCGTCACTGTAGAGTCCTCTGTGTGAATTTTACCCAGAGGAGTCGTCACTGACACAGCACACAGCGATGGGTCCTCTGCATGCATGGAGACTGCAAGATGGAATCTGGGTCAATAATGTTATACGAGAGCCATAGAAAAAGCATACAAAAACACACCCTCACATGCATAAACACACCTAAAAACACCTAACTACTGTATGTTTTATAGGTGTGACTAATAAACATGCATTCCAGCATCACCACACAACCAAAGCAGGAAACCAATCAACACTACGAGTGCAGAAAAAACATTAAAAGCCTCACCTCTCACCAGTTTCCTACTGTAAACTGTGCTTCTGCAATCACATGGTCAGCAGTTTTCTATACTCTACTGGTTGCGTGATTTAACAACATACCTTTTAGCTCCAATAGCTTCAAATCTTTTTAACATTTTTCAATTAACATCCCATAATCCTGGAATTAAGACATGCAAAGATTCTGAAACTCTAACCTTCTGACCAAACAGCAAGAAAATGGCTAACTGATCTAAACTGCATCGTCAAATTACCAACCAACAACATGCACCTTCACATGCACTGTATTTGTGTTTACTTATTGGATCCAAGATCTCTAAAAAGATTGGCGTTTCTGAGAACTGTAAAACAAAACAATGCACTGCCAGAACAAAAAACAGCAGATATGGCCAGGATACGTCCAAAAGCAGCCTCAGGCTCATAAACCACAAGGACAGGGAAAACAAGCATAAATTGATTTGAGATGTAATCTGGCAGGGATTGCTGTATTTCAAAGCGGATTAAAGGTGATACGGCAAAGGTGAAATTCTGAGGACCGGATTCCACATCGTACTGGAATGTTAAAGATAAGACAGCAGTGAATTAAACAAGTCTTTTGCCCGTTCTCTCCTTGGCTCATTCTTTTCACTGCTGAAATAAATCAAACCAACAGCTCCCAGAATTGGCTGGGACCTCAGAGAAGTTAAGTGCTGCAGAGTGAAACAGGATGAAGTCTCACATTTCTGCCCCCTCTGTCTGGAGGGCAAGTTTGGCAAAGCCCATGGGCCATTGCCCCAGTCTACTTTTTTTCCCCCTCTCTCTTTTTCTCCATCTCTTACTTTTTTCTTTCTCGCCTTCATTTATTCTCAGACATAGCTACCGACTCCAGGTTGGGTCTTTGAGGTTCCTTATTTAAACAGCTGCCTGATGAATTTGTTTAAAGGTCTGAGAAGTGTGCATGTGTTTGTTTATGTCTGTTATATGGCTCACACAGACAGATTGATCATATACTTCCTCACTGTTTAAGCCTGTCCATCCATGTGCATATGTGTTTAACCCTGTACTCACAATCCCATCTGCTTAGCTCATCAGCTTTCCTTCACAGATTGTACAGTCATCTTGGTTTCTTAACACAGTGAGGAAGATAATTTAGACTTTTAAACTACTTTCCAGAGGTAATATGTCTAAATGCTAATTCAAATCCCCAGGTCTGAGGTTTTCTTTGTTCTGCTTATTCTTATTTCTAGACAGAAATGCGCTTAGACTGTATTCAATGTAAAAAGAAATCAGTTTTTCCTAGAAATTCCCTAGCTGGTCTAAGTAGAGACTACCATTCAGTGTTAAGCCAGTTTTAGCACTCTTTTTTGTGTTATTTCAGTGGTCTTTTAAGATTATTACTTGTCACACTGTACAAGATAATCCCAATAAAATCTCAATAAAATTTTATGTTAAAACATGTGTCCTGCATGTCAGATTATACGATGAAGGTCCTCGTGCTTAAACAAAATTACGACGTTCTGTTTACATCATCAACTGGTGTCATCCAGGCTTGTGCAAAAAAATGGGTTGCACAAACAGATACAGATATTTATTTCAGTCCAATAGTATGTTTAGTTTCTCCATTACCACAATATTTGGAGCTGTCTGGTGAGGATTACGCAAAACTAAGTTGTCCTATTGCTAGTGTTTAGGCTGCATTGGACTAAAACTCGTAATTCGGAATTCTCAAATTCCTGCTCGGAAACTCTGGATAGTTCCCTCAACCCTGACTTCAGCAAGTGATGTCAAATGAACTTAGCTGCTCACAGCATCATCAGTAAACAAAGCAGCACTTCTGGTAAATGTGTTATGCTAATATACTAGTACTTGCTTTAGATCAACATACAGGCATATTAGCTTGTTAAATCTATAACTTTGACTATACAGTTCACTGTTTTGAGGAGGAACATATACACTCATCACAGTTAACTGGCTAACAAAAGATGACCATGAGGCATCCAGTGTTTTTTTCCACTTTGTAGCTCGAACGCACAGAGGTTGAAAATGACGTAACCACTTCCGAGCTAAGTCAAACACAGTTTATTAGGTCACTCTGAGATAATAATAAAATATTATATTATAAATATTAATAAAAATTTCGGACACTACCTGAAATTTGTCTTTATCTGTCCTTGGGTAAAATCAGGTGCTGATGAGCTGGTAAGTGATTACAGTTAGACAAGGTAGCTGACAGTGATGGATGAGTAAAATATGATTTAAAAAATAAATAAATAAAGAGCTGAGTAACAGGTATGAGTATGGATGTAATTACAGCATTGAACCTGCCTGAAGTAGAGAAACCCAAACATGGTCAAATGTGTAAACCACCCACCTGGAGTGGCATCCATCACAGTTACCAGTTAACTCACAACAAACAAAGACACTGTCATTGTGGCTCTCAAAACAGTACAATACACACAAAACATCCCCCCACCGCCCGCAGCCCACCCACCTGCACGTTACTGTTCACACCTGAACAACATAAGAGCAGGAGACAAGCTCACCATGCGCCATACACAAGTGATACTGCATTTATATTTAATGGATGCACTGTACACTGTTTTAAAGAGGCAAACACGTTTATATTGCCTATGGATAATGCAACATAAACTATTCCTCCATTGTTTATGGATGTTTTCAAAAGTCTGTTTTTAGTTATCCTGAGTCTTGACAGTTATTTACAGTCTGTAGAAACACAGTCAACAACTACCCTAAAGCAGACACACTACCACTGTCCAGTCAAAACACGGTCACTAAATCTACAGTCAACATCAGCCTGGGGCAATAACTGTCCACAAATACAATTCAATCCAAAAAGAAAGATATTAAATTACCAAAAACACAGACTAGAGACAGTGCGAGTGCTGTCCATGACCCTGTCTTTCCTCCAGCACTCTCCTTTTCCATCAGGACTCTAAAGCCTTGGATACTGTTCAACAGAGTTACCACTCAAGGCAAAATCTGAAAACAAACTGTCTAGAGACCGGAATATGACCTGTGATGAAGTCTGTCCTCATAAACTACCCAGCATAAGCAGAAACAGCCTCTCTCACTCCTTTCTTTCAGTCTTTTTCACTAGTAGCGACTGAAGAGAAAGGCTTTCAGGCTTCAGCATGGGCCATTTGAGAGCCATTTGTAGGCTGTCAGCAGGCTGCCGCTTGAGGCTCCCCGGCAGTGACAGGACCAGTGCAGAGGAACTGTCACTTTATGCTCATGTTTCCAAAGTAAACAGAACTAAACTCAGTGTTGGGGAAAGGGTAAAATATTATACCCAAGACAATAAAGCGGAAAAGTACCTGAAAAGTACACTGAGTTTTCAGAGTAGCAAGTAAAAAAAATCAAATAAAACATGTCAGAAATAAAGAAACACAACAACCACCAGCATAAAATTGAGTTTGGGATAAACATGAGCTGAGGTGAGGACAGAAGCAGGAAGTGATGGTCAACTGGAAGAAGTATGGAGGAGGTGCAGAGGAAGTGGAGACGCAAGCTGGAAAAAAAAAATTAAGTGCAGGGGGGTGAAAAAAAGGTGAGGTTTGGGATGAGAAAATGGAGTCTACCTTTCTCCTGCTCCCGCTGCTGCTGCTGATGATGAGACTCCTCGCCTGCTTCTAGCTGCATACAATTAACAGAAGATGCAGGCTCATCCTGCGGCCTCTGCTCCTCTATCCCTTCTTCCTGTTTGTAGTTCATCTCCTCCTCCTTCACTTCAACCACAGGAGGGATGTTCACTCCCTCCACCAGTGCATCCAGAATGTGTATATTCATTTGCTCTGAGGGTGTGCTGTCATTTGCAACTGGCACATCTGACATAACCCCAGGATTTTGAAAGACTGCAGACTCTGTTTTAATCCCCACGGCTACCTCATTCTCAATCACAGGACATCCCATAATTACAACGTCCTCAGCTCCCTTGGACTCAATCTGCATACTTTCACCCTCCTCTAACTCCTCTACCTCTTTCTTTTGTTTCTCTTGTGTTTCTTTTCTTTCCTCTGTATCTAAAGAGCTGCCTGTCTCTTGAACTGCAGGTGTGCTTACATCTGTGCCAGATTTGGGCGTGGAATTAACCAAACCTGTTTGTGGAGTTGTTGCTACTTCTACCATATCAACTGCCACTGCCTCTGTGTTCGCCTCGTTCTTGGTCCCTCTCCCCGATTCCTTCCCTTCTGTACCTGCTTCACTCTCATCCACACATTGCATCTCAGTTTCTTGTTCTCCCTCAGCCTCATCCTGTGGTAGCTCCATCTCTGCAGCTACATATCCCTTATTCCTGTTCTCACCTTCTTTCTTCTCACTTGGCTCTGTCCTCTCGTGACCTGGAAGAATGGCTGTAACGTGACCCTCCTCGAGCTGTGCAGAGACAATGGCCCAGTCTACCTGCTGCCCCTGGGGGCTTGCTGACCCTGGCCTGCCCTCCTTAGTGTCACAGGAACTGAGGCTGCTTTCACTACAACACTGACTACCACAGGCCCTATTCTCAGAATCTGCAGGCCGGCTAGCTGGCTGGTCTGTAGGATCTTCCTGTTTAGGTTCAGTCTGTGCTTTCTTGCTAGCCTCTACCTCTATCTGTGCCTCTTTTTGAGTCTCGACAGAGGCGGAAGCTGCTACAAGCTCTGAGTTTGGTTTGCTAGTGTCCTGTTGAGTAGCATAGTCATTCAGGTTACTGTCAGTTTCAACCCTACTTACAATTCTTTCCTTATCCATGGCACTTGCTTCTAAGTTAGCTGTATACCTACAAAGTGTAGGCTGGTCAGAATCTGGTTCTGAGGCAAGACAATGATTTAAAGTTTCAGGGTCTATATGCATTACGTTGTTCGTTTTCAAGTCGCAAAGTGCTGTGCTGATGCAGTCCAAGTGTTCAGGCACACACACTGTCACAGGCTCATGCTCAAGCATACAGTCAGATGGGGCTGTACCTTTAGAAGAGGTCAGTCCGCACTCGTTCACCTCCTGCCGCTCGCTGTGTAGACCTGCTGGCATCTGATGCAGAAATGGCTCAGTGAGGTTCTTCTCAATCAGCATGGCACATACCATGCTCTGGGGACACCTGCCACTTTTCAAGGAGCTCTCCAAGGCATTGGCGCTGGGCTGCTCAGGCCCTGTAGTCCGTGGTTTGTGTAAGTTTCTGTAGTTCATGCTTATAGACTGAGTCAGAGAGCCTTTCTGTGGGGAAAAGCGAGGCAGAGTGACATCTGCAAGTTCTACATATTCACCTTCTGAATCATCAGCAGCACTGCTCCTCCCACTACTGTCCTGTTCCAGAGCAGGGAGAAGTTTAACTGTCTTACATGGGTCCCCACTCTCTGCTGACTCTGCCATGGACTTGTCAATCAAAATTCCATGCCCAGATTCAGAAGCATGGTCTTCCTGCCCCTCATTTACCTCAGTATCCTCAACCCTTCCATTCTCCAATACCAACTGGCTCGCTTTTGGGGGCCTGCTAATAAACTCGGGATGCACCACATCTTCCCAAGGCACCCTGAAAATGTCATTATTAGCAGACAATAGGCAGTGCTCCAGGGTGACTCGGCCATTTCCACTCCTCTCCTGGTTGATGGAGTCCAGCCAGGCCATGCTGAAAAGTGAGGTGTAGGCTAACTCAGGGACCTCCAGCTCCTCCACATGCTGCCCGCTCGCTGATAGGCACTTGAGGGTGATGCGTGGTGGGCTTTTGGATGATGCTGCCACTTGCAAATAGAAGTCACCAGGCTGCAGCACACGTCTGTCCAAAGAGGACAACTGGACTATAATCTTCTCGTGGACACACAGCGGCCAGCCCTCGTGGCGGAAAAGGAAACCGCAATATGGAAACTGCAGAGAGAAACAGAGGTAGTGTGTTAAATATCACCGTTGTTTCACTATTTCACTATTTTTGCTGGTGGAGCACAAGTCTTTCAGTTATCAATATGTACAAACAACAGATTATTTCCTGGATGCACAAACCTGCACTTACAGAGGATTTTATTTTTTTTTCAAAATAGTGAGTGGGTAGAATGTTATTTTTCAAAAAAATCCATGAGAAACATTTCTGTTGAGAATGTGTGTGCTGCTATTAATTAAAGTGGCATAGTATGTTATTTCCTCTTTACCAATTAGGCTAATGTGTTTACACAACACACATCCTCATACAACTACACACAGACACAGGAACTGACCAGACTCAATGCTGCCTGATGGTTCATGTTCCATCAGAGCACACTAAATGATAAGAAACATGCTACCATGTAGGAATAATCAAATGGGAATGCTAAATGCCTCTTCTGGAATTTAATTTCTGTAAATACTTTACAAGAATTTAACACAAATTGAAAATCCGAGGTTTATGAAAAACCTGACTGATGAGTTGTTTCATCTTGATAAGAATCACAGAATAGTGTAGAGAAAAAATAGACTAAGAAATCATTTCTCTCTGTCTGGTTCCATTTATATGAATGTGAACCACTGTCCAGGAATGGTATGAGACCTGAAGCACGTCTCAGATATTCCTCCCAGCAGACTGTAACAGTGTCACTGTAATGCAATGCAGAGGAAAATAGATACGACACTGATGAAATAAATATCCTGCTGAAATATAATTCTTGGGCAGCCAAAAATGACCGACGATTTCCTTTCAAAGCAAAGGGTGGAGGAGTCTTCAGAGGATGCAGGCTAGTGTGTCACCAAGTGGTGGATGACGGGGGAAGGGGCGGGGGGGAATTGATAAGGGTGAAAGAGCTTTTTATGTGCAGAGCAGTCAACATGTTCAGGCTGCTAGTTCCCATTATGATATCCTTATTCACCTAAATATGGGCCCCTAAACGGTGACTCTGTATGAAGGACAGAACAGGAGGCATTCCTCTGACCACAGGTGCAGCAAAAAAAGATTTTCCCACAGAGTATCCAGGGGAGAGGATACACACTTCCAGAAAATGAAAATATAAAATCAATCACACAGACACAAACACATACAGATTAATGACCTTTACTCACACAAAACCCTTTACTAATAAATAAAGGATAAAAACCATTTAACTTGCCTGGGAACAAATGATACATGATGGTAGCAGACGCTTGTATGCACAAACACACACAAAGAGGAATTCCCACACTTAAAAAGACTATAAACAAACCAGTGTTAAGCCATTTCCGTTTAAAGGTCATCTTGCCACACACAAAGCCATTGGTGTGTTCCCACTCTTCCTTCACAGGTGTGTGTGTGTGTGTGTGTGGCAGTAGAGAAGAGAAACACTGCCATGGTCTCTGCACTGTCAGAGCAGACAGAAGTCAAAGGGTCCTTCACACGCCAAAGCAACTGAGAGGCACTAGAATTTATTTTCAAAGTTTTCCTGTGCTTATTATTGACCTTTTTGTGGTTGAAAGCAAAGGTGATCCTTTGGCAGCACCTCTAAACTGAGCTGCTTTCTGAACAGGACACTGGTTGAAGAGATCTCAGGAAAACACAACACTCCTGTGTGAATCTTTTGTCTTTGCCCAAAGAAATGGACTGTGTCCTTCAGGTGGTGTTTGTCAAATGTATGCAGAGGACACAGTTACCTATGAGCATGCAGCTGCTCAGAAGCTTTCCGATGTAGTGTTTTTATCTTTCAGACTGGTTGATCGAGTACATCTTAATGTTGAGAAAAAAGTAACTGTATGCTTTCTTTTTCCCCAAAAGTTTCAATATTTAGGGGTGATAATGTATTCGGAGCTCTCATTTAAACACATGTAAAGAAAGCTGTGAATATGTGAGTTTAAATTTAACAGAGATAATTTGACTAAAGATGCCATATCTGCATCTGATGTTAATAAACGTGTATTGTCCCTGTTAACCTATGGCACAAAGGTATGATTGTATGGACTGACGACTTTATATAGGGCTTTTGCACACACAGTGTTATTTCTGTCAACAGACTATTTTAATAAAAATCATTTATGATCTTATCTCATAAATAACTAAATTTAAAATATTCATCATTGAGCCTTTTGTCTGTAATTGTTGTAGCTGTTATGATCTAGTTAACCAAATGGCTAATCAGAATATTATGAATATTAATCCAAGCACTTCTTCCATGACGAATTTAGTAATGGGGTTTCTGCATGTCTTAATGATGATGTCACCTTCACGGTTATCACTGTGAGCGTTCTAGTCGTCATTCAGTATGATGGGAAAGTAACTAGACCTAAAACCTTAGAATCTTCTGTAATATGTCTGTGGAAAAATTACTTTATGTGCTCACAATATGTTGTTCAACTGATTAAGTGTTGCAGGTTTTGCCATATGTTTGTGCCTGTGGTGCAAAGAAAGACTTTGTCCTTCCTTTAAGTCTCTATCTTTTATGGAGAACTTGTCAAAGTGCAAACAACCAGACACACAGAAAACAACAAAAACTCACCCAAGTTTCAGTACATACAGCCTTCAGAGATACACTCCTAAGGACACTCCTGTGTTCAAAACAAGTGTTAAGTAATACCTCTAGGTCAAGTGTGTGGTATATATAGTGCACCGTTGCCAACCCCGGGCAGCAACATTAAATGAAACCAAGCCTAAAGCTTGTGTGTGCTTGTGGAGAAAGTGAGAATGGGCAAATGGGAAAAACCCCTCAGATCTGAAGTGTTGATGGGACTTTTGTGGGCTGGTTCTCAAATTACCAAAACAAAAAGCCGCTACCAAAAAAATGTGAGCCTGTTGGATTCTCCAGCCTTTTGTCTGAGGTGTGCGATTGTGTGTTCTGACTGCGCCCACATTATGACTAATTGTGAGTAGAGGGAAAGTAGCTCACCTAACCAAACATGACACGCTCCAATGCTATCACAGGCATGACGCTACATGACTGAACAGACAGACTGAGAGTGAGAGAAACTGACTGCACTACAGATGAGAAAGCAAAACAAATAACACAAGGCAAAAGAAAAAAAAAAGGACAGAGTAACTAAAAGGAATTCAGAGGGGAAAAAAAAAAAAGTAATCAAAGACAGTGCATCACTCACACATGCGTCCTGCTGGATGCTCTGGAGAATGTGCTTGGCGGGGACCAGGAAGTCGATGAGGTAGCGCAGGCCGTCTCCGCGGTATGATGACTCAACCACATCTAGCACCTGGCACAGTATAGTGCCAGCAGTGGCCTCAAACGGCGGGTAGAGCGCCGCGAGTGTGCTCTGGATGCAGCTGTCCAGAGATTCAGAGTCCTGGGAACACACACACACACAAATAACCACACCTGTTAGCCATATACAAGCAATTCTGTGCATCAAAAAGCAGTATCAGTAAGGGGAAAAAAAATCAGAACAGTTCTGGTGACCACCAAAACACCTCAGTGAAGAGCCTTGCAAAAGGGGCACATCTGTACATCCTCCAGAAATACAGATATGCTTGTACAACACACACACACACACACACACTTAAAGAAGAGACCCACAGCTCTGTAGTGTGAGTGAAGATGGAATGGTGTACAGAACTTCCCATCGCAGCTGATGCTATCCGAATCAAAACTATCAATGAAAGCAAATTCTTCAATAGCCCCCTTCCACACACAATCTGCCCGTGCTGGTTCTGGAAAAATCTAAAGCATCAGTTTGGTTCTGGTACCCAAATTCTTGGTTTGTCTCAAACCAACAAAAGGGGATTGTCCTTTTATCTGCCACAAAATCAACGCGACCAAGTGACATTAATGTCTTCCATTAAAAAAAAAAAACAGTTTAAGGAGGCATTATTAAGATTAAAATTATTGTTTAAAATAACTACAACTGAATACTGCAAGAGTGAATTGATGGTCTGTGGAGGACACAATTTTCAATCAATAAAATATGTTCTTAAAGCCAGAGATAAACAAGTAAAACTCTCCACTATTAATATTTTAATACTATGCATCAGGAAACTCCTGTCCTACTTAATTTCTTTATATATATCTTTACAGCCATTTTCCCCCACTGTATTGTTGATGACGGTGCCCAGATTAGTGTGGTAGCCTGAGAAAACCCTTTACATGGTGAAAAATTGACATTTTCTATTATATACAGTTCTGGAAACTACATATTTTCCTTTTTTCTTTTTAAGCATGTATATCAACCACAAGTAAAGGTACAACCTCAAAAGTGAAAAGGGGGACACTTGCATTTCAATTTGAGTATCACAGACATTTTGACAGCCAGTATCTGATTACAAATTGTAGTGATTAGGCTCATATCCGTAGCCATCCAACAACCTGGTCAAAATGTGACATTCACTGTGTGAGGAAATCACATGTAGCTAACAAGGTTTTAGACACCTTTATGCAGCCTGTTACCCAATATTTCTATTTGTCCCAACATGTCTTTTTTTGGTGAAAAATATTTTTAGTTTCTTAAAGTAGAAGTGTGATAGCATGTTACAGGCAAAAAACATTTTTTTTCCCGCCAAAATGGTTTACCAGTTTTCCAGAATTCAGCCACAGAGTTTTCTTCCATAGACTGTCAGACATGCATTATACGCCTTTATGTAGCTTGTCAACCTCTTAGTAAAGATTACACCTGACGTGAAAGATTGCTTCCAACACGTGGAATAAAATTCAGAAAACCTTGACAATGGACTCCAATTACACTGTACCATTTCAATATGTATTTCCTGCTTCCCGGGACAGGCTATGGCTCCACTGTGACCCTGCCCAGGATAAACTGAAATAACTGCTAACTGAAAATGATGAGTGAGAATCTTAAGCCTACTGCGTTTGACTACAAATCTTTAACCTAATATTTTGCTGTACATCGTTCCATCCACAGACAGCACTACTGAAAATGAGGGCTTACCCTCAACGTGTCTTGAGAGATATAAATAAACACAATGAAATTAAATGACCTCCGACAGGCATTGTTATGCAGAAAAGCCATGACACAAATCACTGATCAGACCTGCGACAGAATTTCACTGATCATGATAACAAACTTAGGTTGATACAGCACAGAGTTCACTGTAAGGTGCAAACCGTCTAACTCATTCACTACAGGACAGCTCCCTTTACTATTTCTTGCTCAATCTTAAACCTCAAGCCCCATTCTTTTATTCTCTCTCTCTTTATTATAAGCCATCTGCCAGATAGAAGAGAGACTATATATTAGGATTAGTCCTTGTGGTATAGGGCTCCCATGGGTGTGTCTAGAAGGGCCAATAACAGCCTGAGCACTCAGAGAACACCTCTCTCTCTCTTTATGCCTTTTTCTGCATCAAAATACAGGAATTATATGTAGGCAGCACCTATATCCTTGCAAATTACTGTTATAAAACTGCCCTTCAGTCATTCTTACACTACTATCTCATAACCCAGGCATCTGTAGGCTAATTACCCCAAATGATCTGTTCTACTCTGACTGCCCACTAGCAATGTTCTGACTGTTTATTCTTAGAGCATTTGCTCACTTTCTTTCCTAAATGACTGAGCGCTTAGTCATGTAGGCTGGAGAACGATAACACAACACTGCGCTCAGAGGTTGGCTCAGGTGGTAGCAGAACGTCTGATCTTCAGGATTATACGGAACTGATACAAGGCCTGTCAGGCATATTTCCACTGCACGCACTATTCCAGGAACTCTGAACGAGTTTCCACTGGAGGAACCAGAGCTGAATGTAGTTTCATGGCTGTAGTTGGAGGAACCTTTTAACACCTGATCAAGAGTTTAGAAATCATTAGGGTGACTTAGTGAGTACATTCAGAGAATAACCACCTCACTTACCTGGCTTTTTTGTTTTCTTTAAACTGTTTAGCTACCATGTGACTACTAAAGCTCGTTTTACAGCATACAGGACATGGGGGTCAACATTATCGTTTGTGGAGAAGAATTTTTCTATAAGGTGCATACAAGATTGTTGTACTGTACACTCTGTATTGTACAAACTGTAATACATTTTAAAGTAAGCACAGTGCTAGGGAGGTCATGTCTCTACAGGTGTCTACAGTACAAGGTGATTGAGAAAGACTGACAAACACAGACAGCGCTGGGAAACCTCTCTGTCTCACACACACACACACACACACACACACACACACACACACACAGCACCACAAGTATGCATTCTATGGAAATGTATATCGTTCCATCAATACAGCCCATTTTGTACAAGACACACTGACACCACCTGCTCATACTCTACGATAAATCTCAAACTTCAGGTACTCATTGACAAAAGCACGTTATCAATTAACACCGGCCGATACAGCTGACACGTTAATGGTTGATGGGTTAAGAAAAACATGAGATCATTTTTGAGAGGCTTGCTCTAGCTAGATTAATGGGAGGAAGTCGTTTAAAAGCTTGGCCAGTCCTGGTTTCCAAATGAATTGCCCTAGTGTCTGTGTGCATGTGTGTGTATGTGTGTTTTATTATTTCAGATGGTTAAGCTTTGTACAGTTGGTCATAAAAGAACACTCAATCATACTGTGGATACGTTACAAGATAATACATCATACTCAAGGGCTGTCGATGGTTACACACACACTTATATGTAATTACACAGAATTACAATTACATACTTATCTATACTTATCTACCTACACAATGCACACAAACAATTATATACAGAGCTAAACACTCTAGATGCACACAAAGAAACGCTATACAGACTTCTTCCTTCTAAATGAAAGGCCTCTCTCTCTCTCTCTCTTTCTGCATTTCAGCAAACTTTCATTAGCTTTAGAGCTCTGTCCACATTACTGTGCACATCCCTTTCCCATACACTTCACTGATCCCTATCTCAGACTATCACTAAGACACTTTCATTCAGGCCATCAACTCTCTCTCTCTCTCTCTCTCTCTTTTCCCCCCCATCTCTCTTTCACCATCTCCTTCCCTCTCTCTAACATCCCCATATGGTGTGACAGTGATGAATTATAGCCATTTGAAACTTGGAGGATGTGGACCTATTCCATCTGATGCCTTCACAATCTACAAAGCTAAATAATAACAGCATTCAGCTTTGATGTGAGTAATGGACATTGCTGTAACACTAGCTGTACCTCTTCACTTAAGGTATCCAGTCAACATTTCTTTAAAAAAAAAAAGAAGAAAAAGAAGGAGAAGAAAAAGGTACACATTAGCTGTAAACAATATGGAGCAAAACACTGTATTCAATGCCTAAAAGATTCATAAAACAATGCTTCACCCATTAGTAAATAATAAAACACAAAAATAATCAGTGATGGGGGTGATGTGATGCAGCCTGACATGAAGCGGAGTTACTCTCAAAACCCCCAAGTTGATTATTACCTACTAAACGCATGTGACAAAGACTTATATTACAGCAGTTTACCAAAGCTAACAATGATTATTTACTAAATAATGACACACCATACTTTTTTTTTATTATCCATTTACAGTTACATTTAATGGTTCAGAATGTCCACAATGTATAGCAGTTATCAACAGTTCCCTCACTTACTCTTGAAGTTAATAAGACAAAAAAAAAAGCATGGCTTGTCACGTTACTGGGAAACTCCAAAAAGCAACATCATCTGTCCTGAAATTTCCTGTGGTGGAAAACTGTTACAAAGCTCTGACACTGGAGACTCCTTCCAAAAATGTTCAATCAGCATCGTCTTAAGGAAAGCTTCACCACATCAATGACTATAAACTGTGAAATACCAGCGCTTTTTAATCCTTATATTGACAGAAGTAGAATACATGGGGAGTCCACCATACAAGTCCCTGTATAAGGTGTTAATATAGAAACAAAAACATATTACAACAAGCACATTAATATAAACATGTCATTTGAATTACAACCAAACTATAATAGTCAGTATTTTTAATTCGACAGCACTGTGGTATAAGTATTAAAAATAACTCTTGGATCTCAGACACATTAGCCTTTCAGCTCATGCTAAAACACACACATGCAGATGAACACACGATTTACCGCTGACATTCGAGTTAACCTTATAATCTAAATGTTTAAGGTTGTCACCCTGCTTAAAACATTCTTGTGCCGACGCTAAAACAAAGCTGATGAATCATGCTCATTAGACTGCAGTCTGTGAACTAATCATCCAGGAAGGAAATGCTTTAACACAGCTCTCCCTCTGTGTGAAAGCATTTTCAGGAGAAAGCCAAATATACAACATTCCTCCTGATTGTAATTGAAAGTTACCAGCTTTCACTCTTTCATGTTCTCCTTCTCTCTTATTATGAAGGGTAGACTGAAAATAACAGCAAGCTAATCCCTGCTCTCAATAAAAGAGTCCAGTCACAGACTGAGTGGAAGAGTCGAATGGAGAGCAATTTAGAGCTGGCTTACAGTGAATACAGAATATTCTGATTTGAATTGTCTCACACACAGTTTTCCCTCCATCATTATTCCTCTGGTTCTTTCTTTAATCTCAGAGGCATTGGCATGTCAGACTGGAGAGGTTTGGGTCTACAATAGCATCATTCTATGAAGTTCTGTAGCTATGCCGACCGAGTAAACACACTACATCATAAGCAAATGAGAAAAGTAGACTCTTTATGTGTGTGTCTGCTGTCAGTGCGTCTCTGGTGCGAATGCTTCTCTGAGGATTTGTGGTTCCATTTGGTCTACATATCACAGAATGTTCATGCACCATAAGACTGAGATCACTAACCTCAGCACGAAAGTAAACCCAACTGTTCCACAATAAACACATACGCGAGTGCCGGTCTTGGCTTTTGATGCCGGGAGTTAAAAGCCGATTGTTTTTTTCCTGAGCTGTACGTGGCACCGGACCATTTCAGTAATGATCCTCAGGCCAGCCGAGTTCATGGCATGTAATCAAGCATCTGGCCTCTAATGGACCGACAGACCGGCCTACTACAGCACCATATTAGATTACTTAACTAATCCTGTCTCCATAGGCCACGCTCACGCCAATGAATAATCAATCACATCATCTGCTCCCAAGGGTGCAGTGATTCTCCTTACTAACGGTGTTAACCCCAAAAACGCTTCACACAGGAGAGACATACAAATACTTTTTTGCTTTAAAGCCCAAGAAAAATGACTATCGGCATGATTAGAGGTGAAAAGGGAAATAAAGGGATATAAATCACAAAGGTGAAACTGCTAGGACAAAATAATGAATAAATGTTACCATTTTTAAATTTGTTGCAAGACTAAATGAGATTAAGGGTGTTTTCACACCTATTAGTCCTTGCTTCCAAATCCAAATGGTTTGTTTGCTATTTGGTTTTGGTTTTAGTTTGACACTACACATAAATAGATTACAAAACAACAAAATGACATTTTGGCTGAGGGTCATGTAGGACTCAAAACATTCTTATAACACTCTTTCTATCATTGGCCAGCAATAGATACAGCAATGGATAAAGATGAGCAAACCTTTACCAAGAACCAAGCAAAATCACAAACATAACTCGGATACAGAGAACACAGAGCCAGTGCTCAATAAATAACTGTAAATAACTAGTTTTAAACATTTTTTGGATCATATCCTCCATTTATTTTCTCTTTTTGTTCATCTGTCCACATATCAAGTGCCTCTCAGCGCGAAAGCTCTGTCTTTTGGCTCAGTTTGAGCCTCACAGCTCAAAAACCCAAAACACCTTAAAAATGTCACGTGAAACCCAAAACACATGGGATGCTGGGTTGATTCATGGCGGAATTGCTTTCTTACAGCCATCGAACCGTGCTAGAGTTTGAGTGAAAGCAGACCTGGGTGTGATTACTGTGTTCTCACCTTCCCAAACGAACCGCATCAAGCAGAAAAACGCACCAGGGTTCTGTTCAAATGGACTAAACGGTGCATATGTGAAAAAACCCTAATATGCAAATCATGTGTGAACTGTGCTGCAAAACTGGCAGGAATCTATCGCTAAATTTTCAGAAGCATGCAAATAACCTCAAACGGGTAGAGATATGCTTCTCCCTGGCAGTTGTGAAGTAACAAACTCGCACACTGTTCTGCCCGACAGGCACACGAGCACACACAAGGACAAACACACATGCAGCAACAGACATAATGTGGGGGGGGGGGATCACAAGGGATCCAACCTTTCACCCCAACCCAAGTGACAGAATGAACCAGCTGTCCGTCAGAGAGAGAGAGAGGGAGAGAAAAAGAGCGAGAAGTATTCTATTCATTAGGATATTTCCAGCATTTGTGTGAAACCTTGTGTTCTTGTGTTGGTAGAGAGAAACACAAATCCAATAGTGGGCTGGTAGAACATGGACACAACCTCTGGTCCACAACTCAACAGCTCCTGATATGTGGAAAGGTCATACACTGTCAGCCATGTTGGATCTGATCTACTTCCTGTAAGGTTGAAACAGACACTTTCCTCCCTGCAACACTCGTCAAAACATCAAACAGCTAACTTACTTCTTATATCCTACCCTCGCTCACACACACAAAAAAACAACACTTTCAAGAAATACATATCCAAAAATGGATTATTGAGTAAAACATGTCCTTGTTTATACACATTTCCAAAAATATGTGAGGCATTTAAGTACATTAAGTCCCAAGGACAGTTAGAGTAAAGTTAAAGATGACTAGAAAGGAAACAAAACCTTGCAGTGCTGAAAAATGAAGCTATACCTGTCCTTGACTTTTTTTAATGTAATGCTGATAAAGCTAAATTGGTGGTAAAATTTTGCCAGATAAGCATGCTCAAGTCAGTACACGTCTCTAGTAGCTAAAAAATAAAGAAACAACAAAGTCAGTAAAATAAACTCAAAATAATAATAGGTACACTACACTACGTTTTGCTTGGACATAAGTCAAAATGGCTGTGCTGGCAGGCTTTATACAAAACAGGAAGTACAAATTAGACAAACTGTGCATTGATTATAAAGGGTGAATTCAGAGTCACCTACAAACTTCCAGGCGCAGTTCGCTTTTCTGCTTCTCCACTGGTTGTTTGAGTCTCTCTCTCCCTTCTGTTCATCTATCTGCCATTCTTCAGGTTTGAACTGATACATCTCTGGGATGTTTAAGAAATGATATAATGATATAATGATGATATAATGATATATGATGATATAATGTCTTCTCATGTCATTATATCTGCACATTTCTTTCACACTAAATGCACATACAGAAAATGGGTATGGCACAATGGCTTAGTGGTTAGCACTTTTGCCTCGCACCTCCAGGGGTGGGGGCTCAATTCCTCCGCCCGTCGAGTTTGCATGTTCTCCCTGTGCTTCAAGGGTTTCCTCCGGGTACTCTAGTTTCCTCCCCAAGTCCAAAGACATGCGTTTGTAGGCTGATTGGTATCTCTAAATTGTCCGTAGTGAGTAAATAGTTGTGTGAGTGTGTGTGCGCGATTGTGCCCTGCGATGGTTGGCACCCCGTCCAGGGCGTCCCCTGGCATAGGCTCCAGGCTCCCCGCGACCCTGTGTAGGATAAGTGGTACAGAGAATAGATGCATAGTAATGTTGGGACACTTCCCGAGAATTCAGTTAAAACAGTCCCAGTGAATGTGTTTAGTTCCCAATGAGTGTATTACATAGAAATGTCCAAAATCTTCAGACTTCCAGATGGATGATCTCTATACTTCTTTACTTCTTTTTACTCCTATCTAGCCTTCTTTACTAATCTGCTGTACAGAAATGATGAAACTACATTTAAGCAAAACTCTACAGTATTACTAAATATTAAACTGTGCCAAGTGCCTTTACTAACCCAGTATGTCATTACAAAGAAACCGTGCTATATGCAGCAAACTATATGCAGTAATCCAGGAAACCACTTTAGAACCTGTTGTGCGCGTTCAGGCAGATGATGTTACGTAAACCAGAGACAACACCTCATCTTTAAAAATGAGCTTGTCTTTTTCTACCAGTGGAATTGCTGAAGTCATGAAACTGTGTGAATCAGATTGCTGAGAAGACTTAAATACATGGCGAACCCTCAGAAGGTGATTTATTGACTTCTCAAAAGCTTCCATGAGTTTAAACCATCCTCAGTAGATATTGATTAGCCAGATGGGGTAGAAAGAGCGGTTTGATGACTCAGTTCTTGAGTAGCCAGCTTTAAGTATGTTGGCTGAAGATGTCAGCTGGAGCACATCGCTGTGAGCATGTGACCTTGCTGATATTCTTTAACAGTTGATCAGAAGCACATGGAACTCAGTAAAGCTTTAATCACTCCGGACTGAGTGTGTTCAACATTATTTAACATGTTTCACTGAACCAGAGATGCTTGGTAATCATTTCTGATCTAGTGATTTTTTGTTGTTGTTGTTGTTGTTGTTGACTTCACCTTCTACTATACAACGCTGAAAGATTGCCTAATCACCAGTGTTGTACTTTTAAAAAAATCAAGCCATGGTGTTTTGTCTGATAAACAGTGGGAATCTTGCAAACGCTATATTAAATTAACTCAATCTCTATATGCACTGAAAGCCACACAGGGTCCTCTCATATATACACTTCTTTCAGTTGTCAACATGAGCTCTGCTTGTTACTTCACAAATTAACCAATTAACTCATGGTTTACCCGTTCTCATATTTATTCTTTATTCATGACATTGCACATAGGCAAACAAGATATTTTTACACCTTGGGGAAATAACTATTTAGGCAAATGGCTTTCTAATATGCTAATGTCTAAGAAATAAATAAGAAACACTGCACTGTGTTACTTTTGAATTCCAGTGATGGTCTTGATGTTGGACTTTAAAATAGTGTAAATGTTTGAAATGGAAATATTTAATACAAATTAAATACATTAAAGCATAAATGCATTTCTCTTCAAAAACTTTAAACTCTCCCCACAATGTTATCACTAGTGTGAACTCAAGTTTATAGCTTTGTTTATACACTGTGTACAAGTTCATCAGAGCTGTAAATGTAAGAGCTGTATGTGGGAGAGGAAATGCCCAAACACTGAAGGCTTTCGGGTTTTTTTTTTATAATTGACGAAAAGCACATGAAAAGTGTTCAGCTGAGCAAAAGCTGCATAATATGCTGCACAGTCTCCTACTGACAATACGTAACACTTTCTTCCTGAATGCCTAATGGTCAGGAAATGCTGTCCAATGTCTAATTATACACTTCATTGTGTTGCTTTTGGAAGATCTGGCATCCTTCTCTAGTCATGAAATGTGATCACAAGTGGTCAGTGAAGATGCATTTGAGACACATGCATGAGCTGGGTGTGAACAAATATCTGTCTTGTGATATGATCACTCGAGGTTTCCATAATTATATTAAGAAATCATATGAAAAAGAAAAAAATGAAGATGGCATTTAGAAATGACCTGGCTCGGCACATACCAGACTCACAGACACTACTACAGTCTCCACTGCTTCAAATGCCTCCTCAAAATAATCACAGCTAATTTTACTCAGTCTCTCTCTGAAACTCAAACCTGTAGTCTAAATTAACCGGAGGATAATAACTCTTATACGCAAAGCAGAATTCTTTAGGGCAAATCCTCAAAAAACTATAGAACATCAGAACTAGCCCATTAACATTAAAGCCTATTCAGGCAGCAAGAGGGAGTGACACGAAAAATCTTGGCTTTTGGCTGGGTGCCGGAGATGGATAAAGTCCGGCTCTGCTGGTGTAAAGAGTGTCTCTGTTGGCAGAAAGCTGGCCTGTGTGGTTTGGCATGTCTGGGGCTAAACTCAGCAGGATGGCACAACATAATGATAAGCATTAGGAGCTTGAGCTAGGTCTGAGTTTACACGAGTTGTGATCACGTAAATATAAACAGGACCAAAGACATCCTATTGTTATTAAACAGGACCAAAGATGTCCTGTTGGTGTTATTTATTATGACAATCCATCGGGTATGTTAGAATAACTTTCCTGTTTTTAGTTAATCGAAATTATTTCATATCTACATGTATATTTGCAGAAAGTTTCGTCCAATGCGACTTACAAGTAGGAGCAAGTACAGTCCAGTCCAAGCACAGGAGCAGTCTAAGGTTAAGGGTCCTGCCCAAAGGAACAAGAGCGACTCTTTATGGATTTGAACTCACAACCATCCAAACACTATAAACGAACTTCAACATTTCTTGAAGGTAATAAGACAAAAGCAATGTGGCTTATTACTGAGAAACGGCAAAGAAAAAAGCCCTCTGAAGACCTTCCCATGGCGAAAAACCTAAAGGACTAGCTTTATCACTGACTTCAAAAACACAGACACTGAAGACTCCTTCTAAACATGGTAAGTAAATATCTACACGTTTTCTTTGCTAAACAAAAGCATGTTATTTAAATCCATTTATTATTAGACTTGTATTATGTCGAGAGCCCAGCATACAAGAAAGATCTGCATTAGATGTTACTATAGAAACGACAACGTATTTGAAGGAGCACATTAACCCTTGTGTTATGTTGGGGATCCCTGAGACCCCAGAGTCATAGTTAATCAGACTTTAGTCATACATACAGAAGCATACTTAACTTTTTTTAATCAGCTTGATACTCTGTGTGTGTTCCAGTTACCCCCTACAGAAATTTATACACAGCTTATATCTTTGGGGTCTCAGAGACTCCAGCTGTGAAACGTTCACTGAAATGAAAACCAGAACGGTGGCTATGTTTTTTGCCCTTTTTGTATTTGCGCTTGTGTCTTACTGTCACTGACAGTAGGGTCTTGATCACTGTATATGCGATGGCTATCACAAAGTGACGACGTATTATTGAACAAGCAACAAGAGCAACAACGCCCAGGACGTCAAGACGTCCATAATGTGACGTACCAGTCTGAGCTATCTTCACTCCAAGCTCTTGCTTTAATTTTCCTACATCCTTGTTACAGGCCTCATAAACTTTTATCTGTTCTTTAAAACTCCAGGCCAAGAGGGTCGCAGTTCAGCAAAGATTTTCGTTTTTCCCCTCTTTGAAGAACCCAAATAAGGGCCTTGGCGATTTGCCGAGGAGTTAAATCAAGTGATGTACAATACTAAATTCAGATCCACCATGCAATCGGACACCATCTGAACAGACAAACAAATTTGCCTTTTGGGGAGAAAAAAAAAAAAAAAAAAGACAACACAAATGCATGGTAGGGGGAAGATTCCTAAACAAAGTATGGTGACTCTAACAAATTAGTGTTCCAGCCAGGATTATTGCAACACTGGAGCGAGTTCATAATATTCATGGATGCATTGGCATGTGATGAAACAGTATGAATTAATGTAGCTTTAAGGAAAAAGCAGCAGAAATTATGCAATTATCTTTTCCTGTATAATATACTTGCGTGTGCATGTGTTAGATATCAGTGTTAGACAGTTTAATAAATCATACATCACAGAGTCTTGGGCGCCAAACAAAACAAGCTATGCACGTTGTTTAATTTCACTATGTACTTGTATATGGCTGAAATGACAATAAACTCCACTTTGACTTTGACACACTCATCACCCTTTCCCCCTTTAGTCCTTGTCATGTCATTGCAGTAACACTGAAGATGTGCAGGGTCATAGTCTGCTCTGATTTGCAGCTTTTTAGTGAGAAATGAATGCTGCACTTGACTTACTTCTGAAGCGGGAAGTTAGAACTCAGAATTACGTCATTTTCAACCTCTGCGTTCAAGCTATAAAGTGGGGGGTAAAACACACGGATGCCTCCATGTTTGTCTTTTGTTAGCAAAAATCTAGCCAGCTATGTGTGATGAGTGATTTATATATTAACACAACAAAAACATACAGCATAACTCTTTTGAAGATAAGCAGTGCTACTTTGTTTATTGTTCAGGCTGTGAGCAGCCATTTTGATTTGATCCCGAGTTGATGAGTAGGAATTGTGAGTTGATAGGGCGCTTCTTAGGTTTTAGTTGCATGTCACATATCTTCCAGACCTTTCCATCAATATTACCACATCATCTGCGCGTCCTGTCAACTCTCTCAGTCAGTAAAAACACTGACACTACCTCCTAACTGTTGCTGCGTGATGCTGTTTGAACCGGCATGTACATCATGCTCCAAGATTATACACGGATTAGCGTTGCAGGACATACATACTGTGTCTGCGGTATGCCGTGTTTTAATATAGTAAAATGTTAACGGTCATTTGTATTGCAGTGTTATAGGTCATCGTATCACTGTATGTTCACCCTGACAAGTAACATGTCGCATGTGTCTCTTGTAGTTTGTCTTTTGTGAGAATATACCATAACCATGTGTACCATAACCATAACCATGTATAGCCTACACTCCACTATACGATGCATACAAACCACTTTCATTTAAAATGTATTTAAGTTTGATTTACATGTTATGTTCTTGGCTTCATATTACCACCTTTGGTAGAGTAGCAAAGCAAGGTAGTTAACTATAATAGCTAAGTACACTCTCTGCTGCAGGACTAGTCCGAGGAATCGTTCGAGTCAATCGTTTAGAATTGTCACTTTACCAAAATCAAATTTGAATTAAAATGCTGCTTGTTGTCGAAATCATGGCTCTGTGTCACACACATACATAGAAAATGAATGGTTGCTAGTGTAAACGTATCTAGTCCCTCCTTCCTCTCAGGTCCACTATGAATGGTAGATGTATGAGAGGAACCTGAGAGGGAAAAGAGAGAAACATAATCACACTTTACACGCTGCACTGAGCACTTCTGATCAAGAGCATTCCTCTAGCACAGCAAAATAAACAGCAGCCCATCCCACGACTATGCTGCTACACACATACACACACACTCTTAAATTCCAAAACTCATGAAACCTGCTCCGTTAGGTTTCTGGTATACTCCCACACACACAAACAGACATACACGTACATACACACAGGCTAAACGCTTAATCACTCAGGTCTGCACTGACAAACACACGTGCCTGTTCCCTAAACAGCACTGATACGGTCCTTGCCGTTACAGTACGCATGAGCCATTTTTTTCCTTGCGATTGTGAGTCCTCATTCATTCCCAACTAGCAATTTCTTCATCAGTGAATTAAAAACATTCCCATTCACAGACTTTTCTCTGATGAGTTAACCAGTAACGCTGAACACACGACCTCCACCTTGAGATCAGAGTCAGACCTCTTATCTCTCTCCTCTGAGCAAACACACACGCACACACAATGGCCAAAACACTAACTCTTCAAACAGTCACTCGATAGCCCATTGGCCCCTGGATCACCTCAACCAAAAGCAACGTGAACTCGGAGGCTGTGCTAAAATCACGTACAAAATCCGGCTAAAAAAAGGCCACAAATCAAAAGCAGTGCTGAACAAAAGGAGCCTATTTAAAGGCAGTGACATCATGAGAAACAGCTCAGGCCTGAATGAAACTCAGACGTGACTTTATAGAAGCATTTGTTTCTGCTTAATTCCTCTTCCTCCAGCAAGATGAGCGTTACAGAGAGCCAAGACTGCAGTGTTTCCTCAGGCTCTCTGCAGGCTTACAAGTCTATTAAACTGAGCTACACTGATTAACGCACTCATCATTGTGTTAATACCACCATGAGTACGTGCAGGCAGTGCATATTCTCTGTATTTTTCGCTCTTTTTTCCTTTCCAGGCTCTAGTTCAATGTCAACTAACATCGTTCTAGAAAACAGTAGAGACTAAATTAGATCCACATGCTTTCTTCTCCAACAGAAACTGATAGAGAGAAAAACAGAGTTGTGGTACTCGCATCACTTTTCCACTGGACAGTGTGTTAGGGAAAGGTACGGGTACTACTCCGAATCCAGAAGCATCCATACCCTAGCTCAGTTGGTAGAGCACACTTTTACATTGTATGTTTGAGCCCCACATTGGGTACAAGTGCATGTTTCCCATCACAAAAAAAAACAAAAAAACCTTGGAAGTAGGAGGAGCTTGTGGAGGTTGTAAGGTGGTATCATCATTTCCCATCACTTGTGTTCACAGTACACACTAACAGTAGTAAGAACAGAGATTTACAGTCCAAAAAAAGATCCCTTGTGTTAAGGGATATAAATTGATCACATAGACTCAATCCACAACTCATCTTGCATTTGGCCACTAATGCAACTTAGCTACTACAGCTACTAGGTTACTGTTTGGGTCACTCGGTGATGGAAATTAAGACAAAATATTTGGTATTGTACCATGCAGTACTGCACTGTCAGGTGAGAAAGCACTCTTCTCTGTCTTTTCTTCACACTTGTCCTGAACAGACCTAGGAAATCATTAGAGGGAAAGTCAAGAGCCAGAGAAAAGCTGAAATTATCATTGTACCATGGTACATTACACACACACACATCCCTCTGCAGGACTGACTCCTCTGCTGACAAACGCCAGTGTCTAGAGAAAAGAGAAAGGCAAACCAGAAAAGCAGAGAACAGCTGCAGTAACTAACACACACGTGCACACACACACACACACTTCTCTTCTCTTTGCTGAGTCTCCAGTTGAGCCACATGGGATTTTGCTGTTACCTGCACCAAGGACATAGAAGCCAGCCGAAAATGTGAACACATGGCCTGCACGCTGATTCAGTGCTCTGTCTCTCACACACACACACACACACACACACACACACACACTCCATGCAGGCACATGCTTTAATAAGCAGGCATACATAAAGCTTATGTACATACAGTTATAATTAATACAATACCAGCTCTTACTTAAAGACTCTCTTTCTCTCTCTCTCTCTCTCTCTCTCTCTCACACACACACACTGTTAATCAACTATATCTCAGCAGGTACACTTGGCCTCATTCTTAATGAATAACACAAGCTCACTGAAAGTCAACTTTTCAGTTTTTCAGTACCAGCACTCACACACACACACACACACACACACACCTCCCCCTTAACCCCTTTACCCATAAGGTAAAGTCATTAGCAGCTCAGCATAGCCCAGCTCAACCCCCCAAATCAAAGCTCCAAATCAAAGCAGTGTTAAACCCCCGACTCACCATGCTGTAAGAAATGTGTCCTTCCTAATCTTTGGCTCTCTTGCTTCATTGTCCTGCTAGTCCCAATACTTTTCTGGATGTGTGTGTGTGTGTTTGTGTGCACACACACCAGCTCTACACGGCAGGTCTCCGACACACTGACACACTCCACACACTGCAGCGACTCTCACGAGGTAGGGACCGCCCACTCTTAAACCCGACCCTCCCACTGTGTCTGTCTGTCAGTCATTCACTACGGACCGCCCACGAGGGGAAAAAATGCATGTGTACCGCTTCTTCTCTGGGAAACCCGAGAGGGGCAAATTAAAACTAGAAACTACTGTAAATGAGAAGGGAGGTGTTTAAATAAAGGGTTATGAATACAGCCTTCAGATATAAAATGATAGGACTTCAGAAGAATAAACAAAAGCTTAAATAGGCCCTGAATGAAGAAAAAAAGAACATCTGCTTCTTTTACCTCTAAAAGAGCAGTTTTCTTTCTATTCCTCTCTTAACCAAGCCCAGACTGGATTTCTGCCTATGGAGGTAGCAATCGATAACAGGATATCATGCAGCAAAATCTGTTAAAGGGGACAATTTTCTTGGTTGGCTGATTCCAGTTACATAGTTTGGTGTTTGGGCTGAATTTGATATCACAGAGCTAAAGACATTTAAGACACAAAGTTTCTCAGTACTTCTGTACTAATTTACACTAATTTGTAAACGATTTGTATGAGCTTGATGGCAGTGACATCACAAAATAACCACCACAGCTTTGGACCAATCACATCGGTGACTAAGAGGATGACACAAGTCAATGGTACATGGTTTCAGGAGGTAGGGTTGTAGATGAGATCTCAGAGGGGGACAGGGAGATTGGAGTTGAGGGCTCTCACAGCCTGGGGGAAAAAGCTGTTGAGCAATCTGACTCCGGTACCTTCTACCTGATGGCAGGAGCTAGAAGAGATTGTGGAAGGAATGGGTAGGGTTCTTCACGATGCTGGTAGCCTTTCTGGAGCAACGTGCAAGGAAAATGTCCAGGATGGAGGGGAGAGGGGCACCGATGATCTTTGCAGCTGTGTTCACTGTCCGCTGTAGGGTCTTGCGGTCAGCAGCACTGCAATTTCCATACCAGACAGTGATGCAGCTGGTCAGGACACTCTCAATGGTGCCCCTGTAGAAAGTGGTGAGGATGGGTGGAGGGAGGCTTGCTCTTTTCAGCCGGCGGAGAAAGTGGAGGTGCTGTTGGGCCTTCTTGTTGAGTGACGTGATGTTGGTGGTCCAGGTGAGATCCTCTGTAATGTGTACTCCCAGGAATTTAGTGCTGCTGACTCTCTCCACGGCCGAGCCGTCGATGGTCAGTGGGGGGTGGTCAACAGAGTTTCTCCTGAAGTCCATCACAACCTCCTTTGTCTTACTCACATTGAGGGACGGGTTGTTGACACCGCACCATTCAGCCAGCTGTGCCACTTCCTCTCTGTAGAGTGTTTCATCGTTGTTTCTGATGAGGCCTACCACAGTTGTGTCATCAGCAAACTTGACGATGTGGTTGGAGCTGAACTTGGCAGTGCAGTAGTGAGTCAGCAGCGTGAAGAGCAGCGGGCTGAGCACACAGCCCTGTGGGGCACCTGTGCTCAGTATGGTAGTGCTGGAGGTGTTTCGGCCGACACGGACTGACTGAGGTCTTTCAGTTAAAAAGTCCAGGATCCAATTACAGAGGGGTAGGTTGAAGCCCGGTACAGTCACTTAACATAGATGAACACTTCTTAGCAAAATGGCTTCCAAAATTTTTTCATACTTCGTTTATATTATATATTTTTTTCCCCGATAGCCTTTAAGAATGCCTTTGACAAAAGAAGAATGTTTTGAAATCATTCTCATAGCTGGATCAGGAAGCTGTTGCAAGGTTGCAATGGACTTTAACAGGAAACTTGGCAAGCACATCACACGCGACACTGTTACTATACTCATTAACAAATTCAAAAAGACTGGAAGTGTTGCAAACCATCCAAGTAGTGGACGTCAACGAACATCCACTGACGAAGGCACAACCGACGTGGGGCTGGCGTGCATAGTCCCTCCCTGTGTATGGAGACTTTTGGGACACCCTGTAGTTTTGATTGTATGGTATATTTTGACAGTTTAAATATAATATGTCTATGATGCTCATTGATGTGCATGGTAAGCGAAGGCTAGCCCGTCTGGTCCGATACCACTGAAGAGCTAATGTAGCACAAATTGCTGAAAAAGTTAATGCTGTCTATGATAGAAAGGTATTAGAACACACAGTGCATTGCTGCAGACCAAGTACACAGTATTCCCTAAAGGCAGTGGCCTCTTTCAGCAGGATAATGTGAACTGCCACATTGCAAAAACTGTTCAGGAATGGTTTGAGGAACACGACAAAGAGTCCATGGTGTTGACTTGGCCTCCAAATTCCCAAGATCTCAATCCGATCGAGCATCTGTGGGATGTGCTGGACAAACAAGTCCAATCCATGGAGGCCCAACCTCACAACGTACAGGACTTAAAGGATCTGCTGCCAACACCTTGGTGCCAGATACCACAGCACACCTCCAGAGGTCTTGTGGAGTCCATGACTTAACGGGTCAGAGCTGTTCTGATGGCACAAGGGGGACGTACACAATATTAGGCAGGGGGTTTTAATGTCATGGATCATTTATAATAGGGGTTAAAATGTAGAGGTGTTCCAGTGTCTTTTTGTGTAGTTTCTTGGGGATTAAAACAAATTAAATTAATTTATTATTCTACATTTTTTACCTTTTAGTTAATGCTTTAAATTATATGTTTAGGGGTACAAGAGCATTAAATCTTCCTGTCCTCTTAAAAATTGTATGATTTTAAAATCCATAAAAATCCCTATGCAGCTGACAGCTGACTCTCTCACACTTTAAATAAAGATCTCTTAACTTTTGACAATTGTAACAGCGGAGTACATACAGACTACATCATACATTATGTTTCTAAACATTAATTTTCCAGAAAAAAAGAATAAAAAGTTCTTGTGTAGAAATGTTTGTATGTAGTCACAGAAAGTTATATTAAGTAATAGAGCAGTTTTCCATTAAAAACATAATGGAGGTTGTCTGGTTTCACCTAGAAACAGAAGCAGATGTCCAAAAGAATAAAACTTGCCATGAGAGGGATAGCGTTACTCATTCCCGGTCAATCAGAGTGACACTAGCCAATCATGGCCTTCTGTTAGTTCATGTATGCAGAAGAGGGCAGATAGCACTTTCCTCCGAGTGTGTTCAGCTGTGTGACAGCCAAAGATCTGTGGCAGGTTCTCCAAGATGCTTGGAAAAAACCTACCAGCCATTTTCCTTACAAAACTTTACAACAATGTACGTGAGAAAACTGATGCTGTTTTAAAGGCAAAGGGTGGTCATGCCAAACACCATTTTGGTTTAGTTAAACAATTAGTGGCACGGCGAATCCAGACAGGACTAAAGTACACTGGTAATTATTACTTTACCCCAACTACCCATGTAAAAGTAATCCCATTCAAACACGGCTACAGAAACCACCTCAAAGACCATCAACGAAGCACTTTCCCAAATTACTCAGGAGAAAGACAACTGAACTGCAGGACAAAAGTGACAAAAATACTTACACATGAGGGAAAATTATTTAACTGAAGTAACCCAAAATCATGGCTTCAATAAGGGGTGAAGTGTGAAACTTAACGTTATTTAATAAATGAAGAAACAATAAATGAACCCATAAATTGTTGGGTGAGTTTATGGATTATGGTTTAGGTGATGACAATGGAGTAGCAACTCCGCTTAAAGAACAATACTGCAGCAAAACAGTCAAAATCATGTGTAATAATCTGAGTGACTGCAGTAGCAGCAGCAGCAGCAAGGAGCAACCATCCTGAACAAAAGTGTGCTGCTGTTCCTCCTGTCTCTTCTTTCCTTCACCTGCTTCCTCAGTCATGCTTTATCCTTCACTTCTACACTGCTGTGCTGCAAAAGAGTCCAACTGTGACAAAAGCAATGCATCTGATATGATGATAACAGTGAAGCATGATGGGTAAACTCAAGCAGGAGCACATGTTCTGTGTGCAACGTGGCTGAGAGCCTCATGACAGAGCCAGATCATTTACCAACTGTTTAGAGCTGGAGGGTGAGTAAAGAAACATTGTAGTCTCACAATGACAAAGCAGATTGAAACAAACAAGGCTGCAAACCCAACTAGAATGCTTTTATATTTTTGTCAGCTCTGGAATCACAAACAAGGCTACATTCACACAACACACAATTCCTAGATCCCTAGCCGCCCTATATGATATGAGCACAATAAAAAGCCCACATAAAATCTGACTTTTTTTTAACGGCTTATAACGTATTCTGTACATGGGACTCAAGTTCGACTCAATCTCTGTCGTGCTTTTTGACGCCAGAAAACAGACAAGAAAACAATTAAATAAAAGCAGATGAGGTTAGATGTAGTCTCAGTCTCATGGTTTACACACTTTTCTGGCCACAAGCTTCTGGATCTTGAAGGCTGAAACTGATTGGCTCACTACACCTCCATACACCAGGAAAAAAATATATATATATTTTGAGCTTTTCATAGCAAGATATAATCACTGGACTGTCTTTAAGGAATTCTGTCTTTAAAAGTTATTAAAGAGTTCTGTTTGAGACAGTGAGTGGTGAGTGAAGGAGATAATGAATTCCAGCACTCCAAAAATGAAAAATGAATTAGTTTCAAATGTCTGAGTCTCACAGAAAAGTTGTACTTAAAAAGAATGAAGGAAATGCAGCTTTGCAATGATATTCGGACATTTTGAATGACATTGGGACATTCATTATTGTAGTCCAAGCCTTTTTAAAACAGGTTTAGCCATGGTGCAGCATTTTTTGCTGGTTTGGTCTGCGTAAATGAGATGCTCTTTTGTGTTTGTCACTGGGCTACAGGCAAATGACTGTTGGACGTCTGCTGTCAGTCACATTGCCGCTTTCTGTGAAAGTAGGCAGTTCTTGGTGATGTTTATTGGCAAGGCATACCAGACTTTCTAGTAAATGCTAGAAGTCTGGTTTATCAGAGTAGGGCAGATGAGTAACCTGGGCCTGGAGCAATTCCAAGATGGCCTGTCTGCTTTCTGTTTTAAAAACCTGTTCAGACACACTCCTGTCAGAGTCGTCTGCTCCCAATACACTCATTAACCATCACTGCATATTGCCCTTATGTTAAACATAATCAGTGGCAAAATATCCATGTTAGTAGCTAGCTAACTCTAACTAATGTAGACCGATGAGCACCACTAGCTGCAATAATAAACTCTGTGGAGATGTTTGGAGAATCACTGTTGACCTCTGGAGCTTCACAGGCATCCTAGACTTTTTGAGAATCCCATATATAGTAACAGAAGTGCCAAAGAATGATTGGCACCTTGACATCCAAGATAAAGACAAAAACAGAGTACCAAAAAAAATAATAATAATAAAAATAAAAAAATCCATTTATGTCATAAGTGTTTCTTCATTTTTTTTGACTCACTCTCTCAGCCTGGTCCTGTCAGTCTCTAAACTGTAACCTTATCTGGCACCTGCTAGCTGTGAACCGTAATTTACGCTAAAAGCTACAGAGCTCTTCCCTCTGTAAATGCACATTGTTGCAGGGAAAACAGCCATGACCGGGGTAGGAAACACAGTGAATTCATATGCATCTCCAGCTATTGTTACAGAAAAGTGGAAAGATTTGCCATGAGGCAACCCGCGGCCCTGCCATTGTTCACTGGCTCAATAGATGACATGTTATATTATCCAGCATTTCGGTTTAACTGCCAACAGGAGGAAAGAAGAGGTCCTGAGCGTGTTTGCGTGTGTGTCTGCTCGTCTGCAGGGCTATACAGGCCCATATCAAAGAGACTGAGGAAAAGGAACAGCTGAGTTATTCATGCCAGATCTTACTCAGGCTGGAAGGGCATTGTTACTAAAGACAGCATGTAGGACTGCACAAAAATATCACATTAAATTCGTTGAATTCGTTTCTGTAGGTGGGGCTGTGGAAATAGCATGGGTCAGCACTGTGAGGGAGGTGTTTGGGGACAAGCTAGAGGAATAACGACTACAGTGACACACCTGAGCCCTGTTTGCTTTTCTCTGTTTCTCTCTCTCTGAGAAGGGAGCTGAGCATGTGTATGTATGTGTGTGTGAGAAAACTGAAACAAATCCAAACAGAAAGTGGAGTGTGAGCTGCAACATTATTTGTTTTGGGGAAAAAAAAAAAAAAAAAAGTTTTACGTTACATTACTGACTGACTACCAAACAAAAAGTTTACATGCACTCTTATCCTGGATCTGCTGTGCTCTAGAAGCAGAATACCGCCGAGTTACATACTAGATTTATCTTATAGGTTCTCAGTGCAATCTGAAGAACAGCGTTCATTCTGTATCATTTGCACTCACAGCAGAAAACAGAGCAATGACCACACGCTGTACCACATGTCCTCACAACTCACCTGAAGTATGGCGAATCAGCAAGGCTACCGAAGAAAATGGGGAGAAACAACGGAAACACAGAGTGAATTTTAAAATGACTTAAACATCCACTTTTACTGAGAAGAAAAAAAATGTCCTAAACAAACATTTACACACTGAATATTAAATTCCCTATTACTGAACAATGATTAAATGTCTGAAATAATTGTATGTGGTAAGTGAGTCATGGCTGTGTTTCGCTCAAAACATGCCAGTGACACATTACGCATTTATCAAAACCGACTTTAACCCACAAGTGGTTTTTTTAGAGCATCCTGGCATAAGATCAGAAACAACAACTAATTATTTCCCTAGCTGTTAACGTTGCCGTTTTTTTTTCCTGTTAATATTGGGAAGATACACTGCGCCTGTGGCAATTCAATTCCATTCCATTTTATTTGTATAGCACTTTTAACCATGTGTCACAAAGCAGCTTTACAGAAATATATGAATCCCAGAAATCAATTTTAAATGTATAAATTTGTCCCTAATGAGCAAGCGACGGTGGCAAGGAAAAACTCCTTGAGACGATATGGAGAAACCTTGAGAGGAACCAGACTTGAAAGGGAACTTCTCCTCATCTGGGTGACACTGAATAGTCCAATTATAAATAATTTCCCTTCTATAACTGTATACTATGTAGTCAAAAAGTGCAATTGTATAAACAGGAACTTATGAGCAACTTATGAGTATGTGACTCACTAACATGAGTAAAGGTTTATACTAAATAGCAGTTATTTTTGTTCAGGATTTTGGGTGTAACAGTACAAAAGTGCAGTAAATCAGTAATTCAAAATGCAGACGAGCAGTCATTCACAAACATCTGTAGGAAAACATGGCTACTACAGATACAGTAAGAACTTAATAAGAACGTAATAAATATACATATTGTTTTGTGAGTGAGAATCATGACCTCAGTTAAAAATTATGTTTCCGATTTCATCAGAAAATTGTGCCACACTAACAGCATGTGAGTTAGTGTCAAAGTGGTTTCAGGAAGAGTATGGTGTGACAAAGCGTCCCTCCTAACTGTCACATAATGGATGTAAAGAGGTTAGATTACCATCTAAAGAACACAATGTACTAGGCAAAAAGCAAGAGATTCCAGACGTAGGCCTACTTTTTTGTTCAGAAGCCAAAGGGGCGGAAGAAGATGACCATGGAGTGCATACTCAGACAGAGATCCCAATCTGTGCGTGTGTGTGTGTGTGTGTTTATAAATAGTACGGTAACAGGTCCAGGCTTCAGGCACTGACCTCTGGCTGGGCTCAGACATGTGAACAGTAAGATAGGGAGCACAAAGACACACTTATTTCTGAACCCTGAGGCACTGTGGCAAACTGTCCTCCTCTCTCTCTCCCTCTCTGATGCTGTTTTATGAACCCAAAACACGCTGAGGCATATTATTGCTTTAAACTGTGACCATGCGGATGGAGGAGGGCGATCCCACAGCGCACTCTATAGTCTACAGGAAGAGTACGCCGCTTCTGGTCAGCGCAGTTCCCAGAATGAGCATCTTAACATCATCAATTGTTGTAGCAGCCAACAGGCAAAAAGTGTTGTCTAATTTTATTATTAAATGAAAGAGAAAATATTGGAGTTGGATAGTTCAGAGATGTTCAGAGATATCAAGAGTCAGTTTGAAAATTTGATAATCAATAGTTGAAAATCTCTTTGCATTCAAAAATAGCTTTTCTTTCTCTGGCCAATCACAAGAAGCTTCTTATAGCCTACGGTGATGTTACTCACTTCTAAGGGCAAAAAAACACACACTCTTTATATTTAGAATATGGAATTAACCAACATACAAATGCTACAGATCTTTGTATCAGCAGCAATCATATGCTGAGAAAGGAATACTTTTGTTTCATTTCATATTTTTAAATCACAATCATTACCAGAATATTGAATATTTGCTAAAACATCTGTTGCCATTTGTAACATATAATAAAACACTGAAATGTGCCGTCAGAGCACCAAACACACTATGGTCTTTATGGTCTAAGGTATACAATAAATACTTCTTGTAAAATATAAACGTTTCTTTGCTTGAAGTTTCCTGGGAGTCTTATTTTTTCAACACACATATTCCTTCTGCTGCAGTGGAAGGTCCCAAATAGACACCCTAAACATGTACACTTCTCAAAACCAGTTTATGCCAAAATCTCATCCTTCAGTGGATAATCTTACTTACTGCTGCTGTAATCACAACAACTGTCCTTTGCTCATCCCGGGACTCTTACTCACGTTTTGCTCATACTGAACATCCTGTGAACACACTCAGTAATGTTTGACTTTATAGTATACAGTAGTCATAGAGTGCCGATTTATACTACAGCGTCTCTTCTTTACTCCAGCACCTCTTCAACCGCTTGGACGATCATGTGAATAGAACATGATCACATGACGTAGATATCCTGGTTTGTAGAAAATACAATCTGCTAGAAACTCACTCCTCCTGTGGTCATTTTATTGCTGTCCAGGATGCAAGACTTTTATCACTAAGGAGACGTGTATAAAATAAAATAAAATAAAAATAAATAAATATACCTGATTACTGACATCCCCCAGTAAACTAATCCAATCCGAATAGGGCTAATGTCTATTGTTAAAAGCGATATGCAAAATAAGGGACAAAATAAGGGAATAGAGTGGTGGTGTTAGAGCACTGTGTGCATGTGTGTGTGTGTGTGTGTGTGTGTGTAGGTAAATGTAAAGCCACAGCTCTACATCAGAGAGCCTGAATTGGGGTCAAAATTAAATCTTGTTACACAAGCTGCTTAAAAGGGTCATGAGGGGGCACAGCTAATCAAAAGCAAGACAGGCCTGTCTGTTAATGTAATATGCAGAGAGAAAAAGGTCCAAAACAAACAGGCCTGACCTCTGTTCAGACACAAAGAGAGAGTGGTTTAACCAGCCATGCTGTAGTGTAAATACTGCCATATGGTCCTGTAATAATTATGCTTATTCATGCCTGTGTCTGATGCGCACAGCTGTCACTAGCAACCTCAGGCTCCATTTAAATCAGCACATGGCAATGTTATCTGTAATTTATTTAGACGCTAACATGTATAGCCCTGGGCTAACAAGGTATTCAGTAAGTATACACACACACACACACACACACACACACACGCACACAGAGACAGAGAAAGAGAGAGAGAGAAATGTGATAGAAAAGCTATTTTATGATGTTATTACAAATTAAACATGTCAATGGTGATGTAATAGATTAGCTGTTCAAATGATGTAAGCCCTGGTCCACACACCTGAGACCTGCACCAACATGATAAGGGAATGATGAGAATGGGGGCTTGTTTTTGTTTTTTTTTCCCTCTTTAAAGTGCTTGATGATGAAGATCTGTCACTGTTTAATTCCTACACAAATCCCTTTCTTACACACACTGATGGAGATGCTCGGGCTGTGTGACAGACAGCATCTCATATCTGATGCAGAAATTCCTGACATTCAGACGAAAACACAGGATGAGACAGAACTACAATTACAACTACAGACTGAAGGACAAAGAGGGAAAATTGGCCACATGCTCAAACATGTACAGAAAATCAGCAATGACAGGATGTGATTTACAAAACAGATTTACAACACAGGACATGCTAAGCCTAAAACCTGAAAGTCATACAGCTGCTATATAATATAGCTATTATGCCACGAAATTCCACATAGGTTATTATGCAAATGAAACCTGGTCTTTGTTCTTGGAAATAAAAGATATTTTTAAGGCAGTGCTTCTTGTGAGACTGGTGATGTGTACTGTAGGCTGTTTGTTACATGGAACAATTCTATGTTTCAGAAAGTTATTGATTTGGCAAAACTGCATGGACCGGGTGTCAAATCAACTTATCAGGCACTGGGTTAGTTTTACAACTCAAAGGAAGAAGATCAAACAGTGGATGGGAAGGATCGTTTAGGATATTTAATCTCATCTTCTGAATATAAGCAAAACAAATTTCTCAATTACAATGCTTTTAAAAGTGGTATTAACTATTTAATTCTGGCTCATCCTCTATCATAGAAATTGACAAATATGTGATATTTCCAACAGCTATATAAAGCCCCGTGGCTGGATGGAAGCTCACAGATCCTATTCTACTGGAGGAATTCCCACTGATAAAATCGTTATTGCTGTAGGGCAGTTAGTCAAAGCAGCCCGCTCTATTGACTTTAGCTCAACCAACCACTAATGATGTCTGCCAACCCACCCTGATCCCCACAAAGCCCAGATTAAAAAAGTGCTGTCAGAGTCGTATTCTGCAGTCACATGAGGAGTGAGCTCCTGCAATAGTCACAGAGGTACTAGATTATTAATGACAATTAATCTGCCCTGTACAGCAACACATGTAAGACACTAGAATTAAAACAGTAGGATGAAAAAGCTGCTCAAATGTTTAATGTAAGAATGTATACTCTTCAAAAAGAAAGAAAGGGAAAAAAAAAAAAAGTTATATCTAGAACCTGAACGGGTGTCTCTCTGGGGAATTCCTTAAAGAGAGATCAGAAAGGGTTCTGGGTTCCTTTCTCAGGACCTTAGAAGAGTCGTCCAGTGAAGAACCCAGCAAGGACGAGTGAAAAAGGAAATATCAAACTAACACATTCAAATATATTTTTGTTGTTGAACATAAAGGGAATGTGAGGTGACCATTCCTAGAACTTCTGTAATGTTTTTAGAGGAGTTATTATATTTCTGTTCTATTCTCCTGAGAAATCCATTCCTGCTCCTCAGTGTGTTCATGGGTTTCCAAGTTCAGAATAAAATTTCATATAGTATAGATAAATAAACAGATAGATATATGTTACTGAGCCCACTGTTCACTAGAAACTGTTATGGTACAGCAGCATTAAGAACAACAATAAAATTAAAAGAAGCATTGCAAATCTATTAAAAACAGGTGTGCAAAAATGGCAGTGAATAATATATACAACATGTGTATGACAAACAGTATGTACAGATGGTTGTGCAGTAGTGTATTCGTCCATCTATCACACAGAGATGAGCTGTATATACTTAGTATACTGCACTAAGTCTGGGGCGGCACAGGTACGCAGCGGGAAGCGTGGCCACCTCACAGCTCCAGGGTCCCTGGTTCAATTCTAAGCTTGGGTTACTGTCTGTGTGGAGTTTGGCATGTTGTCCCTGTGCATATATGGGTTTTCTCCGGGTCCTCTGGTTTCCTCCACCTCCTAAAATCCTGTCAGGAGGTGAACTGTGTGTGCATAGTGCCCTGCAATGGCCTTGCGACCCATACAGGGTATATTCCCACCTCAGGGTCAGCACTTACTAAAGATAAATGAATGAAATGTACCAAGTTTGATGTGGCAAACAAATTAATTAATACATGTAGTGGCCTGGAAACCCAACAGATGTCACTGTGGCTGAATTCTGGCAACCAGCCAAAAATAAAGTTGGCTTTTACTGCCACTCACATTATATGATTCCTTTATTTTAAGAAACGTTAAACAAAGTTCACCACAACGACCTGAAAATATTGGAAATATTTTTTTATTAATTTAATTCTTAATCTTGTCTAGACTATCTTTCTGCAAAGATTGCTTTGGAGAAGGAGCCAGATTGAGCACGCTAGTAAAAATAAGTGTGATTTCCTCATCCCGTGAATGTGGCGCTTTGATCAGCGTTGTCCAATAGCTACATGCCATACTGAAATGGCACACAGCTGAAAATGGCAGGAATATTTTCCAGTCAAGGCAGTTGACAGCAAAAACTACTCATGTAAATATGCAATAAGATATGCATATAAATATGCAATAACCTTGCAATATCCTTTAAAAAGCATAACTGGATAATTAAAAAACAAATATGACAAACGAGCTGTGTATGACAAAATTCAAAGCAGGAAAAAACTAAACACTTTCATTAGATGTTGTCACCGTGTATACACACCTGTAATCTGAACACACTTGACACAGTCAAATAAAACACTTCAAATAAAGTCCTCAAGAATAGTCAGTAGTCCAGCAGATGTGAGTTATTAAAAAGGTAAATGGACTGAGTAAATACATTCGCTTGCTTGTGGTTTGTCTATAAATCATACACACTAGAGTAAATATAGTGTTTTCTGTTTCGTGAATAAACGCAGATGTTCTTCAGCACATGCTCTTTTATTAGACGGAGCCACATGAGGAGAGATTGTTTGCAGAGCATGACTGAAAACATTCAAATGGAGCTACTGATGGACCATTTCACTACTGATTAATCATGTGCATCTTAAATTTTATGTCTTTAAGTAGTGCTGCATGATTTTTTGATGTAATAGAAGTCATGTTTTTTTTTTTCTTGGCTTAGAATTGAGATGATTATTCTTATGCACGATTCTTTAACCAATTTTGTAGGGAGTAATATGTAGCCTATACTTATTAAATTCTTACATTACTGTAGCAGACCATAGTAGCTACATTTTCCTAGCAGATGTTTGTAAATGAGTTAGTCTGCATTTTGAATTGCCGATTTACAGCCTGTTAGTACTGAAAATGCTGAAATCCTGAACAAACATAACCGCTATGTAGTATAAAACTAATCCCACTCGGGTGCCACAGGAGCAGTGCATCTCCCTGAAATTCCCAAAGTAAACCAGGAACATTAACAGCTGGTGAAATATATAATAATTATTCGTTCTATTCGAAATTAATCGAAATATATAAATAATTAGTCGTTCTTTCTGTTTATATGTCTATAGCAACATCTAAACTTGATAAACACACTTAAAGTTTTAAGTGATATGGCGCATACAGCCCTGATTCACTCATTCATCTATGTAGGTGTCATTCGTTTTATAAACATTTATTTAGGATACATTTGCTCCTTCTCACTAAATGCAGAAGGGGTTGTTTCTCCCCTTTTTCTCCTGCACACTCGTTGGGCCACAGGTGTGACTATGAGATCATTTTGTATGTCTACACTCATTGCTCACGGTGAATAAGCAGGAACAGTGGCACTTTGTTTTCTGCGATGGCTGCCCGAGTCCAAATTATACAGAATCAATAATGTTCTTGAATTGAATTGTGTAGAGAAATGAATTGAGATTTTAATTTTTTTTAGCTTTCAGCAATCAAATAAGGTATACAAGGTGTCAAAGCAAAATCTGAGACAAAAAAAAAAGAAGCTGTCTGTTTTGTAGCGTCAGTGATAATATCACGGATATTGATTATCGCAATTATCAGATTATCAGTTTAATAAACCATTGATTATATCTGTGATGTTTGAACTTTCATGTGTAAGGCTACATAAATATCACAGCAAATGCAACAAGGTATAAAAATAAAAACTGGAATAACTGCAAAACAAAGTTTTATAAATGTCTTCACTACACAGGGAGTTACATTACGATGTTACAATGCTGCCTGAAACACAAACTCGCTCTCATGGATATTCACTCCCGCAAAACTACAAGGTCAGCTACCAATGACGAGTTTTTTTTTTTTTTTTAAAGATATTGTGAGGATCAGCTTCATTTGATTACATGAACACACTGTATCACAGCATGTAGCACAGCAGAAAACATCATGTAGCTAATGCTCCTAACACATACACGGCATGAGGCTTTTTTCCTGCACATACAGGACAGACGAGATGATGGCTTTCAAAAAAAAGAGACACACAATCTTTAACCTCTGACCTCGATTTCCAAACTGACAGGCATTTGAGAAATGATTCTTAGGCTTTACAATGAACAAGTCAGACTGATCACAAAGCTCCATTATACTGCCAAATCTGATACTAAACAATAGATCTTATAGATTTATTGATAAAGTGTAAGAACTGTGAACTCCTGTCAGAGGTCATGTTTAAAAAAGATGAGCTAGGGATATAAATAGAGCCAGATGCACCTAGACTATTTTCTGAGTTGCATCAGAGGGAAGATTAAGAGATCACAGTGTGTATTCAGGCTCGAGGGAATGCTGCTTGGCAAGGGCGTTGTTACTGCCTTGGTTTTACATGGGGGCTACACGGGACTGCCAATCATTCTAATCAGGCTGACTGCAAGTGAACACCATCACTTTTTATAATGCCAGAGATACTGTAGTTTTTTCTTTACAGCATACTTTAAATGAAATGTACAGCTATATAAAACCCATGCCCAAACATGTGTTGTTATTGTTAGTGACTTTGGTGCTAGATTTGACATTTTAGACCTCTTTAGTTAGTTTATTTAAAAAAAAAAAAGAGCCTAGCAACAAATATAGCAACTTTTTGAGCAGACCTTAGTGACTGTCTTGCACTCAACTCCAACTCACATCACAGTGCTGGTTATACAAGCTGAGAGAGCAGATTCTCCTGACCCACCACCAGTGTGTAAATCCTGACAACACTGTACCCAAAGACCAATCACTGATCACCATTGTTTCCCAACAACCAATCACTGATCACCATTGTTTCCCAACAACCAATCACTGATCACCATTGTTTCCCAACAACCAATCACTGATCACCATTGTTCTAAAAGACCAATCACTGATCATACTTTTTCCACTGACCAATCACTGATCATTATTGTTACACGACAACCAATAGCTGATCACCACAGTCCCCAATGACCAATCACTGATCATACTTTTTCCACTGACCAATCACTGATCATTATTGTTACACGACAACCAATAGCTGACCACCACAGTCCCCAATGACCAATCACTGATCATACTTTTTCCACTGACCAATCACTGATCATTATTGTTACACAACAACCAATAGCTGATCACCACAGTCCCCAATGACCAATCACTGATCCCCATTGTTCCAAAAGACCATGTCTTTGTGATGCCATGACCAAAAACAATGTCTTTCTATAAGAAATAAGTTATAATCCATATTTTTTTTTAAATATTCTGATAACACTTATTCAATTCTAAGTCTTTTCAGAAAAGTTTCCTTCTTCATCGAACACATTTGATATGCAAATAATCATGATGAAGATGCAAATTAGTCTGTGGTGTCATCTGGCAATATCTAGCAATTTTTTTGAGCTTGCATTTGCTCAAAGAGAAAAGAGTTGGCAACACGGCCCAAACTGTGACCTCGTGAGGTCAAGTTAACATCTGAATAAAAGTCTGCAGTTGTGGTAATTTGTTCCATTTGTAAATATTTTGGTTTCATTGTGTAGCTAGGCTCTGAAAAGCAAGGGAAAATAGAAGTGCATATAATCTATTCAAATATACACTGACAAATGACAAAACAAATCAAAAGAGAGTCAATGATACTGTTAACACTTTGCATCTATTTTATTTCTATCTATATGATCTGAGTGAATGCTGATGCTAAAACGACTGCCTGACTCTCGCAAGGAAAACTTAAGCCACACTTCTGATTATACTGCGCAGCAAACATATGACTGTGATCTTGCTCTGGTCCATCGCACACACAAAACATACATCATCAGAGCAGTAGAGAATAAAAAGTACAGAGATAAAGAGATGCGGCAAGAGACAAGCTACAGGAAGAAAAGAGAGACCGTGACGGTCTCAGAAATCAAGGAAGAAGAGAGATAGAGAGAGAAAGAGTCAGTGTTGCAAAGTCAGTGGAGAAGAACAAATTCACCCTCAACAGAGTGTTAAATACTGCCAGAAACAGACACACACACAATCTTCTCTTTCACTCTTTTACTCCTTCAACTTCTGTGTCTGCTTGCTGTTTACTTACAACAACAGTGACACAGTAATTAAATCCAGGCATTCCTTCTAAACTAAAAAAAAAAAAACAACAACATGCAAACAGATATTATAATGTCTTACATACTACATTTAAGGATGTAATTTGTTCCAGAGTAATATGTAAATAAGCCTGTTTCAGGTTTAATGCTCTATATACTTTGCTCATTGAAAATTCATGCTTTCTAAGTGGAGTAAAAACATGCGTAGATTCGGTTTTAATTCTATTTTCTGCAAATCATTCCTTTCAGGAAATAACCAGTTGTATTAGTTGTGACAGAAGAAAACTTTGGATTTTGCCCTATAGCCCACATCTGATTTCCATGTCCATTCAGAAGGAGAAAAGCACGGCTGGCTTGCTGTTATTGACTGAGCAACTGACAGTGTGAAAGCATTAATCACACTGAACAACGCATTAAACAGGAACAGCTGAAACACAAAACATGCACTGTATATGGACATAAGAATGAACTGTGATATTAAAGTGGATATAAATTCAAAGCTGAAGCAGAAAAATGGACTCTGCTGACACACTATATGGCCAAAAGTATGAGGACACCTGACCATCACACAAATATCTAGGTCTTCCCCGAACTGTGTCCACAAAGTTGGAAGCACACAACTGTATAGAGGATCTTTGTTTGCTGTAGCATTACAGTTTCCCTTCACTGGAACTAAGAGGCCCAAACCTGTTCCAGCATGACAATGCCCTTGTGCACAAAGTGAGCTCCATGAAGACATGGTTTGCCAAAGTTTAGAGTGGAAGAACTTGGGTGTCCTGTACAGAGCCCTGACCTCAACCCCACTGAACACCTTTGGGATGAACTGGAACACTGACTGCACCCCAGACCTCCTCACCAACATCAGAGCCTGACCTCACTAATGCTCTTATGGCTGAATGAGCACAAATCCCCACAGCCACGCTCCAAAATCTAGTGGAAAGCCTTCCCAGAAGTATGGAGGTTATTATAACAGTAAAGTGGGAACTAAATCTGGAATGGGATGTTCAACGAGCACATACGGGTGTGATGGCTGGGTGTCCACAAACCTTTAGCCACACAGTGTATCTGTAGCAGAAGTGGTTTGAGTCTGACACGACCTTTCACCTGTACTACTATAAATTTAACCTGGACTCTATTTACTCTATTTATCTATTTATTTTAATGTGTAATCTCACTCAGGGCTTTCCCAATTGTTAAGAAATCCAGTTTTTCTTTCATATCATATCAATATTGTAATAACTTATGTAATGAAACACTTTTCTGTGATATCGCAATTATCATTCTATATATATTCTATACATTTTTAAATAGCAATTATGGACAGATTAGAAACAGCTGAGTTGATGTTCAATTTTGTGAATAGGTTTTGTGAAAAGTGAATTTTTTTTTTATTAGAATTTATTAGAATTATTAGAATTTATTTTTAAACCATTTTCAGTTTAAAGTACTTTATTTTTGTAGACATTGTAGTATATAAAAGTTTTTTCATTGTTTTTTAATGGAACACTAATGTCTTGCCGGCAGCTGGTTAGCAAACTTATATATCGTGATGCATCTCATGGAAATGTCTTGAAGTATTGTGATATGATATTGTTGTCATATTGCCTACCCCCTTCTCATTTTTTGTATATATTAAATAATGGCATTACATCTGGAAAATATGGTCTGAAAAACAGCCTACTCCTTATTGACTTTCTCAAGATTCTCAACATTTTCGTTTGGTAAGTAACCGGTGTTAAAGTAAACACGCTTCACTTTGCTGTGCCGCACCTTGATGTTAACTATAGTGCATGCTTTCCTCAATCCTGAAACCAGTCCTGACGGTTGGATTAATTATTGTGTGGTGACGACAGGTGTTTTTCAAAGGCACATGCAGGTATGTTAAAGCGCTAAGGAAACAGCAAAATAATGTCCAGAGCATTCACCAACAGTCAGTGTATAGTTAAACATATTAAGAGGAAATATAGATGCTAGCCAGACTTTAATAATACCTTTTATGTGCAATGCGAGCACAGAACACCATGCCTCATAGCTGAAATGTTAGCCAAACTAGCACTTTTTGGCCTAGTCAGTTTCCGGGGATACCAAAACATAGGACTGGGAAGCACACTGAAGCTTCTCCTTTGCCTGGTGGAGTAGCTAATTAACTTATGAGTGTTACTGATCTTGTTACTGATACTGGATCTGAATCTGGCTGCTGAATGATCTGACCTGGTTTGAGTTCAGTGCTGACAAGAAGGAGTTTTCCACAGCCTGTTACATCCGCTTATTAGATTAGATCAAAATGTGAAAACACGGCACTGTTTGAATTCAACATCTCCAAGCATACAGAGTGAGACGAAGCGTGAGTGATTAAATAAAAAAAGACACATTCCATGTGAAAATGAGGGATTTAACCTAGAGTTAGAATATTTTCCCCATGAGGTAACATCTGCTTGAGAACGGTGGCGTCAACACTGGAATGTTTCCCACATCATCAAGTAAAGGTGCAGCTGAGGAAGAGGAGCAGGAGGAGCACGAGAAAGGAACAGGCAGGAGTTCCTGCAGGGGAAGTAAACGTCAGCAAGCAGCACTGAAACTCCATCACTCCATCATTCTATATGGATGAGCAGTAATATCCTGTGCCCCAGTGTCTCCCTCCTTCCTCTCTCTTTCTCTCGCTCTGCAGCGGGCCGGGGTTCTTATCCCATTCCTCTCCTTTCTCAAGAGTTAATCAGGGAGGGAGTGTGAAAAACACAGAGACACAGACCAACAGAAAGAGAGAGACAGAGATAGAAAGTGAAGAGTGCAATGTTAACATTCCCACACTCGCAGCACCTCGTGTGGTCTGGATCAGAGGCCGTATCTTCAAATCCAGCTGTAGTCCTTGATAAATTACCTAGACCAAAACCTCTACCTTATATCTCCTCTCACACACACAAAAACAAGGATACGGAGGCTCTACACTTATAAAGGACACATTAAAGCACCAGACAACTTTCCTCATAACTATTTCCTTTTTTTTTCCAAAACCAAAAAAATCCACATTATTACGTAAAACACCGTGTTCTACTTTTAGTCAATCGTCCAGGACTCATAAACTTTCTGACTAAATGACCCTCATCACTTGAGGCAGGAAATGGAGGCTGAATAAATTCATGATTTATTTTTGCATCTTTTAAAAATCATGTATAATATGTATCATAATTTGGTTTATAATTATATTCGATAAAACAAGGGATAATGCATTGCAATGTAGTTCACTTCCAGCAGGCACTTATTGAATGTCAAAAGGTGTTCTTTTTTTTTTGTGTGTAGTGCACATTGTAGTTTTTACTGTATGATGCCGTTACGTTATACCCTATAAGAAGTCTTTCCCCTTCATAAAGACCTAGCTAAGGCTAGAAAGCTAGCTGACTCCATCGGCTCTGTTCATCGCTGTTTTGAGCACTGCGAGATAACAATAAACCACAAACAACCAGGTTAACAGGTTAACGTTAGCGCACTAGCCAAAATACAAGCCCTTGTTGAGAGGGTCTGCTCTTGCTCACACTGACGTGCGAAAAGTTTTTTTTTCCCCTCTTGTAACATTTGATAACAATGGCAGCAAATAATTACATCCTCCGAGTCTGAAATAGAATGCTGTTTGGGACACAGGCCTAAATTCTGTACCTCTTGCAAATGTCAGTTTAATTAAGTAATTTAAAAAGGGGCGCAGCACAACCGATGTTGCAAAATGTTCTACCGCAAGTAGCTTGCAATGACATCTTTCTACCAAAGAGGGCAACCTTACATCCAGCAGCAAATCTGAATGCAATATCAAATTGTAAAACAGAATTTTTAAATGCTGTAGTGTTTGACTTTTTCACCCTGCCCATGAAATAGCACTTAACGCTGTCAAACAGTGGGAATGGACGGTCCAGAAAAGGTCTAAATCAGACAGACAGACAAACAGGGGAGGAGACAGAGAGAAACAAAGACTAAATAACAGAGAGGGAGGTGTGAAATTGAGGGTGGCAGTCTGTTGAAAGCAAGGACATGAGATTTATTTTATTCCACTGTCAAAGACAAAAGCTCAGTAGGCATTCATTTCAGCCCATTATTTTTAACAACCAATTCACTTTGCTATTCTCCTCTGTCTGACTTCTTCTCACTGGCCTCTGACTGTTAGCTTGTTTGAAACATGTTGATATTTTAGTGACTATAGCATGGTAGAGAATATAACGACACTGTTATCTGTCTTGAAAACATCAGCTAGGTATATTTATTCTCCTTACGAAATTCATCTACAAAACATTCCAGCATAAAAACACCACAAGTACATGAAAAGCACTTTAAGAGCTTCATACAATAACAGTGTGGCATTGAAACATAATTATGAGGGGAAAAAATGACAGGGATTTATGCTAACTTCATTAATTGTGAGCCAAAGGCATAAACAGGGAAAAGAATAATTGAACATACACTGCCAGCAAGGCTCACATTACCTCAAACCTGGTGTATACAGAGAGAGAGAGGGAGAGAGAGAGAGAGAGAGAGAGAGGGAGAGAGAGGGAGAGAGAGAGAGAGAGAGAGAGAGAGAGAGAG
>CM040999.1:5585574-5627682 GCA_022985145.1 Pangasius djambal
CCCTCAGCAGATCCCACTGCAGCCACAAAACTCTGCAACTTTCAATAACTTTCAATAAACTCTTCACTCCTAAACCATAAACAAATCCCTGTACCAGAGCAGCACTCGCAGTAAATGTACACACTTTCCTCCACAGTCAGGAACACAGTGTGCGAGAGGCTGAACTGAGTACACTGAGTAGATCTACACACACACACTCCTAACTTCACACTGGGAATGTCAGGGAGTCTGTTAGATCATCCTGAACAAGCTCCTCCCCCTTCGCTCTAACCAACTACCCTGCCAAATCTCTCTCGCTCTCCTTCTATGAGGGGCAAAATCGCCCCTGCTCTCCTCCCACTTGCCTGCTGGAGCATGTGAGCGCCACACTCAGATCAGACCCTCTCTTTCATACACACAATCAGATACACACTCCTGCCCCTTCAGAAAAGACACTGGGATCAACCAGTTTATTTCAGCCAAGGAATTGTTCAGACTCCTGTTATGGTGGCCGACTCGTAGCTGGTAGACATGCATTAATAAATATTCAGCTGCAGAGTGAAAGCTGATAAACCACTGATGTGCATTCTGCTGAATATTTACAGCTATTAAACCAATGAAGATTAAACAGGTCCTTCCTGGTGGTCATGTGGTTAAAAGTTAAACTTCGAAATCATTCGGACAATAAAAATACATGAATATTTCTTGTGGAACTGTTCATTCAGTGACTGCTGTTACCTCACAAGCACAAAAATAAAAATCTCACACATCGTAAAAGAATTCTTTGGTCCTGAGTTGAGATCGGCAGAATGCGTAATGTGCCGTGTTCACCAGCAGCTGATTTAGTGCCGCTGTGACCAAAATCATCGTATGAGCGCTCATCCTAAAAGCCGCTAATAGGAGGACGGCATAGGATGATGCAAAACTTTTGGGATGGTTACAAATACGACAGTAGCAATGGTGAAATGTAAACTAAAAATATATTTATTACCAAGCTCAGGTCAATTGTTAGAGGATCTTCATCATATAATCTGACATGGGGAACAAGTTATCCCACAGTCTATTATCCAGCTTGGTTAAGATTTCACTGGGATCATCTCATACAGTGTGACAGCTAATAATCTTTATAACCAGTTCAAGACTTACAGTAGCTCAAAATTTTACATTACTACGAATTACACTGAACGTTACGTCTATAGCATGTTGTGAAAGAACAAAAGAAAGAGAAAAACAAGGAAGAGTTTGCTTACTCTTACTACTATACTAGTTCTGGTGCTTCCATCTCACCAGTGAAAGAGATGGCACAGTGGGTCGTGTTGCCACTTCACAGCTCCAGAATCCCCAGTTTTATCCTGATATTCATGTTCTTCCTATGTTCATGTGGGTTTTCTCTGGATTTACCAGGTTCCTATCACCTCTCAAAAACATACTGGTGTGGGCACTGACAACTCTTAATTGCCCCTAGGTGTGAATGACTGTGAAGATGGGTGTATGTGAGCCATGGCCTGGTGTCCCAGGCTCCAGATCCACCACATCCTTGAATATGATTAAGAGGTTGAATGAGTGATGTGTTTGAAACTCTTCAGTTCTCCTGACTTAAAGTAATAGATATATTATTCCATTTCATTTTAGTAAGGATTTAATACAAGAATTATAGCAGTGAAGTAATTCTTTTTAACTGTGGCATCACACAAATCCTGTTGCAACAGTCCTCCTACATCTATTCAATCAAGAGTGTGCGTTAAGTCAACACGCTAAATATATCCTGTCGGCTCCTCCTGTTTAATCCTCTGAAAAGCATGTATGTTCGAGGCACTTGGCAGCTGCAGGGCTGCAGTGTTGACAGTTGGCCTGTATGAATGAATACGGGGGGTCTGACACAGCACGCCTGAGGCCTGCTTTTCTCCTTATATTAGCACTGACATAATTACTCAGTCAGTACGCTGCTATTCTCATTAGGAGAAATGTGAAGATTTAGAGCTGACAGTGTAAGGCTTCCTGTCTCGGTCTCTACAGACTCTCAGGAGCAGAGCAAACACTCCATACAGTATTAGTTACAAGTCGAGGGGTTCTTTCAGCCTCCATTAAAACGGTCACTGCATCTGCACTTCAAATATATCATGTCTGAACATTGTGTATATAACTGACTGAGATTATAATAATTACAATCTAGCCCAGAATCAAATATTAGTTGATAAGTGAAAAAGGATGACTATATTATTTGTATAATGAGATATAACCAGTAAATACTGCAATTTTATTATTTTTAATTTTTATTTAAAATAAATAAATAAATAAATAAAATTAATTTGACCGATGATCATTATGGGATGCCAGAACACACCTCCCCACCCACCTGACTGGCTTATTGGGACAGTATTTCTCTCTCTGGCTTAAGCTGAGGGTGTGAAGGCGTAACAGCCTTGCCTTCTGTGCGGTAAACACTCTTAAATGGAAACTGTTGTTATTAAAAGCAGGCTTTTTATTTTGTTTATACACCACTAATTCAATGGATCATCTTTTTCATCAAAAGTTGGCTCCTGTTACATGTTTATTTCAACAGTAGCACACTGCTCTTTGCTGGCACAGACTTGCATTGGTGTCTGTCCAGTGCTATTTTCCGTTAGTGAAGGCTCTTCTGTTTCCTGTTTCCTCAGAGCCACACGCCTCTGGAAGCGTGATGATTGGTCTCTCAACTGTCTACAGATGTACCAGAGTTTCTGTTACTCTACTGCTAAGAGACAAACTAAAATCTATATTATAGTCGTTGAAGTGTTGTTCGTAGTTATATGTACGCACTGAATTAGTTGGTAATCTGGAAATGAGGTTATGGCAATATTCTGCATATGAAGTAATGGCAATACTCTGGCAATATCCAAGTTTATTATTAAATGTTTATTAGCAAGTGCATCTTTCTTATTACCTAATAGTGTGAACTAACCATAGATAAGAATAAATATAGTTAATGGTTAAATAAAGTTGATATAAGGCATTTTTGGAAATTGTGCCCTGACAAAATACAGACATGTGAAATGGCAGATTAATCTTTTTTGTTTTTTTTATACTGTCATAGTCTAGTCAATACTAGCAATGTAGCTCAAAAAAAATTTAAATAAAGAATTTTAAATATTGGTACAGAAGCTGGAACAGTTAATATTTCTATTTAAAATTAAATACTTTTAAGATTTTTTAATTAACTATTCTTGCCTGGTGTCATTTTCCAATCTTCAATTTCATTTGAGCACCTCACTGAGCACCTTCTGATTATATTTATATTTTCAATAATAATATAACCAGAAAACAATCATAATCTGCATAAAGAAATGTCTAATGGGAATTATGCCGAGTACTCAATTCAGAGGCATTTCCGTACAAATACAGAACCTCAAATATGAGTCATGAGATCTGTACCACAAAAATCAAAGTTTTAACAATAAAACTTACACACATTTAACCATGTGTAAGGTCAGATTACTTGTAACCATAAGTAAAAATCAATATTCCCAACACAGATAAGATTAATCATCGCTATGAGTCTTTATATCCTGGATTATCCACAGCAGTAAAACCATAGCATGAAACTAACCATGTTGTGTTCATCATCTTGAATGTTAGTTATAATAACTGAAAATGTGGATTATAATAGCCATCTATACACTGATCAGGACATGCCGCAACCGTACTGTCAATCTAATGCAAGTTTGTCCCAAAATGTCACTCATCATATCAAAATATACGTCCAACTAACACCTGTCGTTCATCAAACCTAGGCCAATTAACACAGAGACGCCAACACAGAGCTGACTTCTGTTACAGTCAGAACCAGTCAGTCCCCGGGGCGTGAAGACCCTTTAACCTCAAACACTAGCCTTGACAACATACACAATGAGGCGTCTCCTTGGGGAGAGCCAATCAGTGACAGGCAGAGGAAAAAACCCTCCTGCATCAGTAAAGTAGATGAATATTTAGCTTTTTTTTTGTGTTCGTTATTCAGTGCTGAATAATAAATGAATTAGGTCTTTTGTCCAGACTAAATGATTCCTTTCCAGGAACACTGTACAGGTTTTATGCAGCTTGGTATTGTAATGCTGAGTCTAGTTTGTGCAGTATACACGGTCTAGCTGTTCATGATGTTCGAATTGAAGTTTACTCACTCTGTCAGTGAATCCTCCCAATCTGTTTCTTCACTCAATCTGAGAAACAATACAAGCAGAGGATAAACACAGTATAAACACCTAGAGAAGACCGACTGTAATAACAATTTTAATAAAAAACAACCTGTATGAAACATCTATGTAGATACTATAGCAAAGATGGAAAAGAAAACAAATACTCTGACAATATAATTAGTTTTGGCAACCCATTTTTCCTCACGGCTGGAACAACTAGCTGCCATTAAATCCCTTCACTGTTATGTTGAATTTAGTATTAAATGATTAATGAACTTGGCTCAATGTAAGATTCACAAAAAAAGAGGTGCAACTGGTATATTATTCCAAATTCAACACAAACTGACTGATGGGGGTAAAAACAGCCTGCCCTTTTAAGACACATCTTATTCCAAGATTATCAAGAATATTCATCACCATCACAGACATATCCAAGTTTGCCTGATGTGCACTGACGGTTTTGTAAATGGTTTGTAAAAGCTGGCAGGGGAACATAACCACAGGCACGATAACTGTCAGGGAGTTCAACTAACTGTCCAAAATGTGGAAATTTACATTTTTTCAAGTCTTTTCTCTGGCTAGGAAGTGCACATCAGTCAAGACTGCATTTAAAAGATCCAGTCTACCAAACCCCACCACCTAATGTGAGTGCCTGAACAGCGAATACATACAAAGCTGTTTTAAGTGAAAAGTTAAGACCCCCATCATCAGCATGGTAACCCCTTTCATATAACTAATAAATGCACATTAATATAAGGAAGCATAGTCCCTTGTGTGTATGTGTGTGTGTGTGTGTGTTTCAAAGAACTGAATTAATAACGTCTTCACTATCCATAGCTCTCTTATGATGCATTTGACCATAGGTTATTAACCTTGGGGCAATTCAGATGGGTTAGAAGAGATTTTTTTTTTTTAACCAACTGTTAATGTATACTATATGGCCAAAAGTATGTGGACACCTGAACATCACACCCATATTTATTCCCCCTTTGCTGTTATAATAATCTCCACTTTTCTGGGAAGGCCTTCCACTAGATTTTGGAGCGTGGCTGTGTGGATTTGTGTTTATTCGTCCAGGAGAGCATTAGTGAGGTCAGGCACTGATGTCAGGTGAGGAGGTCTGGGCTGCAGTCAGTGTTCCAGTTCATCCCAAAAGTGTTCAGTGGGGTTGAAGTCAGGGCTCTGGGCAGGTTACACCAGCCTTGGCAAACCATGTCTTCCTAGACCTCATTTTGTGCACAGGAGCATTGTCATGCTGGAACAGGTTTGGAATAGGCCTCCTGTGAAGGGAATTTGTAATGCTACAGCTACAAAGACACTCTATACAATTGTGTGCTTCCAACTTTGTGGCAACAGTTTGACCCATATTTGGGTGTGATGATCAGATGTCCACAAATTTTTGGCCATATAGTGTACATCAACTTGTTTTATAAGATATTTAAAAATAATTAAAACTGATCTATTCTAATTAAAATAATAATTAAAACTGATAATTAAAAATGATAGCATGTCTTCATTAATATTTCATTAGCCTTCATTCATTTTAGAACTCCCCTTCATTGTATACCAGGCTGTGTTCAAAACGTTTGACACTGGAGGAAATATATGCCTTTATTTGCAACACATCCAACATGATCTCATGTTAATCAAAGTGGCCTTTTAGACCAGATGTGCAGGCTCAACAACATCTCCTTACTGAAATCATCTGTAGCGAGACACACAAGCCTAGCTCTCTCATTAGACGATATGAGTATAGTGCCTACTGTGGTGATAGATAACATTAAAAGTATTTTTATGTGCAAACAACACCAATGAGTTTTATTTAAGATCAATTTTAATCTCAAAAGAAAAAATCCTAACAAGACAATACAGTTCCAGTGCCTGTGGTGCTTGAACCCCTAATTAGAAAGATATCTTGCATTCTGTGGACTGTGCACTTCTTTACAATTTTCGAAATAGTAGGCTGTGTTGAGTAATAGCGAGTAATGTCTTCCCTCCCGCGTGCAGACACACGCACATGCATACATGGTTCCCAGGTGAAAATCTGAACTGGTAATTATCTAAACAGAGGAGCCTAGAACACGGGGCAGCGTTTTTGTAACCCACACGGTACTGACAAGTGTAATAACAGGGTGTTTTCCTTCCCAAATATTTTTATTTCCCACACTCATCAAAACAATGTTCTCACTAAAACATGACTGACACCACCCATGCTAATCCACAGAGACATGAAGTCTCAACTCAATTAGAGGTGGGCGCAAACAGAAGGGATTAAAATAAGAAATGTTTCACAGTTCACCGGCAAAGAAATGAAAGGTACTCTTTCAAATGAAAAATAAAAATAAAAAGTGTACACTTGCCATAATCATTGTTTACAGTCTAAACCAGGGACGTTCAACTTGTTCCAGCTACATAAAAAGTCCTTGCTCACCAACATATGAATGGTTATTATAGTTACTTTATAACGCTTAATCATTAGGGATTAGTTCATGGCTATAAATCAGACATGTCAGATTTAAGTGGTTCTGTTTTTTTCACACTGGTGCTTCAAATCACCACTTCTGACTAACGCCACTGACTCTAAACAGCGGAGACAAATTAATGATTGAGAATAAATCCCGACTTCTCTGTCCAATCATCTTTAAATGTTCTGTTTCAGTGACTGGTTTTATTTTTGAACAATCCATGTTGTCACTTCATTAATCAGACAAGTGAGGGTAAATGGAAAAAGAATCTGTGGGCGGCACGGTGGCTGCGTCACAGCTCCAGTGCTCCATAGTTCGATCCCAAGGTTTCCAAGTTCTCCGTGTGCATGTTGGTTTGCCCCTAAACCCTCCAAAAACATGCCAGTAGGTGGCCTGGCGACTTTAAATCAGTTCTCGGTTTGAATGAATGGCGTCCCATTCAGGATGTATTCCCGCCTCATGTTCAGTGTTCCTGGGATAGGCTCTGGATCCACAGCAACTCTGAACAGGATAAAACACTTACTGAATGAATGAACAAATGAAATCTGTGAAAACTCTCCCATTCTGCCTTCAGCTAAATAATTTACATAAATGAATGTGATTGACAGCAACGAGCCGTAACTAATGATCTCATACAGAAGCTGTGAAAGTTTGGGTTTCCCAAAAAAAAAAAAAAAAAAAAACCTGGAATTGCTCCACTATGCTAGTTTTTTCATACACTGCTCAGTTCTGCTACAGTGTTTTTCAAGTGCATGGTTCATTCTGTTGAAATACTTCCGCATCCAGACCACGGTCCACCAGATGAAGCTCTCCATTAGGTCCTACAAAACCATGACAAATTACTTGGTTGCAATAATAAGCTTCATTATAATACCATTACTGCCACACTAATACAAATGAAGTCACTAAAGGTGTGAAAGTGTGAAATGGAAACATTCCTGTTGATGAATCTGCAGCAGAACAGGCATAAATCTCCCAACTCACTGCGCACTGACAATATAAACTATCCACTAAGAATGTGAACAGGTTTTCCACACGGAGTAGCAATTTCCTCCAAGCCAATATGGAAGGGGAGTATGTGAACAAGGGGGTAAGTCTACAATTATACCCTAAAGAATAGGCTTATTCATGGAGGGCTGGTGAATATCAGGGATGACAGGCCCTGACTGGTCATATTTTGCAGGCTGATATACGCTATATGGCTAAAGGTTTGTGGACACCTGACCATCACACCCATATGTGCTTGTTGAACATGCCATTTCAGATTTAGTCCCCTTTTGCTGTTATAATAACCTCCACTCTTCTGGGAAGGCTTTCCACTAGATTTTGGAGCGTGGCTGTGGGGATTTGTGCTCATTCAGCCATAAGAGCATTAGTGAGGTCAGGCTCTGATGTTGGGTGAGGAGGTCTGGGGTGCAGTCAGTGTTCCAGTTCATCCCAAAGGTGTTCAGTGAAGCCTCTTAGTTCCAGTGAAGGGAAATTGTAATGCTATGGCACACAAAAACATCCTATAAAATTGGGTGCTTCCAACTTTGTGGCAACAGTTTGAGGAAGACCTACATATGGGTGTGATGGTCAGCTGTCCACAAACTATTGGCCAAATAGTGTGCATAACTATCTGAAGTATGCTGATTTTAGCAAGAGTCTGAAATCCTGCCTACGATTAAATTAGACTCATTGCAGAGTGGACAGTGAGAAGAAGATATACTAAACTATAAACTACAGGCCAGTAAATCCATCAGCCCATCAAGCTAAAGGTCAATCAATGCACTGATGTATGCAATACACGTGAGAGAAAGCGTCCTTCAATTAATTAACATTTAACTTAAACAAAAACTCATTCCTTCATAAATATACATTTAAAAAAGTAGAATAGATGAATGAACCCGGAGTGCAGTGACATTTATAATGATAGATGTCAAAATATAAAGGATTTATTTAAAAAATCAAGTCAGAAATCAGTCCATAATAAAGAAGTTATTTTAACATTGAAGTATCCATCATCACCATGGTTGGAATCTGTAACTACAGTGTGTTGGCTGTTCAATGCCTGAATACTGATAAGAATAAAAAGATTGTTGAGACGCAGACTGAAATACAGAGCTTTTGCCTTGCTCATGAACAAATGGAAACGAGTTCACAGTAAGGTTATAATCTGTAATACAGTTCAACTAGCTTGCACATTCCTATGAAATGTACAGCTATTTAAACCTCACAGAGATTCAGGTTGGTTGTAGCTGTATTCTGCCCAGCTACAATGCAGTCGCCTGATATAGTACACAAATGCAGCTGGGGACCATTTAGATCGCTCCCAGATGAAGTGCTTGGCTGTAAAGTTATATTCAGTATGTGGTTAATTAGCACTGCAGTGCAAAGGTGAGGCAGAGCAGCAGGAAAAGAGTAAAATGACCTACAGAGCAAAACCCTGAACAGCTGGAAGTTATACTTAACAGTCAGCAGATTCCACATGACCATTTTAGAAAAAAAGCTGTGTTTTTAGACTGCATTGTAGGAAGGAATAAAACATGACAGGGCATGCCTTTATAGGAAAATAATCCACAATGGAGTGGTGAGAAAAGGCCATACATGAAGCACAGTTACTGTTACCACCCAAACATGGATTATTTTCCTTTAACAGCAGGTCCTATCATGTTTTATTCCACTTATATCACAAAGGTTTGCCAATTATTACAATTTTAATTTATTAATAAATGGCATGTCATACTTTTAGCCTTCTATTGTTAAATTTAATGTTGTGGAATGTCCATGAGACAAACTAGTTCGTGTTATCACTTATGTTAAAACAGCTCTACCTCGTCATGTTACCTAGAAAGTGCAAAGCCCTTACTGACCATTACAAAGTGTTGACACTGGAGACTCCTTCCATAAATTATAATAAACACATTATAAGTCTTATAGTAGTCTTAGATTATGTGGAGCATCCAACAAGCAAGTCCCTTTGAATAAGCTGTTACTATAGAAACGATAAAGTACAAGAAAGAGTGCATCACATACGGCGCTATTGTCAGAGCAGCTGTTATAGAAAATTAATCAACACCTTCTGATCAATCAGATTTGAGAATTCCAAAGTGCTGTGATATATATATCGCTCATAATTTATTACACAAAGATGCTGGTAGTTTAAAAAATAAATAAATAAATAAATAAATCACTTACTGCATGACTAAATAAAGAGTATAATATTAAACTGGTTCATGCATCCTTTCTACAGACAAACAAGCGCTTCTTCCAAAAGCATTTCAATGCAAACAGTACTCGAAAACAGGTCTTCACACACTCTGTACATTTGGTTACATAACGGATACACCCTGAGGGCAAATGTGTGGAATGACACACACACACTTTAACAGGGTCAGCACATGCATTAGCCTTCAGGAAAGCTCATCAGTCAGTCAAGATAACATAGGAATGCTGTCAGCAGCAGACTTACTTCAGGTTTACAACATTCAACAGGAGTCACTCAGGCCAGGTACCGGAATTTGGTACCAAATGTTACTGACCATCATCCTGATGACTCTGAGCACTTACCCCTGCAGAAACACCTGTCACGATCCCATTCAGCACATCATTAGTTTTTAACTTTTAAACAAATTAAGTTAAATTTTAAGGTAGATGTGTTTTTCATTTTTTATGTCAGAATTTTAATTAAAAATAAATTCAATCCTGTTTGTATATCAGTTTCAGAGCCAATGTAATTATTATTATTATTTTTTTTAAAAAGTCACAATTTTTGCATTGTATTTTTTTAAACTATAATTAGAGATGGCACGATACCACTTCTTTTCTGATACCAATAATGAAATCAATCATCCTTCCATAAATGTCTACTAACAAAATAAACATCACCACAAACACTTTACCAGGTTAAACATGTTCTTAAAATTTGCTTATTAGTCTTAGATTATGTGGAGTGTCCGCCATACAAGTCACTGTGTATGAGCTGTTACTATAGAAACAATAACATTAGAAAGAACGCATTAATATTAATCTATTGTTCATCTTACTGTCGGAACTACTGGCCGAGTCGTTCTGTTCTACGAAAATAACACCCCTTCTGACCAGTCAGATTCAAGATTTCAACCACAATGAGGTATAATATTCTATAACGCCTCATCATTGATATGGTGAAGTTTTCTCTAAGGAGATGTTTATTTATCATTTATGGAAGGAGTCTCCAGTGGCAGTGCTTTGTAACAGTCCGGAAATATTCCTCCATGGGACTTGGTGTTTTCTTGGTGCTTTCTCAGTAACATCACAAGCTGCATTTTTTCTCTTAACTTTAAGAAAGTGAGGGGGAAAAAAAAAAAAAAAAAAGAAGCTGGTGAGGCGACGACTGTTTATAGCTGCTATAACGCAAGTGATAACACAAACTAACTTGTGTCGCAGACGTTCCACAACTTTAAACATACCTGTAAGTGGTTAACAATATCATTCTTTAATAAATTAACAGTTGTAACTGTTCGCAAATTGCTGTGGTGTAAAAGGAATAAATCACTAGCTTGTTATGGGAAAATAATCTATTTCAAGTCAGACTGCATCACACCACCCAGCCATCTTCTGTACATACACAGGGTAGCAAGGGAGTCTGGAGCCTACCCCAGGGAACTTGGGGCACAGGATGGGGACAGTCTGGATTGTCATACAAACACACACTCCAGGCAATTTGGAAGTGCCAGTCAGCCTACAATGCGTGGCTTTAGACCAGCGGAAGGAGACCAGAGTACCCAGAGGAAACGTACACACACACACACACACACACACACACACACACACACACACACACACACACACACCGGATGTAGGAATCGAACCCTCAGCCCAGTAGATACGGGGCGAGCGTGCTAACCACTAAGCCACCACACACCCACCCTCAGTCGGATTATTTTCCTATAACAACACGCCACAAGTGTTGTATTCCTTACTTACTAAACCTTCAAATGAATCTAGAACCATTAGGAAACATACAGACAACACAATAAAATATAACTAATAATTACAAAGCACCAGGAAACAGGAGAAGCCTGTAATGGTTTCTAGAGCAGGTGTGCCTTTTAAAAACAACAGCTACTTTATCCGGCAGGTAAATACTTTCTTATTTCTGCAAACAAACCAAAAGAAAAATACAAAAATACTCGTAAATGTATGTGTCCGTTCTAAAGTTACTTTATTTAGCTGTTTCGGTTTAAAAACAACAAATTAATGTCGGAAAAACGTACCTGGAAACTTGACACCGACTGTTAGCTCAGTAGCTAACGGAAACTAGCAGCCAGGATTGAGTCCTGACCTGCAGCATGATATGCACACAATTGGGTAGGAAATTTAACAAGGCTTTACGGAAGAAAAACAAGTATTAAAGTAAGAAAAAATATTAAATATACTTCCTGAAAGTGGCTTACTTTGAAATTCCTCCTGTTGCAGAAAAGAATAACTCAAAACATTTGAACATTTGTGCAGTGAGAGGAGAGGCGGGAAATATACTTTCACGTCATTGGTTCATTCAAATCAATAATTCTAAATATGATTGGTTTAGATACTGTCAATCAATCAAAACAGAACTCCAATATTATTTTATGGATTATATGTTGTAATGGATCGACAGCGTATCCCAGAAACCCTGGGCATCAGATGGGAAAACACCCTGGATGGTACTGCAGTCCATTGCGAGGATATCTAGGTCATCTTCATTACAATCATCAGAGTAGCGCTGTTGTAGTTGTGTTTTAAACAAAAACCAGAGTAACTGTGATGGCAATACAACAACTTGATGTGACCTTTAATTACAGCAAGGAACAAATCAGACATTCTGCACATGCAAATTTATCCTACACTTAATTACTGTTATTGTGCTCTTGCCCACCCTTTGCCCCTGTCTGAAAACCTTAACTTCCCACCGCAGCAATTCGACATGCAAATCTAACATTTATCCTCTAACCGGTTACCTCATGGCTGGCCAAGGACTTACAGGGCTGGAAAAGAAGCAAAATGGCACATTAGCACATAAATACAATGAATTCTCTTTGAGGGGCAGTAAAGGAAAGCCCTACCTGCACCACAGGGACTGTGAGAGTTTGAAGGGCAATGATCACTTCATTATTCACTGGAGTCCCCCTCGCTGGGCCTCCTGGACCTCTGAAGTACAGGAAAGACCAGCTGAGCCCTACTTAATGATGTCAGGAGAAAGATGTAGGGGAAATATAGACACATAGTCACATACAGAATATACAGTATACCACTATTTTTGTCTGTGCTTCTTTGCGAATGTGAAGCTGCAAACTTTTTAATGTAAATAATCAAAAAACAGACAGGACATTGGTATTACTGTAAGAAAGCTTTCTTCTTTTATTAGCTTCACTCTTGGAGACTACCCAGGGTTAACATTTGGCACAGAGACTCTTCGTCTAATTTCAACAGAACACCCAATGGGCAGATCGTATGAAAACATTTTCAAATGTGCAGTAAAACAGCTGCACATCTCCTGTAGATGTGAATAAAAACCTCCCAAAGCGATAACTATCCAACAAACATGACGAGGTTAAGTGAGACAGCACAACACCAAACTAATTGCTCTTCACTGTTTGCCAGGCACGACAGATATCAAGGCCCCTTACACCGCACGATCCAGACCCTTTCTAAAGGCACAACATATTCCAGGAACACACTGAAGTACACAACAGAACAGAAAAAAAGAAAGAAAAAAACAAACAATGAGATAGCAGCTTACACATTAACAAATCTGGGTTTTACATGGCTTTTGATCATGAGGTACAAATCATAAGCTTTGCATATAATACTAATTTAATCAACAAGCATAAAGGGATAGTAGCTCATACACAGAGGTTTAATGTGCTGTGAATCTTAGGTCTCTTTGGCAGTTCAAACTGCCACCATTTCAAATAAATATATATTTATGAATAAATATTTTTTTTTACTCTTTTCAGGTGCTTTTGTATACTGTCACTGTGATTACAATAAAATGCTCATATAAGACATATTAGACTTTATCTGAGATTCCTACACAGTGGATTTCCAGTACATGATTACAGACAAAACACACAACAGCATGTGAAGAGACGTAGTCATTGCTAAACACACATAAACATACAGAGTGGGTGTATAGGACATTCATTTTGATTTTTTTACTCTACATACATACAAGTTGGTCTTTCAAACTGCTCATTGTGCATTTGACAATTTCACATGAGTTTTCTTCAGTAAGTGCAAAGAGGAAAATAAATACAGTATAAGTGACATGGAATAAGACATAAAAACAGGCTTATAGAAAGTGCTATGACGAGGTCCTCTAAAGAGCAAACTAGAGTAGTGGATCAATCCAGCAAACAGCACAGCTAGTCCGTGATTAGAAGCACAGATCTTATATCCCCTCTTGACTATAAATTGCCATCCTGCTCATGTGTTAAAGAGATCGCACTGTGTTTATGATGTGCATCTACAGCCACAGTGCCTATGAGCGTGCAGTATACAGTATATCCAGTTCACACATGCTGTGTATGTGGACAGCATTATTGAGCTGCCTGGCTTTGTGCCCCATAGCACATGAGAACTCAGAGCACTGGTTCCTTTTGGTCTCTGAGCAGAGCTGGGGGAGAATGGACTGCTCTTTTCAGCCAAGAGTCATTCAGAAAGTGGAACTTGGACTCTTAAGAGTGAGGTTTGGCTGGATTGAATGCCCCTTATTCTCTCGCTTTTGTTTTGCTTTTGGATGACTGGGAGGAGTCGAAGAATAAAGTTAAGCAGTTACGGCATACCCAAATAGCAATCGGACATTCTTTCTCTTTCTCAGTTTGAAGTTTAAAAGTATTTTTCTAAGGTTTTTCAAGTTTGGGTTTGGCTTGTAAATGAAAGCCATGATTGACTGACACACCCAAAGGCCCCTGCTAATGTGATCTACACAGATATATTCTGTGCTAATATCTTGACTTGCATTTGGAGCTCACAAAAAAAAAAAAAGAAAAACACAAAAAGTGGAATGATTTTTTTTCCATGTAAGAGGAACTGCCCTGTTTGTATAGGCACTGAGAACGCAGGTGCTGCTTGCCAGCAAGTTATTTCTTAAGGTCCGATCTGTGGAGTCGTAACTTTCCTTAACCTCAATGCTGACTTTTTAAAAATGTAAAGGTGGAATTTATATTCATAAGAAATAAAGTCAGCATGAGGCTATCATATTAGCCAGCGGCATGATTTAACGGAGGCCCCAAAAGCAGCAGATATATAAAGATATAAAGAAAGAGAGAAAGAAATTCCTAAACTACAGCTGTGTTGGTTTTCTGCTATGTGGCACACTGTTTGATGGTGGTGGTGTTACTAGACTCCTCAGATAAACACATGGGTTCCTCCTCTTCCCAGAAGGCAGTGCAGCAGAGGGTGGGAGAGAATGGGGTAGCTGCCTCCTGGATAACATGAGAGGCTGCATTTCCTGTTGCTGCTGAGAGAGGGCGCTCTCATCCTCCTCATCTTTGCCTCCAGGGAAGTGGAACTGGGCTGAAGAGGGAGGCCGCGTGGGAGCGGCGAGTCTGGAGAGGGAGTTGACGTGCGGGTGCTGCGGTTCTTGAAGGACCGGAGGCGAGGCCAGGCTCTCCAGCGAGGAGATGCTCTGGTTCCAGGCCTGCTGCAGGTCTATGGGGATGATTTTAGTGGCCTCGCTGGACACACACGGAGGCAGAGAGTCCACATCTTCCTTCCATGGCAGGTTTTTCTCTCCACATGTGGGAGATGGGGGAGCGACAGACGGGCTCTGACACACCTCTAAAACAGCTGAGTCTGTGGAGGAAAAAAAAAACGCAATAGAATAAAACTACACTAAAAGAATTCACTTGATCCCTGACTTTCTGCCTTTTTGTGCAGAACACTGAAGAGTTTTCCTTCACTTTATATTCAATTCACTTGTCTAGTGACTGCTACTGCTGTCGCTTGAGGACGTGCACTGTCCAGGGTTTTTTTTTTTTTTAGTTCTGATGAGAAACTGTAGTAGCCAAAATGTATAGCCCACTAGAGGGATATGGATTGGATTTGTTGCTTGACTGCATATATAATCATATATAATCTGCATAAAATGTTGTCTTATTTTTTAAAGAAAGATAAGCTACAACATTATATTGCTTCATACCACAGTGAAGATGAATGCTTGAATCCAATTGGTCAGAAGGCGTGCATTATTTTAACACAGCTCGGAAAGTAGTTCTAGCTGTAACACGAATGACAAGTTGATATCAATGTGCTTGTTCTAATATGTTTTTATCTCTATAGTAAAGCTCATACACGGGGACTTGTGCAACAGATACTCCACACAAATCTAAGACTAATAATTTAGGGATTTAAAAATGTGTTGCTGTTTAACAAAATAAAACGTATAATCGTAAATGTGGTGATGTTTTTGTTAGGAGACAATTTTTTAACAGTTACGGAAGGAATCGTGGTTGTAAGCGCTTGGTAAGATTCGCGGTGCTTTGCAAAGTTTCCGAACACATGAAATTGTACAGGACAGAGATGTTTACGCTTTCTGGTATTGGTAAAACAAGCTGCATTGCATGAGAGCATGAGAGCATGAGAGCGAGAGAAAGAGAGAGAAAAAGGCAGCAATAACATAAGTGAAACCAGAAACTAACTTGACTTGTCATACATTAATAAATTAAACATTATAATCCTTGGCAGATCATTGTGGTACAAGCAGAATAACACGCTCCAGACCATGAAATAATGCACTTCTGCAGGGGTAGCGGCATCACAACCCCCCCCCCGCATTATTTTCGTATAACAGCACAGTCTGTCGTGTGTTATACGTTACGCATTTTGGGGTTTTCCTTCATTACCTGACTTGGGTCGTGCCTTTGGTGTTTCTAAACCCCTGTGGGCCACAAAGGTGATCCCAACATCCTCATCCTTCTCTGGCTCTGAATGCTCTCCCTTCTCCTCCCCAGGCTCCAGTGGCATTACCACAGGGTCTACAGATACACACATATAAATTAGAGTTAGGGGTAGGTCATATGGCAAAATATCATACCATGACAAATTTTCAGGATCTATGATTAATATAAAAATATTTAGATTGATAACAGCATGCCAGTAAAACAGTAGTGCCACATTTAAAAAAGTACAGTGTGAAAGTGTCAATGTGACAACATGTGAAAACATGTTGTTAGAGATTTTAGAAATTTAATTAAAAATAAAAAACTGAAATATCTTATTCACAAAAGTATTCAGACCCTTTATTCAATACTTTATAGAAGCCCATTTCGCAACAACTGCAGCTACAAGTCTTCTTGGATACAACTCTACACGCATCGCACACCTGCATTTTGGCAGTTTATCCCATTCTTCATGGCAGATCTTCTCAAGCTCTGTCAGATAGGATGGCAAGCATCTGTAAACTGCCATCTTCAGGTCTCTCCACAGATGTTCAATGGGGTTTAAGTCTGGGCTTTGGCTGGGCTACTCAAGGACATTCAGAGACTTGCCTTGAAGCCACTCCAGTGCTTAGCGTCATTGCTGTGTTGAAAGGTGAATGTTGCCCCAGTCTGAGGTTGCATGTGCTCTAGAGGAGGTTTTTTTTGTTCAAGCATGTTCCTGTATTTGGCTGCATTCATCCGTCCCTCCATGGTTACCAATCTCCCTGTCCCTGCCGCTGAGAAGCACCCCTACAGCATGATGCTGCCACCACCATGTTTCGCAATAGAGATGGTATTAGCCAGCTGATGTGCAGTGCCTGTTTTTACAGGACTTTTGGAGCTCATTTAGAGTGACTGTTAAGTTCTTTCTTACCTCCCTGATCACGGCCCCTCTTTCCCAGATGCCCAATTTGGCCGGATGACCAGCTCTAGGAAGGTTCAATGTTGTGCCAAGCTTCTTCCATTTCAAAAAAATGAGCGGTCCTGGGAACGCTCAAAGCCTTGATCCTTACTTATCCTTGCCCTAATCTATGCATTTTGATAAGTAATTTGATTTGTTTGTTTGTCAATTAAGTGTAGTTTGATGGGTAAAAAATGGCAATTATATCCATTCAAAATCAAATACACAACACAATAAAGTGTGCAACAAGTACAGGGGTCTGAATGCTTTCTGAAACCACTGTGTCTATAACATAGTATTATTTATCCAGGAGAAGGAAGGACAAAATTGTTTTATATATTATTATGACCTAACATATATTCATTGCATATAAATAACGTATATCAACTGGTTTCACCTACAAAGTCAGAAGCACTTGGCTTACTTTTGTCCAAAACATCCTGTTTCTCTGCAAAATTATATATTATCTCATCATATTGTCCAGTCCTACCCACACTAGACCCACTTCCTTTATAATGTATACTTAGGTGTTTAGGTGTTAGGCGTTTAATTACACCTTCATACTCATCCGTAAGCTTTTTCCAACCATGCTCTTGGTGAAAACAGCAATGATGATAATCCTTCACTGCACATAGCACACTTGTGACATCCATTATGATTTGAAACAATAGGAACATGTATATCACCTTTGTCTTGCCAGCTGACGTTTCTTCTGGGCTTTTCAATGGTTTCTTGCTCCTTTGCATCTGAACCTTTGCGCTGTAACAGTATGAAAGGTTTGGAAGTGACAGATTATTAAAGCTATCATTTAATATTTTTTTTATCAGTTCATGTTTAAAACATAGCAAAATATAAAGGCCATTTGTAAACTGAAAGAAAAATAAAGTTCAAATTTTCTGTCAGTTTGAATTTAAAGACAAAACATGTTTCCTAGGAAATAGGTAAGAAGAAAATTGTTTCATGACTGTTGTTTCACATTGTCTTAAATCCTTCTCTACATATGGATTGGGAGGCTTTATTGTTCATCTTCTCTGAGGCAATAACAGCAGTCTTGACACTGCCTTTATGTAAGAGTAAGGACAGAATGCACTTGCTTCAGCTACACAAATATAATGGCCCTTATTCAAAGTTGTGTAGAAACTAGTGGAGATTTGAGCGTCAAAACTTACACAGATTCATGAAACCACTGTATGAAAACAAGCAGTGATTTGAACTCAGATGATGAATCAGATTCAGCTGCATGGACGCAAGCTCCCACCCACTATTTTATATGTCCTATGCATACGGCATGCCCCAACTGACCTTAATATACATCTAAATTAAATCATACATGGCCCATTATTGGGAAGGCGTTGTGACAATGAGTCAATAAAAGGAAACATTTATCCAAGATCTGAGTATAGACCAAAATCATGAGGAGAGGAAAATGAAGTCATGCTGAGATCGAGGTGCTGGTTCCCGAGGCTGCTTCATGTAAATGCTATTTCTGATACCCTCATGAATGTCATAAGAAAGGCATACGAATTTAAAACTCGAAATAAATATATAATAATAACTGAATATAATAACTGAAATCACGATAATTACGGTAGCGTGATAAGTTTATTTATTTATTTTTTTAAATGGAATCGTTTTCAAAATGACATGGTACGAGAATTTTATTTGTAGCTAGATTTAAATAAATCTTAATTTATAAATATAGGTGAGTAAAGTTCAAACCTTGAAGCTTCATCTGGTGCAGCTCAGAGGTGTTACACAAAGATCCTAAAAATAAAGCTACATTTATTGTTATTACTTATGCTGCTCTAGTTATTCTAGGCTACTTTCTATAATTACTGACAATATTGGATTATGTAACCTCAGCAAGTTCTGTCCAGTCAAACCTGATGGTAAAATAAGCGCACTCGAATTCCAACATCAGTTTCTGTACTCATCAGTTTCATCTTCTGGCATATCTTTATGATCAAACTCACATCTGGTTGGAATGTGTGTAAAATCTTTTACACTCCAATTTCACACACATTCCAACCAGATGTGAGTTTGATGTACGGCAGGTCATTATCAAACACACTAAATATAATGTGCAAGCTAACCTCTCCTGGTCACTCTCTCTCTTTTACACTCACAGACACCTTTTCCTCTTTAACACCATGTAGCCCTGTGCCGGGCGTGACTAAAGAGCTTCAGCCCTGTGCCTTTGCTTTTGACCCTGCACAGTAAGAGCAGAAGCAGATGGCTGAAGCGATCCTGAGTTCTTGCCTTTTTCTGGCTGCGGTCCTTCTTGTGTCGTTTGTACTGGGTGGATTTGAAGGACTCCAGGCGGCTGCGCATGTTTCTCTGGAACACCTCCCGGTCCTGCCTCTCCTGATCACCTGCTGTCATGAAGTGACGACTGTAGTGAGACTGGTACTGCAGGAGGAGAGAGAGAAGGACTACAGCTGCTTCTGAGTACAGAATTTGTATACATACAATACTGCAACAGAATCCAACAGAATGAAATAGGCATTAGTTCCATGAGACATGAAAGACACCTGTTCTATAGAGACCTTATGGTTTTGTTTGTAATTAGAAATTCGTCATCTTGGTGCACATCAATTTTTGATTCTACAGGCTACTAATATTTATGTATCCAAAGGCAAAAGTGCCATATTTGAAGATTTAAGAGTTCATGTCCGACTTTTAGTTGCTTTACCCCTTAATCATAACACCCACTTCTGAAACTTTTCACTCTTGTGTTACTTGATGAGCAAGGCCTATGAATAAATGTATGTCAGCCTATTGTGTCTACTGTACAGTGTTAGATATTCTCTCATATTACTATTATTTGTAAATAATCATTTATTATTATATGTCTTGCCACCTTATTGGTGTGTGTGTTCTGGAAGCTTCATACCAAGTCAAATTCCTTGTGTGTGTGTGAGCACACTTGTCAATAAAAGCTCATTCTGATTCTGATTCATTTATAAGACCTTATTTATAATTTTACTGATTAAATATAAAAAAACGTGCTTAAGTACTTAAGTCTTAAAAGTGATATTAGGAGACACATAATTTCTTCATTTTAGTCAGGCAACATCCGAGTCCCTCTTTTTTGTGGCTAAATCTCAAAATATTTGGCATGTACATACCAATGTCATAACCTTATAAGTTTCAAGAAATTAATGTTATATATTGAAGAAGCAGTTTCCTAACATAAAGAGGATTAGTGTATGTTTGTCTGTGTGTGTGTTTGTGCGTGTTTGTATACCCTTTTCCTGGGTTTGTACAGATTCCCAGCCAATACGTGATGTGTTTCTGTTTCCTCCTCGACCTTTGCACCAGGGTTCGTGTCAATCACCTGAAGATCCAGACACACCCCACTACCATTCTCTCTCCTGTAAACACACACGCACACACATCAAGACAGCAATAATATTTTTTTTACTATTAATTTACTATTTTTTACTATTAATATTATTACTGTCTCATTCCACACAGCTACAGCAAAGCATATAAGCACATGTCAGATTTTAGCACTCACAGGTAGTTTGTAACGTTGGTCACCTCTGGAAAGGATGTTCTACTGGCCATAGAAGGGAGCGAGAGTCTAGCAGAGGTCAAAACGTTTCCACCCTGTCACAGGGAGTGATACAGTAATCACACATGCTGGTCATGTACATTTATTCTGTGTGTACCGAGTTATAAAGTTTATAGTTTAAGGCTCTTAATTTGGAAATCAGGTCTAATTGTAGTCTCTTGCTGAACTGGACCAGTCACCGAGATGGCAGTAATATTAATAATATGAGACCTGCATCTATGCCCTACGGACACACACACGCACACACACACACACACACACACACACACAAAGATCCCTCAGTCCTGGAATATGACTAGCTAATCGTTCCTGACAGGACTAAAGCATTTTAAATCATTATGTGTCTCTGTCTTCTCTCAACACATGAATTAACCACGCTCAGAAACATGGACATCACAGTCAGTGATATCCAAGAGGCCAAGATCTAATAACACCACTGCAAATTCATAAATGAGCTTTACTTTTGCAAGGAAGCATGTGAAATAATATCTAAAAATGAAATCTGAGGATTGTTGCATGCAAGCGTGAATAAAGTGGTTTTACAAAAATATTGAAATGATTTCCCGACCCTTGTAGTCACCAAAAAGCCTATTTTATATCTTTCTTTCCCTTGTCATCAGGGTGGTCAGGAAGAACGATGAAAGAAATGGCTTTCACCATCCCTCCAACTGTGCTAATATTAGCGGGATAACTCCAGTCAGGAAGCTGAGCGCCACGAAACTCAAGGCTGCAGGAAATGACATTCCTAAACCTCACGAGCTGCATGACACTTTCTGTTGAAGGCCACTGAAACCTCATATCCACCTCACACTTCCCTTAGCACAGCTTGCAGTGTGGTGCTTCATATGATATAGAGGGTTACAATTTGTTTTAGGTACTCAGCAGAGCTTATTTGAATATAACGCCATGCTTGAATTTAGGAGAATGTCTGCAGAATGCTGATCAATCAATTTTCGTTAGTCAGTGGAGACATACGGTGAATATAAAAAGTCTACTCAGCCCTGTTAAAATTGCAGGTTTTAAAATGTAAAAAAAAAATTAAACTAAGATAAACCTCATCAGATCTTTTTCCACCTTTAATGAGATATAACAATGAATAAATTGCAAAAAAAAAGAAAAACAAATAAAAACATTTTGCAACAGAAAAAACACACAATAACCTGGCTGCACACCCTTTTATAATGGGGCATGTAACTGTGCTCAGAATTAACCAATCAAATTCAACCCTCGTCCCTCCAAAATATATTTCGACAAAAGGACAAAATGAAAACTTATCAGGGAGAATGTCAAGAGACCTAAGGTAACATTAAAGGAGCTGCATATCTTGCAAGTACTGGTCACCCTCTGTGTGTGATAACAATCTCTCGTCTTCTTAACATGTCTGGGCTATGGGACAGGGTGAGAAAGAACATCCTAGCACGCCTGAATTTTGCCAAAACATCCCCATACCCCACACCATGTGGCAAAATGTGTTATGCTCTGATGTGTTATGTCATAATTATAAAAGACATGTTTGGCACAAAAACAAGACAGATTATCACCTAAAAAAACACCATACCCACAGTGAAGCATGGTGGTGGCAGCATCACGCTATGGGGCTACTTCTCTTCAGCTGAGACTGGGGCTCTCTAGCCGATATACAGGGAATCATGGATAGTTCCAAATTCCAAACTACTTTGGCAAAAAATCCTGCAGGCCTCTGTTAGACAGCGGAAAATGAAGAAAGATTTCACCTTCTAGCACGATAACGACCCAAAGCACAAATCCAAGTCAACGCAGGAACGGCTTCACTGTTTTGTAATGGCCCAGGCAGAGCCCAGATCTAAATCCTATTAAAAATCTACGGAATAACCGGCGTTCCCCTTCCAATTGGATAGGGGCATTTTTGCAAGGAAGAGTGGAATAAAACTGCCAAATCATGCTGCTAGACTCTTAACCAAAAAGAGTGCTGTATTACAAGCAAAAGGTGCTTTAAGTAAGTATTATCTAAGGGGTTTTCCCTATGTAGTCCCTTTGTTTTTCACTTGAATTTTGTGAGCTGTTATATCACATTAAAGGTGGAAAGAGATCAGACATTATTTATCTTGATTTCATGTTTTACATCACAAAAAACTTGATAGTTTTAGCAGTATTTCCACTGTATTTGATGTCTGACATATACTTTTTAGTTTTGTGTAGTTATTATTCTGATGTTACTAACACGTGATATGAGTCTCACCCAAAATCTACCAATCTTCAGTAATAGCTCAAAAATTTATATTTGTGATATCATAAAATGTTTTATGCCCCGCCCTCAAAAGTTTCAAGGCAGAGGTATACTTAATAGCTAGACATGTTGAGAATTCTATTTCCACTTCGCCATTTAAAGCAAGCAAGCAAGCAAGTTACATAACAGATTTTGGGTGAACTACGTTTCCAATACTTGTTAGCTACATAACCTAATAGCTTCAGTGCAAAAGTAAAGAAATACACATGCCTTATTTGATTGATTAGACTGGGGGTTATGTGGAAAATTGTGTAACTTAGCCCAGCGTTAATGTCCCAAACGTTTATCAGGGCAAGGCGAGAGAGAGAGAGAGAGAAAGAGAGAGAGAGAGAGAGAGAGAGAGAGAGAGAGAGAGAGAAACTCATTAAACTGTCAAATTAACTCCAAAAAGGAAACACCAGCCTGCCAGTTTTTCAATAAAACACAGACAGAGTAGTTTATTGTTAAAGAGATCAAATGTAATATCAGTATCAGGTGGAAGTGATTTTGTGGGACTGGCCATGTGAATCAGAGCTTTGCTCTTCCCTGTAATGAGTCTCCTGAAGTAACTTGTTCCCCTCAGAGGACTAATACTAAACGTGAATACCAGCACTGACACTGATATCAGCCTCCTGAGGCCTTCTCTCTCTCTCTCTCTCTCTCTCTCTCTCTCTCTCTCTGATGTCAGCGTCCGTGATCGGTATCTTGCAGTGCTCCTGTTCAGGTAGCAAACTCATGCAGTGAGCCAGGGGTGGCAAAGACACTTTGGCGTCAGTGTGGACAACAAAGGAGAGGATTATACTCTCATCTCCGGAGCCTGAGAGACAGAGACCACAGAGCCTGGGAGATTTCAGAGCCTTCTTTTACTTCCCAGTGATGGACGGTGATATGCTCACCTCTCTAGAGCTCAACATCTCTAGTCAGCTTCAATTAGACATGGAAAAATCCATCTCTGTTTTATCCTCTTCAGAACCAGAGAGAGATCTTATAATCTGACATATTTTTCTTCTTTAGAGTCAGAGACAGAGAGAGACACACACACACACACACACACACACACACATTCTATCTATTATAGGTCTGTACATATATTAATTTAGTTAATTAATTAATTAATATATTAATTAATTAATTTCATGTTTCACAATTGGTGTTAAAAATAACACCAGGTTAGTGAATTGAGCTAACACATTGAGAGAACGGAAGACTGCAAACAGCATGTTGATTTATTGGAGTGGAGCGCCACTTAGTGGTCATGAGCCACAATGCAGCAAAATTCACATTAACATGCAGGGGAGTCAACATGAAAATTGCTGCCAAAAACTGACTAAAGCTGAGGATATTTACCTATAGGATATTTACCTGGTCAATAACACTGATAGCGTCTCTGATGTTGATTTTCTGGTACGCCTCCCACAGCTCGCTTTTATGGTACACAGATTTGCGCATCAACAGTTTACTCAGATAGTTTTTGTCGAACTGTTCCCATCTGCAAAATAACAATGCAAACAAGGTCAAATTCTGTTAGCATTTGTGTTATTCATTGATGCAGTGTTCTTTAAAGAAATGCACCAGTGTTTTTTCAGCCTAAACTTTATCTAATATATATGAAGTGTACATGTGCTAAGAAAAGAACAGAAATATTGAAACATGATTTTAACGCAAGTCTAAGTTCAACACTTTGATGAATTCCTATGTTTAAGGCATTACACATGAAAACCACAAAACCTTCAGAAAATAGCAAGTAACCAGAATGACTTTTACATTATAATTTAAAACCTGCTCTTGGACTTGTCTTATAAGCATATTGAGACATCAGGTTTGTCTTCATACAGGTAAAATAAAAAGGGACATAAAATGGGACTCAAGCATTACTAAATATATTACAAACTAATTCAAGATTGTTCATAAGTCGGTTAGAGTTAAATTACTCTTTTATTTAAAAAGCACTTACTTGTCCCTCCAGTGATGGTAACCATTCAGACCAGCAATGTCTTCCACTGCAGCTAGAATGTGGTCAAAGGCCTGAAAGAGAGATAAAGATTGACAGACAGGAAATGCACAGTGATAAGAGTGCTTGTCATAGCGTTTGCATCTGCCCCAGCCTAGAAGATCTACATGACATTTCAATGTTACTCCATATTGGTTTAAATCAAACAGCACAAGCTCTCGAGTGTCACATCCTAACAAAGTCATAGCCATTCATGGCCGTAAGTCTAAGAGAACATAATAGGCTTTGCTGTCTGGGTAGGAAGAATTGAATTTTGTCCTCCCTGTTGGTTACAGAGACACTGGCCAATCGTGGGCTTCTGTTAAGAAGTGTGATATTGCATGAACAGCAGTTTGAAAAGGCCATGTTTGGGAAAATGCATGTGTAAGCGCTTGCCATTCCCAAGAGTTAGCTGTCATATGGTGTGGTAGAACTGGCTAACGGGTGAAAACAGACAATTTAGAAGATGAGGGGGGAAAAAAATCTAACAGCTTCAGAAGCTTTTTCATGTGAAAATTTTTCTGGTTCTAATAAAAATACTGATGGGCTCTCTCTTTTGCCATGCAGTGATGCCCAATCAGTGTTTAACACCATTTCCTACAGAGACAGGAAAAGAGCGAGAAGATGCGGTTTCTTTCTCACGTTATGCATGTGTGTGTGTGTGTGTGTGTGTGTGTGTGTGTGTGGCTAGAGGCACAGCACACTAACCAAAAGAAGCTCTTATGATTAATTCACTGGTCTGAGACAGTAAGATCAGTATCACCACTATGCTGTAAGGCACACATTTCCACAGCAAGGTCAAAACTACTGGGATACAAAAAGAAAGAAAGGTAGGGAGACAGACAGCAGTTTAACATGCACTGACTCACACGCTCATGGATCTCTTCATTAATGGTAGGTTTTCTGTTAGTGCTGCGAGGAACCTTGAGCCATTTAACCAGAGGCTTGATGGTCAGACCCTGCGTGATGGAGGGGAAACACGACAGGAGAAACACCACTCAGACAATGAATCCTGCCATTCTCTCTCACGACAGTTTCTGAAATAAGATTTAGTTTCACTCAATATTTCATCTAACTTTAAATGTCAGAAATAATACCTGTTCATGCTCTGGCATTTTCATTGAAACATAGTAATCAATTTTTAGTAAACAAAGTAAAACATCAGAGATGCACTGATCCTCTGCTGAGTAATGCTCTCAGACTGACAAGTCTGTTACACTAGATACTTTTTCTGATCTTATACACTAATATACTGTTTACACACTGTGATGACTGACAGTTGTCAGCCTAGTTAGGATTACATCCATCTTCCATTTCCTATCTTAAGCACCTTATTAGCTGGAGAAAAATAATGTTTAAAAAGCACCCTCACAACACTTTTTGCAAATTTTGCTAATTATTTAAAGTAAAAAAAATATGTATCAGGTATCGGCCAATACTCAGACCTCTGACATCTGCCATAGTAACAATCATTAAAAAAATGTGATTGGAGCAATCATGTTATTAGCAACAAGTTAAGCAGCCACATGGAAATAATTTTATTCTGTTTTTATACATATAACTCAAATTTAACTGTTTCTCTGGTATCTTATCTAGTATCAACATTTTGTTCTGAACAATTTACCAGGACTAAAATGTCAATATTTGGCAATATGGATTTGCAATTTCTGTCCAGAAATGATAACACAGTCGATTAAGTGCCAAAGAAAATATCAGAATGTAATAATTAAGGAATAAAACCCTTTAGGGGAATGCTATTATAGGATACTAATCAACGTTATTGTGGTGTGATGAAGCTGAGTAACTGTTACCACCCTGAAGCTGATTATTTTCCCATAACAGCATGTCTTGAAGTGTTTTATTCCTCTTACACCACAGTAATTTATCAACAATTACTTTTTTGATTTAATAATGAACAAAACACATTGTACTTTTTATCCATTTATAATCACATTTCACGTTGTATAACAACTAACAAGTTAGTTCATGTTATCAGTCACGTATAAACAATTGTTCCTTCATCAGTATCTCTTTTTCTCTCTTTCTTGAAGAGAATAAGACTAAAACGTAACTTGTCAATTACCTAGAAACCTGAAAGTTCAAACTGCACTGCCCTGAAGTCCTGACTTTCCTGTGGTGGAAAACTTAACACTGACTTCCAAAGCACTGACACTGGAGACTCCTTTCATAAATAATCCTCTCATTACAGAAAACCTCACCATGTCAATGATTGTACCGTTTTATTTATTTAGTTTATTATTAGCCTCAGATTTTTTGGAGCATCCAGTATACATTTCCCTGTGAATGAGCTGTCACTATAGAAACGATAATGTATTAGAACAAGCACGTTAATATAAACCTGTGATTTGTCTTGCTTCTGGCACTACTGTCAGAGCTGTTGTTATAGAAATTTGATCAACGCCTTCTGACCAATCAGAATCGAGACTCACTATCATAGTAGTTTGTACATCAACATGTGCTTGATTATAAGTACTGGGTTGGTGTGTGTGTGTGTATATATATATATATACACACACATATACACTCTGCTCAAAAAAATTGAGGGAATGCTTAAATCACACGTTGGATCTTGATGAATGAAATATTCAAGTTGAAAATCTTTACGTATATACATTGTGTAATTTGTTGAGAACAAAATGATGTCACAGTGGTCAATGGCAGTCATCAGCACATTTAGGATAGGATCAGAGGATTTCATCCCGGTACCTAACAGCAGTAAGGGTACTGTTGGCTAGCACGTGGAGGTCTGTGCAACCCCCCAAGGATATTCCTCCCCAGACCATCATTGACCCACCGCCAAACCGGTCATGCTGGATGATGCTGCAGGCAGCATAACATTCCTCATGGCATCTCCAGACTCTTTCACATCTGTCACACATGCTCAGTGTGAACCTGCTCCCATCCGTGAAGAGAACAGGGAGCCAAGGGCGGACCTGCCAATTCTGGTGTTCTCCGGCAAATGCCAATCGAGCTGCACAGTGCTGGGCTGTGAGCACAGGTCCCACTAGAGGACATCGGCCCTCATGCCACCCTCATTGAGTCTGATTATGACAGATTTGTCAGAAACATGCACACCAGTAACCTGCTGGAGGTCATTTTGTAGGGCTCTGGCAGTGCTCCTCCTTTTACTGCAGGTACTGCCTCATGCTACAAATAATGACAAGGACCCTAACAAAACACAAAACTAGAGACAAATCAGTCAGGAAGGATAGTGAGAGAGCAACTGTCTGTGGCTACCACCTGCAAAACCATTCCCTTTTTGGGGGCTGTCTTGCTGTTGCCTCTTCAGTGCACCTGTTGTCACTTTCATTTGCACCAAAGCACAATCACTTATGCTTCCTAACTGGACAGATTGATATCCCTGAAGTTTAACTGACTTGGTGTTATACTTTAATGATTAAGTGTTCCCTTATTTTTTCGACCAGTCTATATATACATATATATATATATATATATATATATATATATATATATATATATATATATATATATATATATATATATATATATATATATATATATATATATATATATATATATATATATATATATATATATATATAGTTGTTAATCTGATATATATACATGAAGTTGTAGTTTGACAGGTCCTAAAAAAATTAATGTTTCTGACTAACATTTGGAGACTGCTATAAAACTACCAGCTAGTCATTAGCAAGAAAAAGGCTTATGTGAGTGCACTTGTTTTTTTCGTTTTTTTTTAATTTTTTTATAATGATGCAAAACACAGACTCATCAGACCAAAGGCAAGGCAAACACACACACACAAATATAGAGTGAATCAGAGTGAAGAATATTGGCATATAAGTTTTTTCACATCTGATACCGGCACTGACCAGAAACACCTCTCATTCACACTCACAAACACACGCACGAACACACACACTCGCAAAACATTATAATAAATCCCCTCATTCGTCAAAATTAGGATCAGCAGACTGGTGGCAATCACAACAATTTATCACTGCATGCTGGTGCTGCAAGGAAATTGATTACATTCACACATGTACACAGCTGGACTGGGGAAAAAAAAAGTGTTTACACATACTGAATATAACACAATACCTGAAACATGACCGTGAAGAAAATCACAACAATGGTCGTTGCAACAAAGTAATCCTTCGCCTTCACATGCTCCCCATCCAGCAGTACCACCAGGGCAAACGCTACTGCACCTCTCAGGCCACCGTACGACATCACCACCTGGTCTATCTTTTCCAGGGGAACCAATCGAAACTTGTTCAGAATCCAGGTCTGTCCGACGACACCTGGAAGTGTATGGCAATATAAATTACATCTACAATAATGGCAAAATGATAAATTGAACAGTTGTGGTGGTATATCAGCTGGAGCAGCAATGCTGGAGCGTTTACAATTACTGGACACTTTATCAGATATTCCTTCATTCATTCATTCGTCTTCAGTAACTGCTTTATCCTAGTCAGAGTCAAGGTGGATCTAGGGAACACTGGGCATGAGGTTGGTGTACATGCCAGATGGGATGCCAGTTCATCGCAGGGCACCATGCACACACAATTTTGAGTAGCCCATCCACCTACTGCACATTCTTAGAAGGTGGGAGAAAACTGGAGAACTTGGACAAAACCCTTGCAGACATGAAAAGAACTAGTACAGAAATCCACACAGACTGTAACCCGAGTTCAAGACTGAACCAGAAACCCTGGAGCAGTGAGACAGAAATGCTACCCGCTGTGTCACCCATTACCATGTTGGTGCACCTTGTAATACAATCTGAGTAATTTTCAATGCATTTTAATTCGATCTCATCATTTTCAATGCAAGATTTGTGTACCCTTCAGTAGTGCCAGTTTCTGTACACTGTTGCTTGAATATTATGGGCTGCTCGATTGTTTCTAAATACAGCAGTGACATTTAGATGTTTGAAAATCCCAGCAGCATTGCTGCACACACACACACGCGCACACACACACACACACACACACACACACACACACACACACACACACACACACAAAACCATGTCAGTGTCACATCTGTGCTGAGAATAAACCACCACCCACCACCCAAAGTATTGGACTTACGGTGGTCCTGGGTGTGTCTGTCAAACTGTGCACAGCAAGGGATGGGCTACAGTTAGTAGTGGTTACATTTAATCTTAATTTTTGAAGTTGCAAAGTATTCTCTTATCTCCTAAGGTTATGCATTGCTCTTACTCACTATCACATATTACTATGTTTGCTATATATTGTAGCGATGTGTACTTCCTAGACCTTTTTTTTCTAAACATCAGACTACTTTTAGATTAACTATAGACAGACTTCAGGCAAAAGATGCACTTCAGGCACTAGATAACAGGAAGCATCTGGACATTAACTAGTTTCTTCTTAGAGTTGGTAACTACAAAAGCTTATAAATTGCTAAATATACTCACTAAAAAAGAGGAATTAAAAAAAGTTCGAGAGAATAAAGTATGTTTGCTCATTTCCACAAAGTTACTTATATTGCAGGTGTACCTAAAAATAGCAACTAAGTGTACGTTTGTACATCTCTTCGTCAGCCATAAACAAAGCTAATATGGTACTGTAAGTGACAAAAAGGATGTTAACATTTTTGTGATTTCACAGAAACAGTGTAAACCTAAACTAAAATAAAAAGCCTAAAGACTTGAATGCTTTAGTATGCTTAATAGTTTATGGAAACTATCCTAAAAAAACATTTAACTCAAATCAAGCTATGTACCAAACTCCTTCTTTTTAACTTGTACATGCCCTACTAAACACTATAATAACAGATTATCTGTTATCCATCCCAACCATGACTCATACACTCCGATCAGAACTCTAATCCAATTTACAGAATTATTTTCCACTGTCTTGCTTTGACTCCTACATTAATTTGAATAATTTAAGACATGCCTGTTATCACTACTTTCAAATAATCACTCACCCATGGCTCTGAAGACGAAGATGAATATGAGAGTACACACGATTAGGCCAGTATCCCAGGCCCATTTGGACTTGTCCACAGCTGAAATGCCAAGGAAAATGAAGATGATGGTCTCAGCAATACTGGCCAGAGTCTTCATCGTGTACTTGACCGCAGTGCGGGACTTCTGGGATATGTTGGCCTCCACATACTTGTTGCAGCCAATGCCACAGAAGGTCAATCTGTGGTTAGAGAAAGTGCATCAGTTCATGCTAAAATAAAAATAATAACATCAAAAAATGTCACCTAGATTGTGTTCTGTCTCTCTATTAAATTGGTTAAACCTCTGCAATACGCATGTCTGTACAGTGGGGAATCCATTTTGCAATCCGAGAAAATTGTTATACATATAATTTTTTAAGAAATATTCACGCTCCAAACATCACTGATAACCTTACCTGCCTTACTATCATTTTGCAGACAATTTATTCACATTAACCAAAGCAACTAAAAACTACTATACAGTCAGCTCCAGAATTATTGGCACCATTGGTAAAAAAAATAAAAATTCTGAAAAAAATATACTTAATTAGCTTAATCACCCACTGAAAATATGAGAAATCTATTTAAATTAAATATAAAAAAATTAATACATAACAAAATCACAAAAATGTCACAATTAATGACACCCCTAGAAGTTCTTATAAACAAAATGCAACTGAAACATGTTTGTATTTGTATATGTATAAACATGTATATTTTCCTTTTAAGTTGACCAGTGTGCCAATAAATGATGCATTTTCCTCAATTTTCTTCCCAATTTTGTCAACAAGTGGTTCTGTTAGCAAAAAAAATCTTAGAATAAAATTACTACTAGTACGCACGTCTTTCACAAAAACATTTTTTCCATAACCCATCTTTACCAAGGTTGCCAATAACGATAATGAGCTGACTGCATCATAGACAGTTAACAGCTACAGAGCCTCTTCAGCAATGCAGAGTTGTAAAACTCTGAAATGTACATCACCACATCAGCACATGTGTACATCACATCGGTACAACACCATGTTCTAGTGGAGGGTCCAGGAATGTTGATACGAGAAGCCTGCATCAGACAGTGCTACCTCACTGTTTAAGTAGTGACAGTAAAGTGATAACTGACTTAAAGATGGACACTCCAGCCATGCCGTTGTTTGATTCTCCATCAAGTGGCAATATGGCGTCCATATTGCCATATAACTCTAAAGATGTAATGTTGTTTACCATTTATACAAAATTATCATACATTTATATCAAGAACAGCTTTACAAATGCATCACTGAGCTCATCATCCATGTGCTGAGTCACACACGAAGTGTGAATGAGATGGAGCTTGGCACAGACACGCAGCTCTCACATGAGATTTCAACTTTAACACCTACTCTGGTTATATATATTTAAAAATCCATTCATTATTAGAATGCTAAACTACAGGACCAAGTAAGTGTATAAACTACCATAAGAGGGCACTCGAAACATTTTCTCAGTGAACTAGGTTTCTGAGTGTAACTGAGTTAAGAGTTTAATACTTTCACCCATATTGTTCTTTCTAATCTAATAAACTGTGTTCATGTCTTTATTTGATCATCTTAATGCACTACAGTACATGTAGTTTTACTTTCAGTGACACTGTCTTTTCAGACACCATGTAGTATGTTGAGCTGAATGATAAAGAATACTGAACAAATATTTCACCAAGAGCTAACAAACCTTTATAATCTTAACTTTATGTTGCTTGTGGAATCATTAAATCAAGAACGAGTCCTTAGGGTCCTCTTGGATATTTAAGGTTAATTGGGTTAATTCTTTCACCCATAATCTCATCATATCAGACTTACAGAAACTATTTGATGGCATTTGAGCCAGACTCAAGGACATGGCCTAATGCATACAGCAAAAATGAACCTGACAGTGTAAAAGGTTTTTTATATATATATATATATATATATATATATATATATATATATATATAGACACACAAAGATATGTAGGATTAATATAATTACATACTATAATTAAGGGAATCCAGTAACTGAAATGTAAAAGCATCACACACACACACACACACACATATATATACATATATATAATAAATTAGATATAAAACAATGTGATGCCTTTCCGTTTCAGTTACTTGATTCTATTATATATACAGTATGTAGTTATATTAATCCTACATATCTTTGTCTCTGTAATATGCAGGTATTCAATACTGCACAGGTGTTAGGAAGACACTTTTACTGCACATGTTTAAGCTCAAAATAATACTTGGTGCAGTGGGTAGAGCTGTCGACTCACAGCTCCAGGGTCCCCGGTTTAATCACGAGCTCGGGTTACTGTCTGTTTGGAGTTTTGCATGCTCTTCCTATATCTGTGTACATTTCATCTGGGTTCTCCAGTTTCCTCCCACCTCCCAAAAACATGCCAGAACCTGGACTAGCTATTCATAAGTGCCCTAGTTGTGAACGAGTGTGCATGGTGCACTGCAATGAAGCGCCATCCCGTACAGGGTGTATTCCCGCCCCGCACCTAGTTAGGTTAGGTTAGGTTCAACTTTATTGTCATTGTCAGAGTACGAGTACAGAGACAACGAAATGCAGTAAATGAAATTAGTGTTCATGTGATAGGCTTCCTGACCAGGCAAAGCAGTGGCTGAAGATGAATGAATGAAAATATTACTAATTGCATGTTCTTGTCATTGTATATTATAACATTTGTAATTTTATGAAGGGTGACAATAATTCTTGGGCTTACTGCAGTTTATCTGAATGTTGTATATTTCACATAGCACTTTACTCGTCTTTGTCTCCTGTCATCCCTGACCTTGTGTTTTCCACTGTCTTTGCCCATTCATCTTCTTTTATCTAGCTCCCTTCATCTGTCTTTCTCTCTCTCTTTGGCATGAATCACTCTGTTCTTCTCATCACTCTTAAATTCTCACTCAGTATAAGGTGAGTCGTGACACATGCACACAGACATGTTTTGACTTATAATCTTATAATTTGGTTCTTTGTGTGTGTGTGTGCGTGTGTGCGTGTGTGTGTGGGTGTGTGTGTGTGTGTGAGAGAGAGAGAGAAAGAGAATCTGTACTTACGAGAGAATAGCTGAGAGAGAGAAGAGTTCAGCTGTGAGGTAAGCCAGATACACCAGCAGGAAGACAAACAGCGGCTCAATGATGCGCACCCTCTTGGTAAAACGAGTGATGAAGGCCAGGATAACAGCAAAGATCAGTCCCACCAATGTTCCACCGATGCTGACGATGAGGAACGAGGCTGAGAAAGAGCATAACTTAGACATAGCTTGAGGAAATAAAGGCAATCTGTAAGCTTGAATTTCATAAAGACCAACACAGAAACTACACGACCCCCAATTTTCCTGTTAGTAAAGCTGTTTTACATCACCAAGGACTTTATGCATACTGAGTTACGGCCCTTGAGTTTGTGCTTATCTTTCAGCATCATGCTTGGATCTTTTGTCATCTCAAGGCAAAGGCAAATTATTCTGGTTGAAAAAGGCAAGTACAAGCTCGAATTTCAAAACTGACTTTAGAACATTTGGCTCTGCTGAGATATGGCTTGTAGGTGTAAAAGTGGGGCTAAATAAAATAATAAAGCATCCTTGTCAGAGTATAATATGTAATAGTCATAGAAAAGATTCCATATTTAAAATTATAGAGGTGTAATTGTAACACAACTGAATAATTTATAAACTTGGTTCAATCAGGATTTATCCTGTGTTACTAAAAAAAAAAAGTGATTCTTTTTTTTCTTTCAAAAACTGTATTAATCTGTATAGTGGCAGTTATTTTATCCCATTCAACAAATAAGCAATGTTACCAATTAATACAGGTCTCAAATCCATGTCAAACGGTCATGAACTTCCAGTGAAAACAGCTCTGACACTCTGACACTGAGAAGGTCACAAATATTGGTCCTTTTAAAATACGCTTGTTTGCATTGATGTACTGTGTACAGTACACAGTATTTACGATTATGTGTCTACAGTATGATTTACGATACTGAAGGCTACGCATTAACTTTCTTATCTTGCGCTCAGCCAGTAAAATTTGATTTATTACAAACAGGAAAAGAAATTGGTCCATTTGTTTTCTCTAAAATTTGATTTAAATAGAACTACAGAGGAGACTGAACTCACCAACACCTTTAAAGTAGTCTGCTGTTTGGACATTTCCTGGACCCACCTCTACAAAGGAGATATAAACCTTATACAACACCTACAAAACAGAGAGAACATTAACGTAAATTCTTCTTTTCAATGAAATGCTTCGGAAATGTATCGGTATGTAGGTTAGTACTGGCTTGAAATAGTGGATTGATAGCGGATCAGATATCAATCTGGCATATTTTCCAATCCATTCCACATATTTGAAGCTATGGATGCGTGTGATTGTGACTGACAGAAGACTAATCTTGCGTGTGAATAAATGACATGACCCGTCTTAAAGCAGTCTACCATCACGTCTCTAATGATTTGCATTACATGGCAACAGAAGCTTGCAAACAGTTGGCTCGATTACTGCAAGGATGTCAAAATCAGATCGGTATCAGGTATTGGCTGAGAGATGGAAAAAGTGCACAAATAGGGATGAGTACATCCCAAATTATGATATAAAAGGTTTTTATTTTATTAATTTTATTAATTTAAGGCATTTACAGAGACTAAAGTGAAATTTTAACAAGACCTTGTGAGCACAAAGCTGATGTTTCCCCATGGGTTATAGATAGACACGAGGCTTGACAAGCCAAAACACTTGCTACAAGTAGTGGAAAGGTTGGAGGATGGGAAAATAAATAGACAGATGAATGGATGGTTGAATTAATGGATGGATAGATGGATGGTTGGATGGATTGGGTTGTAAATTTATGAACAGAGACAGCAGCTTTGGGTAAGAAGAAAAGCGCTTCTCTGCAGTTCTCACAGCATGTTTTCTCAGCATAAGTTGTGCTGTTCTCGCAGCATAAGGTGTGCTTGTATTCTTACAAAATCTACATTCCTAGCCGATCTCCAAAAGCAAAGCCACAGTAACAACCAAAGATTTTCTTTTTCAGGTCAGATGACTCATAGCCAAGAAAGACCACATGCTGGAGATAAAGCCTCAACCTAAGGCTCAGTGGACCTGCACATGAGCCCATTAAAGGCTCAATTCCACCACAAACTGACTTAAATCCAGTACTACATTAATGCCAGCCAGTCGAGTTAATAAGATCTGAAGTGGGTCTCCTCCCACTCTTGGCTCACCTGTTCTGCCACTTTTGCTGTCTTGATGTTAAACCATTCCTTATATCCACAAGAGCATGTGCACTGTGTATGCTACAGTGTTATTCTCCAGCCCTACAGTACATAAGCTTTTCACTCCTGCTGTAGAACAACAAGTGCCTTGTTTAGACACTGATTAGTGCAAGGGCCAAAAAAAAGACTTGACTCATTCCTTATCAATTCAAGCATTAAGGCTTTCCAAACAATGGTGCTAAATTGTATAGTGTGAATCCTTGTAGTCAAATAGCTAAATTAAATAAATCCTGATTAGGACAGTCTTGCAAATTCCATAGTCATGCTTGATAGTGGAAACCTAATCAAATAAGCCAGGCTACCATTCTCCCAACAACTTTCATTTGGCTGCATTTGGATGGAGTAATAATGCCATAATGCTCCATCACACAACCAATAATGTGGAGGTTCTCATTCCCTAAGGCTATGTGGGAATCTACTAAGGAGGTCAAAGTTCTCTGACTGCAACTGCATTAACTTTAGTAATCTCATAAGTGAAACAGTGGACTTAGCAACAAACATTGTTTGTGTGAACATTAATAAAGAGAGCTCCTATGGAGCTTTGACTCTGAGCTGACATTTAACCATATAATTAAAGATTTTGGACATTTTAAGCAAAGCCGATTAGACTGAGGTTGTTTTATTTAAATTATTATTAGTTTGAGGTTTTAGGGAATGAGAACTGGAACAACCCTCTGAAAACTGTTTACTTTTTTTTTTTTACTTTCCAAGTCTGATTATGCCACTCTGTCTATTGACAAACGAAAAGATGGATCATTTCAGCAACAGTAGATGTTTCAATGCAAATATGTACATATGTGCTAAAGACATAAAGACAATGTAGCATAAAGGTCTGTACTCATTATATTCCAAATCGGATTTCAGCCAGGAATATTGGCTACATATCTTAGTCATGGGGGTTGGAGTGGTGAGGTGGAGCAATGAGAGCAGATTAAGGTGAAGTATGTAGGGAACAGACAGGAATATCAGAGATGACAAACGGTTACCTAGCGTAGCCCTGCAGAAAGTGGTGTTTATGAGAGTGAGATTTCAGGTCAGTACAGCTGACAGCTTTGTGCTGAACCCTTCGGCAGACATAAGCCAGGCACTTGCGCTGCTGGAGCCGTACCTTTAATGACTCATACCTCCTGAGGATCTTATATATTAAAGCCTCCGATGAGCGTCTGCTCTTGGTCTTTGCAATTTTAGTAATTTAATCCACATTAACGCATGGTAAATGGCTCAATCACAGGGCACCGCACGGTGTTTTGGAACAGCAAAGGTTAATACGTGCATTAAGTGCATTTAGTCTATATTAAAGCCACTAGAGTAACATGATTCACTGTGTTGAGGCTGGTGGTAGTACAGACTGGCTGTATAAAAGTACCCATAGCTACAATGAAGTTTATTTGGTGAATTAAGAATTCACAGATCTCACTGAATCAACCCTGTGTGAAATAAAGCTGGGTTGGTTTTACTGTTATTGGACCACTGTCACCCTGGAGTTTGAGTATCAAATGCACAACATGCTGCCAGTAGTCTTACAGTCAGAGGTAATGGTTATATTTCAATAGTTTTAATAGTAGACGTATTTACTAGGACACTGTGGAGGTACTACTACATTCCTTTTCTAAAACAGTGTGTAAATTTGATAAAATATTGCTGTAAAGAACAAAAATAGAGTCAAATTAAAGCTGCTTTTGTCATTATATAATCATATCAGTAGCATTATGGCTGAGCATTAGAGTATAATCAAGCCAAAACAAGCAGCATGAAGCAATGGCAACTAGCAATGACTGAGAACTGGGAGCATTTATATGCAGTCAGGTCCATTAATATTTGGATATTGACAAAGTTATTGCTTTTAGCTGTCTACTACAGTATACTGGAGTTGAAATTAAATAATGGGGTAAAAGGTGTAGGAATTACATCCTATTTTATATATAAAGGCACGGCAGAGCATTAGCAGGGAAGAAACCCAGCATCTGGTGATGTCTATGGGTTCCAGATTTCAGGCAGTCACTGACTGCAAAGGATTTAAAGTATTAAAAAGGACAATTTAATTTTTTAATTATGTTAGTTTGTCCAATTACTTTTGGTCCCTTAAAAAAGGGGGACCACATATGAAAAGTGCTGTAATTCCTACACTGTTCACTGTTCAATTTGGATAGAAATATCCTCAAATTAAAGCTGAAAGTATGAACTTTAATTTCACCTCTGATATTCTGTGGTAGATAGCTGGAATAGCAATAACTTGCTATCAATGTCCAGATATTTATGGATCTGGCTGTATAATATATATTGTGTAATTATTATTTCATTACATTCATGTTTTCCATCTATTAATGAGTATGCTATCTTATAAGGCACTGTTAGTATTTTACAGTGTAACACACACCAGGCAAACCAATGGATTTCTGGACAGGCCAAAGACGATTCAAGGAAAAACCTTTGTAATAGCATCACTTGTTACTGTGTCTCTCGTTAAAGGTGACGTTTTTATTTAAAATTGGATAAATTTACAGCCCCAAATGACTTTTTCATTATTATAGGGTGATAGCAGATAGATTACAGTCAGTAAAAAAGTCAGGCCAAAGTCAGTGAATCAGCACTTACAGAAGTTATTACCTTTCTTTTCTCAAGTTCGCTTGTTCTTAAGCATGCCTGGCTGTCAGTGGGCGTTCATTGAACTTATTTGTACCTATTAGGGATGTTAGTCACTGTATCCCCCAGTGAGCTAGCCATAGCACAGTGAGAGTCTCCTCACAACAAGTCCACTTACTGATCTACAAAGTGCACCTGATCACCTGCACTAGTTCTGGATTAGGGATGGACAGATCTGGCAGGCTGGATTTGATGTAATTTTAGGACTGAATCCACTGGTGTATATTATGGAGTGAATTAGGGATGCCCTGATATAATGCTTGCGAGAAACAAAGGTGCTGCATGATGCATTTACAGTGTTCTTAGTGGCTTCAGGCTTCAGTTAGACTACTAGTTTGTTTATATTTTGGAAAACAGAACCAACTAAATTAGTTAGTGAGCAGGTACAGACAAAAATAGTAACAAACAGGATTTAAAAAAAAATCGAGTGAAGTACACTACACTGTATGGCCAAAAGTTTGTGGACATACGATCATCACATTCATATGTGGTTTCTGAACATCCGATTCCAGAGCGTAGCTGTGAAGGTTTGCTCATTCAGCCACAAGAGCATTAGTGAGGTCAGACACTGATGTCAGGAGAGGAGGCCTGGGGTGCAGCTGGTGTTCCAGTTCATCCCAAAGGTGTTCAGTAGGGTTGAGGTCAGGGCTCTGTGCAGGACACTCAAGTTTTTCCTCTGAGGAATTGTGTGTTTACATCACACCCCTAGCATGAATGAATGTGACACTGACAGACACAACACAGGTCACATGTGTGAACACATCTTAAAGAATGCCATCATCATGACCATTATATTTCGCATAACTTGGAAACAGAAGTTTGTCAGTCGACTCCCCTGCTTGGTGAATCTCAGCATTGGATTGGTATCTAGTATCGCCCAAAAATATAGATGCACCCCTGCGCTGAATACACTAGCATAAACAGTTGCAGAAAAAGTGCAGTCTCATAATTAAATCAAAAAGCAATGATGCGTAATGATACCGTGCAGAAATTTACAAATTCAAACTTCACGAAACAGAGTCAGGTGATAGCAAGTGGTGTTACTTTAAAAAAAATCTGTCTCACACAAAACACACAAATGTACACTGTTTTGTGGAAGGTCCTGGGACTCACCACAGTGACTGCATCATTGACAAGTGACTCGCCAAAGACGATGATGAAGAGCATCTCGTTAACGTGGACCTCCTCGAACACAGCCAGCACTGCGACAGGATCCACGGCTGAGATCAGAGCTCCGAACAGCAGGAACTCCATCAGTCCTGCCTCCACCTTATCATCTACACACACAGATACAATCCCAGTGCCAGCTATTGCTTTTCTTCATCACTGTGCAGTATTACTTTTGGAAAACACATTGACTAATTCAGTATAACCTTTACGCTCCTGTCCCATTCCACGATAACTCACCGATGACCCCTGCCTGCTTCACTCCATAGAGACAGAACCCTGTACAGAAGGCGTTCCACAGAGTCCCCACCACCGCATACATCAAAATGGCACCCAGGTTGTCGAAAAACAGGCGGGCAGGCATAAAATACCCAGCATCCCCCACTATGGTGGGGAGCAGAAAGAGGAAGAAGAGGCCTGGGTCCAGCTGGTAGAGCTGCTTCTTGCTGGCGATGAGCACCACACCACCCAGGACCAGACCCAACAGAATCAGCATGCAGCTCTCCGGGACCACTGTGGTGAAGCGCTGTGAGAAGTGGAACACTAAAAGAGACACAGGAAGAGAAATGAGCTTTCATAACTCACCATGGATCCATGAATGCATAAATACTGTATACAGGATTTACAATTCAGATAAACAGTTACAAATTGCACAAATTGGTGGGGACGTTTTCTAGACATGAAGAGTTGTCATATTAGAATGAATTATGATAACTGCTCTCAATTAATATTACTATTAATTTTGTGAGACCAGGCTGCCTTGCTGTATGTCAGCAGAAGAGGACAAATCACCTTTGTAATCCAGAGAGAGTGGTAAAGCTGCTTCTTGATTTTTCTTTCGATTATAAAAAGTGCTTAAATAAAACAGAATAAATTTTTTTCAATGAATAAACAATTTATATTCTATTTATATTTCTGAGCTGACCAAGCTTAATAAGGTTGAGATACTCTTGAAAACATAATGTAAAATGACTCCTGTACAAGAATAAATTGTTTAATATGATTTTAGAAGCACCCGGGAAACTGCTACAGGTCATTTGAGCCTGTGCACTAGCAAAGTAACAGGAAGGGATTCATGCTGACTTTGATTAAAATACATAACCATTGAGCTGGCAATGTTACTTAAGAGGTACATGCAGTGATGCATGTAGTGGAACTAAAAACTAATTATAAAGTAATTTACACTGTTCTGTACAGCATCGCAAGTGGTGTTTATTAAACAAAAGCCTTAAGGCCATTTGAAAGGGAAGAGAGATGGAGCAGCAGATGACTGCAGTCATAAGCATAAACCGAGGAACATTAATGCTGTGCAGTATGTAAGAAATGAAACACTCATCTGGCATGCTGTTATAGGACAACAGTAGATGACAGGCTGGTGTGATGTGGCCTGACGTGAAACAGAGTTACAGTTACCACCGCAATAACAGCATATCAAGGTCAAGGTCCTTTATTTGTCACATGCATACTACATACATTTGACGTAGTGAAATGTTTTTCCGTTGTTCCTCGCCCCACAGTGCAACAAGAACCAACAGCGAACTAGATACACACACACATAATCTTCTTCTTCTTCTTTCGGCTTTTCCCTTCAGGGGTCGCCACAGCGAATCATCACTCTCCACCTATCCCTATCTTCTGCATCCTCAACACTTGCACCCACTAGCTTCATATCCTCATTTATTACCTCCATATACCTCCTCTTTGGCCTTCCTCTTCGCCTCCTGCCTGGCAGCTCCATGTCCAACATTCTCCTA
>CM040999.1:5627782-5653951 GCA_022985145.1 Pangasius djambal
GCCATCTTAATCTGGCCTCCCTAACTTTGTCCCCCAAACGTCCAACATGAGCTGTCCCTCTGATGTACTCGTTCCTAATCCAGAATGTTCCTAAAAACAGAATATAATAAAATCTAGTAGACTGTATAATAAAAATCTAGCAGCCTATGGAGGAATATAACGTATATAACAATATGAATACATAAATAGAATATGTATAAAACACACAAAAAAATGCAAATATACAGAGCTGTGCCCTGTATAGAGAACTATATAGTGTGCAAATTTCTTTTTCTTCTATAGTGAAAATTGTTTGTGTATGTGTGTCTGTGTGTGAGTTAGCAATACGCAGACTCTCTCAAGTGTCCTCGTTCAGTAGCCGGATTGCCTGAGGGTAGAAACTCCTCCTGAGTCTCTCCGTGTTGGTCCTCAGGATCCGGTAGCGCTTCCCTGATGGGAGCACTGAGAAGGGACTGTGTCTGGGGTGGTGAAAGTCTTTGACAATCCTCCTGGCCCTGGTCTTGCATCGCTGGTTGTAGATGGCCTTCTCCACTGTCCTCACTACTCTGGACAGCGCCTTTTGGTCCTGGGCTGTGGTGCCACCAAACCAGGCGGTGATGCTCCTTGTGAGAAGACTCTCCAAAGCCCCAGTGTGGAAAGCCCTCAAATCCCAAAATGTTTTATCCATCTTATACCACAGCAGTTTGCCACAATTACAAATGTTTTATTTATTAAAAAACACGTCATACTTTTTAACCATTTATAGTTCCATTTAATCTTGTGGAATGTCTGTGAAACAAATTATCATTTACATTATAGATATAATAGATAAATGTATATTACATTTACAGTATAGACAATCATTCCCTCACCAGCCTCTCTTTTCTTCCCTCTCTTTTGAAGTTAATAAGACAAAAAAAATTGCAGTTTCTCATGCCACCAAGAAGTCCTCCATCCTCAAGATTCTCTGGTGTTGGAAACCTGAGACCTAAGTTACAGCTTTACCTCTGACTATTACAAAGCACCGACAAAAACGTATTAGAACAATTAATATAAACCTTTTATTTGTCACCAGATTACAGTCAATGCTGCTGCTCATCAATATAAAATTAATCAACACCTGACCAATCAGAATTGGATATTCAACAGCACTGTGGTGTAAACTATTAGCTCATTAACACAGTACGAGGACATGTTTCAGATGGGACTTGTGTGTGTGTGTGTGTGTGTGTGTGTGTGCTGTCTGATAACTCTATGATAATATTTAACAAAAATAGAGCAGATGTATCTTTATCCATGTAATACAGCTTTTGAGCATATTCCAGCTCTGTTTCCAGCCTTCCCAGGCATAACATTTTTCCCATGAGCAATTTTTTTTTTTAAGTATTTTCAACTGGGAGTAAAATTACAACCTACTTCTACTTTCAATCAATTTCAAAATAAAAGAGTTTCCCTTTCTGAAAAGGTTCCAAGTAGAACTTCTTAAGAAAGCTGGAACCATTAACCACTCAATTAACCTGTACAGAACCAACGTCTGAGTTTTCTGTTTTTGTATATTCATTCATTGTGTTATTACTGTCAATTATTTTTAAATTAATTGATATTATTACAGATATTATTTATTTTATATTCTGATGTTTTTACTGTTGTTTTATATGGCCCTACTGGAAATGAGATCTATGTGGCTTTATTCATGTCATTAATAAATAAATAAATTAATAATAATAATTAATGTATAAGCTAATCATTTATCCAAGCATTCATTTTCAATTTCATTATGTAACAGAATTTCTAGAATAGCCTTATGGATTTAAAGGTGCTATAACAAAACCAGTGACACCTTGTCTCTCAAGCGTATGTGCTGTAAACACACAAGTAGTATCGGAAAATCTGTTGTCGAATGTCTGGACTATATCGACGTCAAGCTCTTGTAGTGTTCGCTAGTAAATGAAGCTGTCACACACACATTACACATGAAAACAAGGAACCCAGGTATGTGCAGATTTCAGTGAGGCTTCCCTACAAGTGAATGATTTGGGAAATGCAGTAAATTGCACTGAAGACAGGTCCAATTGACAACTAACTGCCAAGTACTGTAATTTAAAACGTTCTAAAGTAGTTCGAATTTCAGAGTGAAACCGATCCATCATGGAAACTCTCTACATGCATACTATACCAAATAATCAAGTGATGTGATGATCTACAGGTCGTCTCCTTCACAAAGTCGGAAAGAACGGAGAGATTGAGAGAGAGACAGATAAGAAGAAAGAGTGAGAGAGAAATTGATGAAGAACTAATGTGCCGAGAGGAGCAGGAGGGTAATGGGAGCGTCTAATGGCAGTAATTATTCATGTTTTTCATGGACAGAGGGATCAGAGCACGACACACACAAACACGCCTCCACCAGGGACACATCAATCAGCCCCATATTGTGAGTCATTCATCAGAGCACAGGAAAACACACTCTCTCTCCTCTTTCTCCCTCTCACACACACACACACACACACACACATACTGTACTTTCATTCCCATCCTTTAACATATACACACAAGCACACAATCCTGAAACAATAAATGTGCGTATTTAAAGGTCAATGTTTCCAATTTGGATGATGCTTTCAAGCCACGGAAAGAGAAAGAGAAAGGCAATCTCTATCCATCAAACTGTGCCCCAACTACACTTTCACAAACATACCCAGGCTTTTAGATCGCAATTGTTCTGGAGCAGACGGGCCATTAAAGCTCAGCGCCTGCTTCCTCCAATCAGATAAGAGCTATAATGCTGTAATAAACAGCTGGATCATAATTAAATAGTCTATTAAGTAAACTGTGTCCCTTTATCATCACATGAGAAAAGGGCATGCAGGGAAGACATGATATATCACTTATAAAATCCCCTAATACAAATAGGTTTGGGTTTGTTGTTTTAGGAAATTAACACATCCTCCAAAATGATTTGCTTAGTCAAATATCCAGCAGTAGCCAAGGCAACCGACCACCTTGATTTACTAATACACTGATTTACTAGTGCACCATCATCTCCATGCCTGTTAGCACAGTTTCACAGCTTAGCCAACTGATTATGGAAGCAAGCACGTTAATTCCTATAACAAACGAAACAATGCATTTCTGTTACAGCCACAGAAATGGTTGTAAGATGTAGCTTTCTGATGTATTATAGAATGAGGAACACCTTTTAGACATGAGTCGTATAAAACTTAAAGGCACATATCATTAACGGCACTGAATGAACAAACTTTTTTTTTTTTTTCCATTCATGTAACAAGCCTTCAGGTCTTAAATTTGCTTGGAATGAGATTACCACTCGGATTCCCTTAGGAGACGCTGTTGCTCGGCACAGGTACGTCGTGGGACCCACGAGGCAGCAGGCACAGTAAATATTGACCTTGGTTTTGGTTTATAATAATTGCTGTAATGAGCTGAGCATCTTGTGGTGCTTTACAGAAATTTTGTTCTATAATAGCAAGAACATAGCAGAAGTTCAAGAAAACAGGACATGCAGATACGTGACAAGAGATAAAAGGATAGAAGATACAGGAAAATAAAACAAGTATGAAAATGTAACATATGAATCGGTTGGGATTGAGAGTGTCCTTCACTTTATGATGTGACCAGCTGCTGTGATTATGCTTTTTTAATAAACATTTATTTAAGGATAAGGCCAAGAGGACATGATGGGAGTCACTGCTGCAAGCAACAGCTGCTGAGAGCAATGTCCTATTTGGAAAGGGTAAAATAATAATTATTTTACTGGTGTAGTTGATGATCTGGGAATTTTGATTTGCTTTTTGACTGAGAGACAGTGGGACTAAGACCTGACGTCAAAGCTGAGCTGTTACTGTATGAGTTCCCGCAAACTTCCTCAGCAGAAATCGAAACTGCTTGACCAGAGTCACAGCTGTCTGGATTTGATTTTGGGTTCTGTTCTTAAAACCACACACTGACACTTACGCTAGAAGAATGCAGAGCTCCAAATGTTATCAGCATCAAATAGAACAAAAGCTCAATAGTAGAGGAAAGACACTATAGTTACAACATTGGCATAAGTGTCCACATGTTATAGCCGTGTTATAACAGTAGTAATGTGACGTATCTCAGTACTTGGGTTTCATGACACATAATTCGCACCTATAGCAGAGCTGAACCAGAGGAGGAACTACAAACTGGTTTTTACGTTATTTTAACAGTATGGACAGATGCATTCTCAATCTGAAATCCAAATCTGGCTAATCATCCAGATCATCTAACTATGTTACAAAAACAGGCATGAGTATTTACTTACTCTGACCTCTGAGAAATTTCTATGAGGGCTTCTCAAACGTTAATGAGTGGTATTACAGCCAGTTGCAAAAGTTTGCATAACCTTAGGACACAATGAAAAAGAAGATTGAAGAAAAAGAAGAAATTTAGTTTAGAGCAACAAGACAGATTGTGTGTCCATTTCAGACATGCTCATTTATTATCAAAAGCAACAACATATTAACAATTTTTTAAAAAAAATGTATAATAAATGCTCAAAAGGTTCCATTTTCCAATCTTAACTGCCTCCGACTGCTTTCTGAACAGATTTTGGATCCTTTCGGTTGTAACATTCAGCCAATAACCAACCGAACCCCATACATTTTCTTCTTGACATACTGTATCTGTTTTAACTGCATATATACCCACTATACCCACTATATACAGTCATACATTATCTTCTTCCAGTCACAACTAAAAACTGAAAAAACTTGATTTTACTATGTACTGGCTTGTTGTCTTGTTACATGATGCATCTTTTTCTACTTGTTTTTTTTTTTTTTGTAGATAAATTGTAAAATATACAGTAGGTGTACACACACTATATGGCCAAAAGTAGGTGAACACCTGATCACACCCATATGTGGGCCTTCCCTGAGCTGCTGCCACAAAGTTGAAGCACACAACTTTCTAGAATGTCTTTGTAGACTTTAAGATTTCACCTCACTGGGGCTAAGAGGCCCAAACCTGTTCCAGCATGACAATGTCCCTGCGCAGAAAGCAAGATCCATGAAGTCATGGTTTGCCAAGGCTGCACAGAGCCCTGACCTGTCTCACTGAACACCTTTGGGATGAACTGGAACACTGACTGCACCCCAGACCTCCTCACCCCAACATCAGTGCCTGACCTCACTAATGCTCTTGTGGCTGAATGAGCACAAATCCCCACAGCCACGCTCCAAAATCTAGTGGAAAGCCTTCCCAGAGGAGTGGAGGTTATTATAACAGCAAAAGGGAACTAAATCTGGAATGGGCTCTTCGACAAGCACACATGGGTGTGATGGTCAGGTGACCACATACTGCTGGCCATATAGTGTAGGTATATAGATATATTACATGTTTTACATTAGAAAACCATGGGGGATACAGAGTTGTGCCCTTGACTGTTTGTGTGTTCAGCTCTGACATTCAGGGGGAAACATACAGGTGCTTCAGGTATTACAATTCCATGGCCTCTTTTTCCAAACGCAAGACAAATATTCACAGTGAATTTTGATGGCGTTGCCTGTGGAAATAAAGCCTGGAGAGAGAGAGAGAGAGAGAGAGAGAGAGAGAGAGAGGTCTAAAATAGAAAATGTCTCTGTTGGCTTGTGGAAACAGAGTGGGCTGTACGCCCAACACTCCCACGCAAGCAACACGGCTCACCAGCAGCACAATGACAAATTGGGAATGGAGTTAAGGTAAAAAGCTGCGAGGCAGGTGAGGGGCGAGTGAGTGAGATCACATGGAGCAGTACTGTTTATTTTTACTCACTTTACCCCAGTAAATAAAAAGACAGACGGTGTCTATCATCGTGCATCTGCAACAATGGCTTTTTCCACTGCCACTATCCTTCTGTTCCCGGATGACGCATCATGAGAAGATTAAAGCTGTAGTCGACCATGTCTGATCTGCCACTGAGTATCTGTTTTTCGGAGCATTTGCGTGCGGCGTGAGCCTAGGAGGGGATGGAGTGATCATTCACACCATGTCATGTCCACGAGCACCTCCGCAGTTTTGGAATGAGAGACTATGAACCAGCGGAGGATGTAACCCCTTTGTGCACAGGGCAACAATCCAGGAAAGTCGGCATCCAGCACAGCTTGGTTATTTCGGTGATTATTTTTAGCTTTAAAACACTGACCACACCTGGTCATTAACTGCAGACCTGAAGCAGGTGTGTTTGAGCAGGAAATTAACCAAACTGGATTTCTATTTCTGTAATCCTGTTAGTTGCTCATGCTCAGTCTACTCCCTTTTTTAACTAAATTATGACCCTATTACAAACATCATATGTGCTAGTTGAAAACGTAATCACCAGCACTCCTGTATATTCAGTACTGTTTGGTGGATTCCAGCTCATTCACCAGTTAACGATTTAGGTTTAATAGGTGTGTTAGTGCAGGAAATGTCATACAGAAAGGGCTCCACCCCCTGGACTGTTCACTCTGCAGCAAGCAGTACTTTAACACTGACTACAAAGGTTGCAAAAGAAAGAACACTGTTTTTTTGAGGGGGGGTTTGTTTTCAGTTAAAAAATTTCTGACTTTTTTTTTATTTTTCTTGTTTTCTTTGGCCGATTTGAGCTGGGTAGGATTATATTTGGTACAAGTGATCTCAATGCTACTAAAGTTACTAAATTAGCCACTCTTTCCAATGATGCCATTGGATGAACCCTACCTGGTGGTAGGGTTGCTATACTCTCTCTCCCCTATTAACCACAGAGACACAAGTCAGTCATGGGTGTCTGTGAGCTTATGTACATGGAAGAGGGTGGTTAGCACTTTCCTCCGAGTGTGTTACACCGCTCTGTTAAGCAGAATGAGCAGTAGTTCATGCTTTTTAATATTCACACTGAAAATCCAAGACAATGTTTCTCATGACATTATAAATGGAAAAATATGGCTAAATTAATCTGATCTCACCAAGCTTCACCAGTAAAACACACAACCCTAATTGGTCAATAAATGAGAAGACAGTAAAACTAAACTTTATCTATTTTATTAAACCATTTTATCTACCAGTAAAAGAAACAGAGTTAGCAAAAATTAAATTTGAGTTTATAATCTTGGACACTGTCTAAATATTTAATTACGCAATATTGCATTAGTTAGGTTTGAACATTAGTGGGTTTTCTAACGTACTGGTTAATATGGATATTTCCTACGTAATTACAGGTTTACCATCTGCCAGGGTAGGTTCTACTCATTCCCACTGGCATATTTTTTTTTTTTTTACAATTCGACCCCTGTCTGCAGGTCGACAAGTAGACAGTGTCTCCTTATAAAGTGTTTCTGCTGACTGAGCATGACTCATTGCCATAAAGTAGAAGTGCTGTTTTGTGTGCTCATTTCTGTGCCAAGGAGTGAGATTCACTCGATCCAGCTCCTGTTATGTCCACCCTGTGTGCAAGCTTCCAGGAAAGTAGTTACTCTCCGGTGGACCAAAAGTCGCAGACTCCAGCTTTATATAATGCGTAATGCTACACTATAGAGGTAAATTGGTCTTGGAAAATGCCACATACACCCAAGTGGTCAGGTTATTAGGTATACCTATCACATTAACGCACTTCATAGGGACACTTATGGTCCCCTCTTCCTCGACCTTCAGTGTATAGGGACCACCAGGTTCGTTTCTAGCTAGATGCGATATAAGCAGTCTGATTGCAGCTGTAAGAATGCAGGCTTTTAAAAATATATTTGTTACCAAAGTTCAGTCTTTCGCAGACGGCCCCCTTGTGGTCTGCAACTGGAGTATGACTGGCACCAAGTAGGATGTTGCTTATGGCACCTAAAGATTCAAAAACAGCCGAGCAGACCACCATAAGACCACCGTTGAACAGATATTTAGGCGGTGGTTTATTCTCCGCACAACAGTAACACTGATATGATAGTGTTTTTGGCACTGTTACGTGGCAGAGCCAGTTGAACTGGGGTTCCAGTTGCGTGAGTATTTAAACACCTAAATACACTGCTGTTTTAAGAACATCATCCAAAAATATCCAGCACTCCTGTGGTCAGAAACTGACACTGATGAAGGGTTAGAGCACAATTAACACAAATTCATGCATGAAAAACACCTACAAAGTGCACTAACAATGTTGCTGTGTTTAAAAAAAGTGACCAGTAATTGTACACAGGGTTTAAATACTCAACAACACTGCTGAGTCCACCCAAGTAATATCCTGTCAGTGGTGACCATATGGTGGTCCCTTTACACTGATGGACAGGGGCTGACACATTGCTGGGCTACACTCAGAAAAAAGAGTACTGAGCTGTACCTTTTCTTGTCACTGGGGTGGATGTAGTATAAGATTTAAGGCACATAATTGGGCCATACTTACCTTGAATATCCATCTCTCCTTCCATTCTCTGGGTTGCAGGGTAACCTGGAGCCTATCCCAGGGGACATGGGCCACAACCTGGATGGGGTGTCATGTCATTGAACTGGGAGAAAAAACTGGAGTATGTGGAAGCACAGGCAGAGCATGCAAGTTCCATGCACACAGGGCAAAGTCAGGAATCAAACCTCCAACCATTGGGGTGAAAGGCAACAGTGCTAACCACTATGCCACTAAGCCACCATGCCCCACTACCTTGAAGGCTTCAAGGTAAAAGATACAAATTAATGGTACAAAGGATGTACAGGATGGTACATTAGTACAATTTTTTCCAAGCATGTGCATATGCAGTGGTGGCAGGGGTTAGGCCTCTGCTCTACTAATTAAAAGGTTGTGAGGTCAAATCTGGGTACCACCAAGCTGCCTCTGTTAGGCCCTCATCTGTTCAGTGTAACTGTAATTTGCTTTGGATAGAACTGTCTGCCAAATGAATAAATATAAGGGTAAAATTTATCTGAAAAAGGGGCATGAACGCTCTGGTAAGCACAACTGATTCATTATCAATCTTCTTTGCCCCTTTCCACTTCCAGAACCTTAAGATCTTTTCTAATCAGCAGCTTTTAACCATTCCATGCTCTCAGAGGACATTCAGAGGGGACTGAGTGTTTTCTGTTGCTGCTCCAAGATTGTGGAATAGTTTACCACTGTTTATAAAGACATCCCCCACAACAGACATTTTTAAATCAATTTTTGAAAAAAAATTCATTTGAGTCCTTGAAAGGTCTCCATCATCCAGGTATCTGTTTGTTTGTCTTGTTATTGATGGTGTCTATTGATGGTTTTTTGCTCTCTGCCTCTTTATTGATTTATTTAATCTATTTGATTTTTTAATTGTGTTCTTTTTATTTTATTCTGTCTTAATCATATACAGATTTGATTTTACTGTGCAGACTTTTATTTTGGTTCACACATGCTGTCTTTAAATGTTTTATAAAAAATAAAGCTGACTTGATTTAATGATCAAGATATGTATGTATATGAAAGCAGGAACTGTGTTGGACTTGCGCTCTTGTCCTCACCTGTGTTAATGGGAAAGCCGGGTGTCTCTCACAGGTTTTGTGCACGGTTACCCGCACAGTGTGCAGCAAAGCACCTGCGGAAGGTTATGAGTTCAAATCCTGGTCTACTGAGTAAGGGCCTTAACCCTTATCTGTTCAGCTCAGCTGAAAGTCATTTTGGATAAAACTCTCTGCCAAATAAATAAATGTAAATGTAAAATGTACATGCTAAAGAGGGCAGTGAGTGAGGGTGAACATACTGTACAGTTTGGTAAACTATTTGCTCACAAAGCAACTGATTCTTCATTTAATGATCAAGATATATATGTATATGAAAGCAGGAACTGTGTTGTCCGCACCTGTGGTAATGGGTAATGGCATCTCTCACAGGTTTTGCTCACTGATACCCGCACAAGTTTGCGGATGTGCCCGCTCATTGAGATCAGAAACTACTGATCGGAAGGTTATGAGTTCAAATCCTGGTTCTCTATTAGGCTCTTGGGTCAGGCTGTCATCTGTTCAGCTCAACTGTAAGTCATTCTGAATGAAATTGTCTGCCAAATGAATAGCTGTAAATGTAAAAGCTGATCTGATAAAGAAGCCAGTGAGTGTAGGTGAATTCCTCTGTTCCTGTATCATACAGTTTGGTGAATTATATGCCCAAACACACTTGATTCATCACTGAAAGACCAGGCTATGCATGTGTGCATGTATATTTGTATGCATGCATGTATGTGTGCATGAATGTATATTTGCATGTATGTATGTGCGCATGTATATTTGTATGCATGCCTGTATGTGTGCATGAATTTATATTTGTATGTATATTTGTATGCATGTGTGCATGTATGTATGCATATATTTAAATGTGGGCATGAGTGTATGTATGTATGCATGTATATTTAAATGTATGCATGAGTGTATGTATGCATGCATATATATAAGAGCAGCAGATTGAACTATTACACTCTCGTCCTCACCTGAGGTAAAGAGGAAACCTGGTGTTTTTCATAGCTTTTGCGCACACAGTTTGCCTAAATTCATTCCCAAAAAATTATCACCACACACAACTTTTCAGACGCCTGAAAGTGTCCCCAGGAGCGTAGTAACCTTCTGGGCAGCTGATGCAGCATAGAGACGCGCAGCAAGGACAAACTTAACACAGCCAAGTCGGACAACTTTTACCTCACAATGCTCCAACACGCCATTTTTACTCACAGATTTTGGCGACGCTGGCCAGCAGGAGCCAAATGGCTATGATGTACGGTGTCTGTACGTAGCTCCATTCCCACTGCACTATCCTATAACCCCCTCCGTGGTGGTGGTGAGACGCTTCGCCGTGGACCGTAGTCGGGGTCGGCTGCTCTGCCGAGCGGGCCAAAGCGAGCCCGGGACGCCCGGACTCCTCAGCATCGGAGCGGGACGGAGCCGGAGTCAGAACCGAGGACGGAGCCGCTCCATCCCCATAGCGCTCAGTCACCGCCTCGCCGGCAGCAGCACTGAGAACCAACACCAGAGTCAAGGAGAGCATCTTCTGTTTACAGGTCTGCTCTCAGCTCTCAGCCGTCTCCATCGCGCTTTTATACCGCCCCGGTACCGGTTTACAACATCACCACCTCAGTGACCGCCGGTAACTCGCGAAGGTACGTCCTGCTAATGCGCATGCGCACACAGAGCACAGGTCTACCTCAGAAAGACCATACTAGCGTACTAAACAGGCTAGTGTGCATGCCAAACCTCTCAATGTAATTTTCACATACTACATACCCACCACGCACTATATAGCAACTGGTATACATATTTGGTTGTTAGATTTGATTGTGTTTAACATTTCTAACCTTCAGGGTCAAATATTCCCAGCGTATATTATTTGACAGCGTATATTAAAAGTTCACAGCGAAATTCACACCTCAATATATGTCTAATTAACATTTCTAAATAGCCTAAAACAAATAAAATATCACTCCAAATTTCTGGACAACATGAATAACTGAAAATACAGTCTAAGACAGCGCTTAGAGCAAGACTTCATTTCCACCGTTAGTGTGGGTTATGTGGTTAAATCGTGACCCCTTGTGGACAAACAGGGAAACGTCGGCAATGTGGAATGAGCTGTAGGGGAGAGTGGGGTAAAATGACCTCTAGCGCGGTTGCTAAATGTCGCTAGATGACGCCACGCACTAATTAGCATATTCATGACGCAATCGCGTCGTATTTGCATTCTGCCAGCCCTTTACGTCTGTTTGCTCCTCTCCTACTCTGTGCTCACACTAATATTTTAATACAGCCGAATTCCCAATAAAGCTGTTCTCATTTACATATTTTTCTGTCTCTGTTGTCAGACAACGGAACGAGTATGAAAAAGTGACTGAAACACAGCCCACTAAGACTACACATTAACCAGAAGTCACTTCCAAGCCATTCCAAGCTGCTGCTCTGCACTGCTAAAATCCTGATTTTATAACAGTGACGTCAAACAGTTGACGTTTGACGTCATCCAAAAAGTCTCTAGATTTGTCTAAATGGCTTCTTAGCTGTGATTTGATTCTCTCTGGTGCCGTCGTTCCTTGTAAAAAAGAAAGTGAGTGAGGTCACGTTGAAATGCTTGACTTAAACAACAGACAACAGCATGCAAGATACGCCACGCCCCCGCTGAATTTAAACAAACCTGACAGTACCTTGGCGAGATAAAATACGGAGCTGGAGATGGTGCAGAACCCCGATGGTGTATAAAGATGGAACCGGCGTCAGTCTGAGGAGGCGACTTATACTTATTCTTACTGCAACCCCAAGTCTCTACGTTTTAGTTTCTCCTCATTGACCGTCAATGTATTTTCGTGGATGTTTTCTTGATTTCTGTTGTTCCACTGAGTCAGAGTCAAGGAGCTAGTGGAGGTAGGCTAGACGCCACGCCTACACCAGTGAATGGAAAAAGACTAAAATTGCATGTACACCAGGGGTGTCCAATCTTATCCACAAAGGGCCAGTGTGGGTGCACGTTTTCTTTCCACTCAAGCAGGAGCCACGTCTGATTCCACCTGTTTAATCAGTTGATCTTGGCTTTCAGTAGACTCAGGTGTGGCTTCTGCTTGGTTGGTATGAAAACCTGCACCCACACCAGCCCTTTGTGGATAAGATTGGACACCCCTTGTACATGCAGTTTCATGGTATTACTCTAAAATAAGTGAATAAACTTCCTAGAAAGGAAAAAAATTACAGTAGAGTAGAGTGTCTATAGAGAAGAGGTAGAGGAGCTTGCAGACCATGTCAGATATTTTTCTGACTGGGTCAGCTGTCTTAATCCAAAGAAACACCATGACCTAGATTTTATACATTGGCAAGAAAAATTATTTTAAAAATTACTTTTACATGAAAACGAAGTGAGTCAGTTTCCCCCCTTTTTTCCCTTTATGGTAGATACAGGCAATATTGCCAATCTTGCAGTTTTTCTTATACTTTCTTGCAGTTATAATTTAATCAAAATATTTTGAAACATCTTTTTTAATGCATGAGCTGTTTGTTAGTGTGAAATCTTTCATCTTAAGTAACCACTTTATCCTGATCAGGTTCTTTGTGAGTTTTTATGTTGTTCTGGTAAATTAAATTAAATTAAGCTTTCATTGCTCCATCTGTCTAATCAGTGCATGCTTGTCCTTTGCAGCTGTGTTTATGTTTAGGTAGCATTCAAACACATGACTTACGTACGCTAGATCACCATTTATTCAAATAAACCCTTCTCCTTGTTCAGTGGGGCAAGGATACATTTGGAAGGAGTCAGCTCTTGTTGGTGAACTAAGCCAAATGATCTGACTCACTGAAGAGAGACAGAATTCCTATCAAGTTGAGCCACAGGAACTTTTTTTTTTTTTTTTTTTGAGGAATCACATTTTCAAGGTCTTTGGTTATGCATGCATTCTAATAATTTCACTTATTCTCGAATAAGCATAGCTCTATTTTTTTTTTTGTTTTAACTTTTATCTCATTTGTCCTTGCCTAGGAGACAACTGTCATTTTACCCGACTCTCCCCTACAGCTGAGTGCAAAAGTTTCCATCGAAAATCGAGAAAAATCGACCACTATTTTATTGTTTATTTACCAGGATCTCTCGGTCTCCAGACCGTATTTAATCATGGCAGTGTATGAAAAAGGTGGCGGAGTTAAAACAGATTTGTCAAAGAGACTAGAGACTGTTGTGTGTGAAAATCCCAGGGGTTCAGCAGTTTCTAATGTATTAAAACCAGTCTGTCTGGCATCAAAGTCAAAGTCACCGAGATCACATTTTCCCACATTCTGATGTTTGATGTGAAGCCCTTGACCTGTATCTGCATGACTATGTACTGCACTGCTGCCACATGATCGGCTGATTGGATAACTGCATGAATGAGCAGGTGTACAGGTGTGACCTTCAGGAAATTAATAAGGATCAACTTGACAAAAGCTCCGTTAAGATACTTTATTTTCTGCATTCAGAGTCAACGTTCAGGGTCATATATATACACACACACACACACACCAAAGGACTGGAAGAAAAAAAAGAAAAAGAAAAAAAAAAATACTTGCGTCTGCAGAAGAGAGTTTGCATGCATGTGCTTGAAGTGGTTAAGGGTAGGACTGGATCTCTTAGTGGCGCACACCTACAGTAATACATTCAGGATGAAGCAAACACATGCATTACATTTCAAAATTTGGGGTCACAAAACTATAAAATCACACACAGCATAACGAGAGCGTGACCGCGAGGGACAAACAGCTACTGTAGCTGAATACTCCTCATACAACCTCCTGTGCAAAAGAAGCAGTGACCATAAACAGCATTTTGCTGAACTGAAAATAACTAGTGAACTGAACAGGTGTCACAGTGGAACTTGAAGAAAAAAAAGCAGGGTTAAAGTCGACCGACATGTGAACCTGTTTTGGTGCAATAGTGTCACTTAACATGTGTAATGTGGATTTCTGTGAATTTACAACAACCACAACCAAAATGCAAGGCACTGTAGCATCCACAAAACTATCAAATGTTATGATAAATAATAAAAGAAAGAAAACAACACATGACAACACAAGCTTAGCGCTAAAGAATTTGCCCAGATAAGTGGTTACTATTTTAAATAGTCTGGAACAGCCAACCAATATCCTAATTTTTTATAATGGAAATCATGACTTGAGAACTTAGCTCAGTGTTAAACAGCAACTTTAATAAAATTCCCTTCTATCTAACGTCTATATAGAGTTACACACTGACCACCCAAGTTTACTCTTCTCTGAATGTGCTACATATACTGTCAAATCTTGAACCTGTACAAAATATTCTGCTAAAATGTGCATCATCGTTGGGTTGTATATAAATTATATTAAACACGTCTTGTAGTTTAATACTTTATGTACCAAATATATATATATATAAAAAAAAACATTAGGTCAAGTGGACAGCGTAATTAGTTTGTGCTTTCCTGTGAATAGTCTTAAGAGTCTCTTCCTTATTCCACTACAGGAAGATGAAGTGCGTCCTCAGCAGGCGTCTGAGAAACACAAGTCCTCACACACTCCGGTTCTCAGTTCTCAGCTCTTGTAGCGCTCAACAGCAAATTCTTGCTTAGTCCTTTAATATTTCTGGTTCTCTCATCTGAGACTCAGTGCCTGCACCACCTCCAAGCTCAGACCACTCTTCAACGTCCTCCGCACTGTAACAGCACACAATTCAGCATTAACATAGAGAAAGATCTGACTGGTCAGAAGAGAAGGTGATGATTAATTTTCTGTAACAGCAGTCTTGAAAGTAGTACTGGCAGTAATGCAAATTAAAAATAAGTTTAACAAAAAAAAATTCCATACTTAAACACTTAACAGTCTGGCTGGTTGAGGTAGAACTAAAATTAAAAATTGTTCTTAATGTTTTATTATATTCAGAGAACTCAATTCTCCTGTTATTTACGACATATGTACATTACACACTGCAAAACTATACCCATCTGTGTTTCTACATGTACATCATGTCTACTCTTGGCCTTCCTCTTGTGTGTCTTCCATTTGGGCAGTTTGTGCAATGTTGTCCTCTTCTCCTCAGATGATCTCCACGGGCCATGGGCCATCTCCATGGCCTTCTCATGATGACAGTGTCCATGCTCTCTTAATTGTACCGGGTGAGTGGTTACTGGTTGCTGATGGTGTTGGGCCAGAAGATTCACAGGATTCTTCTGAGGTGCCTTCTGAGGTCACTTTCTGTCATTCTCCAGCATTCTGAGCCATGGAGCAGTGTGGAGAGAACACAGCTCTGGTACAGCATCAGCTTGGTGTTGATATTATACCAGGGTGACCTCCACACATTGTCCAGCATTCTAAAGGTACTACAGGAAGGCCTAAAAACACCTTGTGTCGAACAGTGGAGGAAAAATTCAAAAGCCCTGAAGCATAGCTGGGGAACCATATTGAAGCTGGTGCAGAACAAAGTAATGGACGTCCTTTGTTGCTGCCCTACATACCATTAGGCATAAAGGGCAGTGGATGAATGAAAACGGCTTGCTCTAAATGCACCAACAAATTTCATCCTAAAATTCGTCAGTATTTATATAAACCTTGTTATCTTTCTAAACTGAAAAAGACCAACATCTGAATGGATCACAGCATGTAGACTACATCTAAGTGTTGATAACCTATTTCCAGTGTGCTTTTTTTTTTTTTTTTTTTTTTTTTTTTTTTTTTTTTTTTTTTTTTTTTTTTTTTTTTTTTTTTTTTTTTTTTTTTTTTTTTTTTTTAATATAAACACAACTGATAGAATGACCCAAATATCTCTTATTACTGTTCCAGCCTACTTCTTTGCCATCACGTGATTAACCAAAGCACAAAAGAATGGAGAGGAAAAACTGTGCCTGAACCAGGATGCGGCATAGAAAGCTTCAAAATCCTCTGAAAACAGAACAGGAACTAGTCATATTACAGGCTGACTGGGACAGAGATAAATCACTGAAGGGAAAAAGAAAAGAAAAGAAAAGAAAAAAAAAAAAAAAAAAAAAAAAAAAAAAAAAAAAAAAAAAAAAAAAAAAAAAAAAAAAAAAAAAAAAACACCCCCCCCCCCCCCCCCCCCCCCCCCTTCACACCAAGTCGAACCCCAACAGCCACTGAAGCCAAATGACCTGTTTTAAAGAGATGCCAACAGGAAAATAAATCTCTTCATCTTTAAGTGTCAGCAGTGCACTTTACACTGAAGGTGTAAAAGATGCATGAGGCAAACTATGTAGCTTTCACCCTAATAGTCCTGAGGTCATAAGCCTGGTTTCGGTCCAATTATTACTTTGGCTTGTGGACCTTGGAAATTAAACAAAAGATTGATGAAGTTATTAGTCTATGGGAATAAAGTGTTAAATTTAAAATGTTTTATATATGTATAAAACACTGTTTGAAAAATTATAACTTAAGAATGCATCAATACTTTTTGATTTTTTTGTAGACTGAGTACATGTACTTGCCAATAATGATACTGATACTAAAATTAGTTACCTACTTAATATTAAGCAATCAGGGACATCAGTGGAACATTATTTAGCACTGTTCATGTTTTCAAATGAAAAGTGCACATGTGCATGTCCACGCTACCAGGCTCATTTTTTATAATGCTAGCTGATTTTAAATGAAGAGCATTTAGCTAGCTATATTATTATTGTTATTGAGTAGGGTTGCAGTGGAAGAGAGTTTTGTTTCACTTCAGACATGTTTCAAATGCCTTGTTGTAAAGTATGTTTCAAACCCTTGTTGCCCTGTTATTTTCACGCACCTAGTGTTGTCTGTAGACGTATTTTCTCACCTAGCTAGTGTTGATTGCATCATTAATCATTAAAAACACCCAGATTGATGTCGTTTCGTGTCATCTGTTCATTAGCGTGGCAACCTACACTATGCATGTGTCACATAATATCATCGGAGTATTTTTTTTTTTTTTTTTTTTTACAAGTACGAGTAAATGAGCATGGTATTAGACTTGTACCTGATACCAGCTTCTGTATTGATACGTCCCTAATAACTGTTTATGTTTCATCTTAAAGCACTTTTCCCGACATAATCTCCATCAGCCACATCTCTAGTAGGTGCGTAAGTAACACAGAATTTCAACACTTTCCCTTGTATTGAGAAAAAAAACAATTTACTTGAAACTTATAATGGTTAAGGAAACATTTATAAAAATTAAGGGCAGGGATACCACAAAACATTCAGAAAATGTCTTTTTACTGCATTGCTTCAATATTGGACTACATACATTTTCTCACTACAGAGAAACATTTGCTTCAAGTTCCCTTCAAATGTAAGCGCTTGCACATTACTCACGTGATTTCCTGTTTAGCCGTGATCGTTTCCTTGTTTTAGGACTAGACTGCCTCTCTGAAGGATTCTGAGTAACAGACTTAACCAGACGATCCATGATCTCATCTGTTGCATCATCCTGTGAACTCGCGCTGTCCTCTTTACCTGTAGACATCGGTGATGGAACAACGCCTCCAAAACCTGTGCAGCACCATTTAGAAAATTATTAGTCAAATCAGTAACAGTGAAGGCACATACAGGACGAATCATAATGCTAAATTAAGTCCATCAAACACATTAAAACAGTGAGAGAACATCTTGGCAAATTATTATCCATATGCAGCTGTTAGAAGAGCGACTTCATGGTTAGTTCACAACACATCAGAGATCAACACTGCAAGAAATAGTCAAATGAATATCAACATCTCAGAAATGCTTCGTCATTTCACACGCATTATTCATGCAATCAGCGTTATACCTTCATCACTTAATTCCTGCATTTCCAAGCTCTCTACCGGTTCATCTGGAAGACCAAATAGTCCAGTTTTAACACACTTTAAGCTAACTTGGCTGAGTTTTGTCCAGTGTGTGGCACTACATTGCCATTTACACTGAAGTATATTTCAGGGACCAAAGTTTTCATCTCCACAGTGCCGCTACTGTGTTGAAAAAAACCTCTTACTTGAACAGCTTTAAAAATCAATTCTTTGTAGATACAAAGAATGTCTTATGAGTTCACACCAGCAGCATGCGCTATGCCCTCTAACCTTCATCATTAGAGTCCTGATTCAATGAAGTGGGAGGAATATCAGAACCAGCAGTCACCAGCTCTGTTAGAATAAACATGCTCCAGTTAAAACCCAAGTTATAAGAATTATATCTTTAATTCTGTACTGTTCTGATTTATTATGTAAAATCAAATTTGATGATCACAATTGTCATCTAGTTTGAATCTTCTTATATCTAAAGACCTAAAAGTACGATGTGATGTTCTCTTACTTCGTACAGCGCGGGATCTGCGCAGTTTGCAGCGGTCGTCATTGGCAATAAGAAGGTTCTTCATGTTCTCGTGTTCCTCTTGGGCTGGCTCGGTTTCTGTTGCCACGGAGACCGGGGAAGGACTCTCCTGGGTAATGGATGGGACAGCTCCAGAGAATTTCTCCGTCTGAGAGAGCATGAGCACCGTGAGTTAGTTAGAGAGCAGGAGTTTATGGACTATTTTGGCCTAAGAACAGTTTGGAAGCATTATATTGTAATATTGTAATGAGTCTAACATTAAAGAGCATCAACAAAAGCTCCATTTCCAAATATTGTGGGTCTAAACGCGTCACCATTAGACCTAGTAAAACCTCAGAGATCTGCCCGTATATACATTGCTGCTACTCATTTCTAATTAGGTTTAACAGAATGGAGCTCTCGAACTCATTAAGTGAATCTAGCCATGTTGCTAATGCTAAACTAATGTTCCAGTGTTCTGAGATTATTACCGGTAAAATTTATCATTCATATTCTCTAAATATAGACATAGTAAGATATGCATATTATTTTTATTCCCTTAGTGTAGATAAAATTAGACTATTAGATTTATACAGACAAGCTACAAAACAAGGGGGACAAAGAACAAAGTGGGTGGGCCTAGGCCTACTCAGGCCCATTTCTGCCACCAGGCCTGCAAGTTGAATTTTGAAGCTGAAGTGTGGTGCTGAATGCAATGACCAAAAGTAACTGGATGGTGATTCTGGTGAGTGTTTCTAACCTCAGTGATGAGCTTGCCGCGGGTCTTGGTGCGCTCACGGTGGGCTGCACGCTTGCGTTTGTGGGTGAGGACCCTCTCTCTTGTGGTGCGGTACTCCAGAGAGAACTCGCTAATGATCTTACAGAAGTGAGTTATTTTAATGTCCCGGACTGAGTAGGAAGGCTGACCCAGGTACAAGAGGAATGAGTGAAACCTAGAGGAAAGAGAGAGAGAGAGAGAGAGAGAGAGAGTGGATGAGTGGAAGAAGTGGGGGGGCAACCCAAAACAGTTCCTTGTCATCACCACACAGCAACTTTGGGCTACATTACAGATTTTCTGCTATGTAAGGAATAAAACATGACGATAAATAGAGGACACTTTCAGTGTAATGAGGAAGTAAAACCTCAGACCAGTGAGGGTGCGTGGTGTCACCTGTTGATGATGCGTCTGTGCACCACTTTAAGAATGATGATCCTCTCTGTGCAGTCTTTGAGGAACTCCGTCATTTTGCTCTTCAGCTGGGGTTTGGTCTCGTGCTTGGCCATTATCTTCAGGTTGTCCCAGGATGTCTTACACTTCCTCTCAAGCTGAACCAGGTTGTCAGACAGCTGCTCGAAGTCCACCTAGAAGAAAATAAGAAGCAAAATATAAAGAGTGAAACCAGAACAAAAGTCAAGTACACAGGCACGACTCATTAAATAGATTTTTTCAGGTAGGGACTGTATATATATATATATATATATATATATATATATATATATATATATATATATATATATATATATATATATATATATATATATATATATATATATATATATATATACATTTTTTTTTTTTTTTTTTTTTAAAAAGGTTTAAAACTGTTGAACATTTGCTCCACAACACAGGGCAGACTATTAGAAAATAAATATCCACTAGATATATCAAACAATATTTTACATCATATCTCAGCTTCTTGCTGAATAACTTGGTTGCCATACTGAGAGACCTACTTTAGCAGATCGGGTGATGGCAGAGATTTCCGAATAGACGTCTGTTGTGTCCGGGAATTTCTCAACCACAAAGTTACAGCAGTGATGCAGAAGAGACTGTCGATGTACAGTATCCTTCACCTCAACCACTTTCTCTAGATAACTCAGCTCAAATCCCTTCACCTGGATAAGAGAGAGGGGATAGGTATGATTTAGGATTAGTTAATAAAGGGATAGGTCACAAAAATTGTAATATACAGTCAAATCAAATTATTGGCACCAACAATTAGACACCAGCTTCCTAAGAACAAAATGTTTGGACTAAAGAAGTTCTCTACCTTCCTGACAATAACTCACAAGACCTGATGTTGGAACTACAATTAGACCAAACACCTGGTTGCCTCTGCCAGAAAGTTAAAACTTGGTCAAAAAAATAGATCTTTGACGAGAATGAGCCCAACACGTACATCCCAATCAACAGATTTAGTAGTCTGAATTAAAGACGCTGGTCAACGAGCGCAAAAATATAAAGGAGCTTGAAATGTTCTGATGGGGGAGTGTCAAAGATCTCTCTACAAATGTCTCCAACTTTATTAGACATTACAGGAAAAGGCTTTGTTCCTGTCGTAAGGGGAGGTTTCACCAAATATTAATTGTGGGGGTGCTGAAAATTTAAAACCAGTAATTTACAGAAAGAGCCACACCACTTAAGGAAAATATTACATTAAAATAACACTATACACCATCTCTGGGTGTTAAGGCTCAAAATCACCCATTGCATATAATATTTTAGCACGTTTTCATGAAGTGATAGGTGCCCATAATCCCATACAAACTGATTCTGTACAAATGGAAAAGGTTGGTTACATTTAATGTGCAGAAACATGCTTGTATTCCCACTGTTTTCACCCCTGTTAAAGTAGCAACCATTTAGTAGGCATGCTGAAAGGTCAGAGTGGTTAAGCGGTTTCAGCTCTCAAAAGCATGAAACAGATGGTGACTTCAATATCACAAGGTCTTTAGCCTTGATGAGAACACTTGTAAGAATGAGGCAGACCCCCATCAGGGCTATCAACTACTAGCAATAATGTAGCATACATATAGGATCTGATTAAGGTATAGTCCACCTGAGCAGCCAGACATAGCTTGCATGCTATGCAGAGTAAGCGTTGAAAGGGAAGACGATTACAACAAAGGATTACTGTGACTGGTCACGTGTACAACACAACAGTCTCTGGGGTTTTAGTTCTGCACACCTGGCCTTGCTGCATGCATCAGATTTCTCACATGGCTTGTTAGCAGCATCAAAGTAAATGAGACACTCCACTTACGCTGGAGCCGTTGAGAAAATTGCCAATAGCCAACAGTGTTGCTAGGATACGCTTGAAGGTCTGGTTCTTGGCAAGTTGCTCCATGCCGTGCTTTAAGTCGAAAAGGGGTTCCGCTATCTCCTATAGAACAGACCAGACATGGGATCGGCATTTAAGATTTAAATTAAGAAGAGGATCATACCAAATGTAAAATACAGCCTGAATAGCATAAAGCTGTCTTCATTCCTATTAGGAACTAATATGACATATATAAACAAAGTGAAGAATGACTAAAAAAAAAAGTAACCTTCTCTAAGCTCTCGTAGTTGAGTTTAAAAGCCCAGAGCTGCAGGCGTGCTGTGAGGCAACTGATGGAGGACAGAGTGAGCAGAAACTGCTCCGCTGTACCCAGAGGAACATCAGGATTGGCCAACTGAGCCTCCTGGATCCTTTGTTTCTCCTCCTCTGTAGGTATCATGGTCAGGATTTTCTAAAGAGAGTGTGTGTAGGATAGAAAACAAAAAATGAGACCAAGAACAAGGGCAGACTGCTTAAACTGCTGACTGATTGCTGTGGCAATTATAATCTGAGAAAAAGTGCAGGACTACTGCCCTCTTGTGGATAGAATTAGTGGTGCAGTACCTCAATACCCTCTTTGTTGATGGCAAATTCATCGAAGCTGAGTATAGCAGATTTAATGACATGTACAGCAGGTAAAACGGTCATGCCAATGTTGATGGCATTGCTTCTCTTTGGATCGAGAACAAGAATTTCAGCCTTCTTTACTTCAGGGCCCTTCTGCAAAATCAAAAATGTGAGTGTTTAAAAATGTGAAACAGGTCCCTGATCCATGATAAGGGCTACTAGAGTATTGTTCGTTTTCAAATACATACATTAGTTATGGACCCAGTTTCCCAAAAATAACAGATCTACAGCCTCACCCATTTGTAGGTTAATAATCCAAAATAAATCTGTTTTTATTCATTCCATTAAATTCCTACCAAATAATATTTCAAAGCTGTCCGTTACCTTTGCCACAGGAAGGTCCTTTGCCTTTGACTCAAACAAATGTTCCAGCTTGTTGGTGTCTATTGTGACCTTATCCAGAGATGCCCAGACGGTTCCCCGACCAAACTTGCACTTTCTTGGGCTCTCTGACTGCTTGAGCTCCTTCCAGAACAACTTGACCGTCTTCCGCTTCTTGACAAACGCTGGGTCTACATTCTGAGTTGGAGAAAGGCAAGACATTCCCGGAGGAGGTGGTGGAGGAGGGGGTCCACTCTGACCTCCAGGAACTGGAGGAGGAGGTGGAGGAGGGGGAGCTGATCCTCCAATCCCAGGAGGTGGAGGTGGAGGAGGTGGTGGAGGGGGAGATCCCAATCCTGGAGGTGGAGGAGGAGGTGGAGGAACGCCATTAGTCATGCCTGTGTCAAAAGTATCCACGTCCAATACGTCAATATCCTCCTCTTCCAACAGGTCAGAAAAGTCCAGGTCTTTAATGCGCAGTTCTTTGGAGCTGGGTTGCAAATGTTCCCATGCATCCTTGCTGTTCCTGGTCAGCGGCGTCATCATCGTTTTCTCAAGAGTCCGAGAGTGGGTCTCTGCATCGATGCTGTACTGTGGGCGCAAACGTCTCGTCTGCTCCTCCGCTAGCCTTGTGCGAGCAGCATGGGCACTACCCTCAAGCCCCTCCAGCTCTGCCCGCCTCGAGGTATCCTCACTGGGCTGGGAAGAGCGAGATCGCAGACTGGAGAGACGACCGGCCAGGCTGGAGATACCAACATCTTCCTGACTGCTGTCCTCCACATTGGGGCCCTTCAGTGGCCCGGAGCTGCTGGAGGTGGAAGACTTTGAGTAAAGCATGTCCAACATGAACTTCCTGTCGTTGGAAAGGGTGCTGTGCTGATGCACACTGCCCCCTGCTGGCACGAGGTGAGAAGAGATAAGTCAGCTGTGCAGGAAACTTCATTACACTTCATTAAAACATTACATGAGACAACACAAAATCTTATTTAATATTTCTCAGATCAGCAAAGATTCAGGTTTGGATCCTGGTAAGAAGCTTGTTCTGCATGTTCAGCAGTTTATGTATGTGGGAAAATTCAGCTCATTAGTCACACTGGATTTAAAATGGAAAAAATTCATGTTATGCAGTCTAATCTTAAATATCAGACTAGCTGCTATGTTTTTCAAAATTATCACATCACAACTAAACAAGAAACTAGATAAGCCTAGATCAGGTGAACAGGCACAGACTCCAAGATTTTGGAAGTGTTATAAAATGGTACAAAATCCACATTATCCATTTTCTAGTTAATGAAACTGAATTTAATAGGCAAATTGTAGAAGAGTAGATTTGTGAATTTAATACTCAATCCAGACCAATCAAATTCTAACACCCCTGTTTCAAATAGGTGTACACAAACATTCGTTATCCTATAGACTCAAAATGTTCCAAAACCCATCACTCGACAAAAGAGCACAAACACAGACAAGCACAAACACAAATAAACACAGGCACAAATCAGCCTACCTTTAGAAACACAAGTGCAAAGCTCCATTTTGCTACACGCTACCATATTAACACCTCACTGAGGAGTCTAACTGCATTCCCCTCTCCTGCTGTCTGACCATCGAAGCCAGAACGGAAACCGGAAAAGATGATCCCAATCTTTGTCCCCACCTTCAAACGGTTTACACGTCTCTCAGGGTAATGTTTGCCCCCTGGAGGTTACTTTGTTAGTGGTGGGCTTGGATTGGAGCCCACCAGACAGAGATATGGAATCAGTCTGAGGTTTTTAAAGTTTTGGGAATGATTAAAAGCTCAACCAGAAGAGGAAGGGGAGGACAGTGAGACAATACAAGAATGACTACTTCAGGAATTAATAAACGACAGGGACAAAATTCTGTCCCCATCCTTGCACACAAAAAACATCCTTAACACATTCCAATAAAGCACTGCCAATAAAAGCAATGAAAATTAAAACAAAAAAAAGATAATTCTTTTTAAAAACTCCTCCAACTCTGTGTGGTGGGTTTTCTGACGTGTATGTATATACAGTGGATATAAGTCTTCACACCACTGTTAAAATGCCATGCTTCTGTGATGTAAAAAAATGAGACCAAGATAAATCATTTCAGAAATTTTCCCACCTTTAATGTGACCTATAATCTGTACAACTCAATTGAAAAACAAACTTTTCGGTTTGGCGAATAAAAATAAAAAACCAAAATAATGCGGTTGCATAAGTGTGCACACCCTTAAACTAATACTTTGTTGAAGCACCTTTTGATTTTATTACAACACTCAGTCTTTTTGGGTATGAGTCTATCAGCATGGCACATCGTGACTTGGCAATATTCGCCCACTCTTCATTGCAAAAATGCTCCAAATCTGTCAGATTGCGAGGGCATCTCCTGTGCACGGCCTTCTTCAGATCACCCCACAGATTTTCAATCGGATTCAGATGTGGGCTCTGGCTGGGCCATTCCAAAACTGTAATCTTCTTCTGGTGAAGTCATTCTTTTGTTGATTTGGATCGTTGTCATGCTGAAAGATGAAGTTCTTCTTCATCTTCAGCTTTCTAGCAGAAGCCTGAAGGTTTTGTGCCAATATTGACTGGCATTTGGAACTGTTCATAATTTCCCCCATCTTGACTAAGGCCCCAGTTCCAGCTGAAGAAAAACAGCCTTAAAGCATGATGCTGCCACCACCATGCTTCACTGTGGATATGGTGTTCTTCTGGTGATGTGCAGTGTTTTTTTTTGCACCAAACATACCTTTTGGAATTATGGCCAACAAGTTCAATCTTGGTTTCATCAGACCATAACACATTATCCCACATGCTTTTAGGAGACTTCAAATGTGTTTTTGCAAAGTTTAGCCAGGCCTGGAGAGTGTTCTTGATCTGGCCAACTGTTGTGAAGGGTGTTTTCTTCACCAGGGAAAGAATTCTTCGGTCATCCACCACAGTTGTTTTCCGTGGTCTTCCAGGTCTTTTGGTGTTGCTGAGCTCACCGGTGCATTCCTTCTTTTTAAGAATGTTCCAAACAGTTGTTTTGGCCATGCCTAATGTTTTTGCTATCTCTCTGATGGGTTTGTTTTGTTTTTTCAGCCTAATGATGGCTTGCTTCACTGATAGTGACAGCTCTTTGGATCTCATCGTGAGAGTTGACAGCAACATATTCCAAATGCAAATAGGACACTTGAAATGAACTCTGGACCTTTTATCTGCTCATTGTAATTGGGATAATGAGGGAATAACACACCTGGCCATGGAACAGCTGAGAAGCCAATTGTCCCATCACTTTTGGTCCCTTAACAAGTGGGAGGCACATATGCAAACTGTTGTAATTCCTACACCGTTCACCTGATTTGGATGTAAATACCCTCAAATTAAAGCTGACAGTCTGCAGTTAAAGCACATCTTGTTCATTTCATTTGAAATCCATTGTGGTGGTG
>CM040999.1:5663809-5703059 GCA_022985145.1 Pangasius djambal
AAAAAAAAAAAAAAAAAAAAAAGAGCTATGAACTTATGCAATGTGCACAAGCAATTCTATTTCCAGCTAAAGTATGTCATACTCCCACCTGAAGCATCGTTACCGATTTGTGGCATGTCTGGGTAAATGTTATTGGCTAAGACACTGTTTGTGGATCAGTTTCTGAAGCCAGCCTGCTGTAGAATAACAGTTCCCATGCCAGCACAGCTGGAGATTAGTGGGTCAAGTGAGGACTTGCAATATAACAGCAAAAGCCTTTTAAAACCGCAGGAAAAGAGCTCCTTAAAATATATTAACATATAATGTGCAACCTCTTCTTTTCAATATCAAAATGTCTCCAGTTGACTTCAGTTGGTGTTCTATATCTAAAGCACATTTCACACAATAAAGTACTTCCAAAAAACAAACAAACTGAAAAATCATTAAAGGGAAAATGCTAGAAGAAAATTCAGTGTATAGAAAGCTCAAAAGCTACAAAATATGGCTGCAAAGTTGTAAAAGTTAAAAGAAATGCTTTTAGTGCTTAAGAAGTAATCCATAACACTAAATTAAGAAGATACAAATTTATGAAATTTAAAGGGTTAAATTTCACAGATGGTCTTTAAATGTTCTTAACGTTCACATCCCTAGTAAATGTCTATATAGTGAGCACGCCGATGATTCCGTAAACAAACTGTATCATAGTAGTGCACATGCTATACAAACAGCGCTTTAAATCTGTACCAGGCTTATAGCCCCACCATGTGGATGAGGAGAGAAGAAAAGTCTCTCAAAAACAAACAAAAAAACTACCAAAAAGAGTTGGCATAAAAAGCTACCTAAAGCTATTTCTAGCTCTGCCTTGAAATCACAAGAGACAAACATTATTGTTCTTATCGCAGTTCAAAATACACACGTACACGCAAACGCATGCACACACACACACAGGCTTTACTTACACATCATTGGCTGGAGTTTCATTTATTACGACAGAGGGCACTACAGGGGTTGAGCTGTGTGAGCTGGACTCAGATTCACTGGAGGAGGTGCTTACTGGATCATGGCTGGGAGAAGAGGGTAAAGGGGAGGATGGAGTGCTTGAGGGTACAGGAGAGGTGGTACATCTCGAACCTGGAAGAAAAACAAAAAGCTTGCAAACTCACTATGTGCTTATCTTTAAACAAGAGTGCAAGTGCTTGACATCAGTCAGGTCACAGCTTAAAGCGCAAACTATAAAGCAAGATAGAGCACAATCTTAGTTCTGCTGGAAAATATTTTTTGTTAATGAGTGACTAATGAGCTTTATGATGTGAATGAGAGACATTTCAATACTAATATTTGGACACTAATCCCAAGACCAACACAAGTACATTTTAAATGAAGCTCCATACAAAGGCTTAAAATGTAGAAGCACCTCCCTTTTTGCTTTTATACCTACAAAGTTCTTTTCCACTGTAGTTCTGAATGACTATCTCAGCTGCATTAAGTCAGTCTGTGCCAGACTCATGTGAATACTTTCTTTTTCCATCTGTGAGGACTAGAAAGCAGTCTAAAGCAGTGGTTCTAAAAGTGGATATAAGGGGTCCATGAAGCATAGCCTCTGGTGGAAATCACAACACACCATTATTAAAGTTATATTTATTATTGAGTTCTTATAGTTATTAGCTGGTTTGATTGGCCACTTGAATTGAATGGGTTTAGTCTAAATCTCTGAAAAAAAGCAGAACTAGAAATATCATCAGCATGGAACTAATGAGATGTGTTCATGGAAAGTTCATGAACAGAAATAGAATAAATATCCAGAATATTATTACACACATTTGAATAATCTGTGCAAAGAGGATCCCTGGCTGCAACAGGTTTGACAAGCACTGGTCTAGAAAAATGACAGGAATGACCCAAAGCATCAGCGATGACTTCCTGTGTAATTAGTAACCGCACCATGCCGAACGTGTGGCTGGAAATGTCATTAAAAATGGTTAAACTGTTCAGAGTCATTTAACCATTCTTTGGTGGAAAAAAAAATAAAAATAAAACTGCAGTATGTGTAGGCACATTGAAGCAACTCCATTTTACTGTATACAGTCACCGCAGCTAGCTAGCTAACATTCAACCATCATAAGGTTATGGTTCTTTGCTTTAATTAAGGTGACATAATAGCATTCCTATAGCCAGAAAGCTGTTATGATCAGATTCAAAGCAGAAGTTCTACATACATAATATTAACACCTACTCAGCCACACACTAAAACACAAGATTAAAATCAATGCTGATGGGAAACCAGAGTGTTTCAAATCTGTCCTCTGAGCGTTTGAGCAGCAATCTGGTTATATGTTATACACAGGAAAAGACCAGAAACTCGATGATCTTCTTTTGACTTCATCCAGAATGAGCTTTGAACTGAGTGGCTTGGAGAAAGGTGAGTCTGATGTGAGACACACCTGTAGTGGAGCTGAAGGTGGAGGTCGCAGAAGCAGGCAGAGAGGAAGCGAGTGGAACATCCGGAATATTCTGTGCCGAGGACCGTCGGCTCCTCCTGCCCTCCTGCTCGCTGGTTGTTGCTTTTCTCCTCTCCTTACGGGTAAGAGAAGAGGATTCGTCTGTATCTCCATCCTCATGCTTCAAAGTGTTCTATATAAAGAGGAAGGGAGGGGGGAGAAAAAAAAAACAACAAAAAAACCCATACAATCATGTCACTAGTAAATGTATAACTTGTATTTATAGCACAGTGTCTGTACTTGCTGGTGTTAAATACACTGTTTGCAATAAATATCTGTCACATGCTGTTATGCTGCTGTTCCTGTACCTCGTATATAGTAAACTGCTGTTTAAGGTCAGGGTCGATGGCTTTGTTGCTTATGTGTTTCTCCATGATGCGCTCCATCCCCTGATGCTCCAGGCAGTCTGTCACATCGTAGAATGAATCCTGGTCAGGCAGAGCTCCTAAAGTCTGACACAGAGGGGGGAAAGGCATGAAAATACAGTGGCTTGCATAAGTATTCACTCCCCACCCGCAGATCTGAAAGAGACTTAATTTGGATTTTAAGGCATGAATCTACATATTATAAGAATATCAGTACATCAATTTTTGCAGCATAGTGGTGGTAGTATCATATTGAGCATTACCACTGGCTTCTTGGTGTGCAGTCTAAATTGCTACACTGATTAAGGTCATGATGTGGTGTGTGTGCGTGTATGTGCAAGGTACCTTGCTGATAAGGAGTGCGTGTACATGTGCTACCTTGCTGATAAGGAGTGCGTGTACATGTGCTACCTTGTGGTACCTTGCTGATAAGGAGTGCGTGTACATGTGCTACCTTGTTAATAAGGGACATGGTGAAGACCAGGAGCTCTGTATCTGATCCATTCTTCTCCTCCAAAATAGCCATCATGTATGACCAGGCCTTCGCACCTGCAGCAGCACGTCCAGAGTGAACCTCATCTCAAGCTTACATATATAAACATCCCTTCAAACTCTTCCTCTGAATGTGTGTGTATCCATCGTGAGCTTTTTACCTCTTTTGCTATCCACCGTGTTGACAGCCTGAATAAGCAGCGGGCTGTTTGACTCTGTGTATTCAACAAACACTATGAGGAGCTTCAGCGCTGTCTTCACCACCAGCCGGGACTGAGAGAGGAGGACAGAGAGAAAGAGAGAGAGTGTGAGTCTGTACTTATGTCTCTTCTACACCAGGTGGCAGTATCAAAACAGGAGACTTACTGCATTCACATTTTTTTTTTTTAGAGTAATAAGGAAGCATATGTACTCTTTCAGTACTGTGTTTTTCTCCACAGGGGAGTTCACAATGACATCTAAAGGGTCTAAAGCTGTTCCATTACTGTATTAACTAAGTGTATTAAGTGAAGTTTAAGATGAGGACTGGCGAGGGATCATATTCAGGACAGGGCTGGGCAATGTGACGGTATAATATTGATATCGTGCTAAATTATATCACAGTGCACTTTTCTGTGCATGTATATCATCTTTTTATAACATTTCAAAAAAAATTTTTATAATAACAATTACAAAGTCTGATTGGAATGATTTAATTCCAATGATTTAATTAGCTGATTTTTTTAATCATCTGTACAGATATCTTTCTCCTCATTTTCAGTGTTAAATTATTTATTTATGGAGATGCCTTTAAATAAAGCATCATTAAATAAAAGTAAATCATATGAAAATTGTCATCTTGTTCATGCACGGAAGCTTCCCCTAAATCATTTGACACAATTTCATTTCCAGATCAATAAAATACTTTGAAATACTAAAATATTTTTGACAAAAAAAGTAACATTTTAAAATCCACTCCTCACTGTCACCTTCTATTCACATTAGGCAAATGGACCCTTCCGTGATGTAGCTGTTGTACACTTCTGAGTCATGAGAGGAAGTCTGAAGTCAATCTTAAAATTGTCCTGAAACCAGGAGATGAAGTTCGGTAGTGTTGCAACATGTGTTATTTTCACTTCCTCAGTGACAGCATGACGTCAGTGAGGATAAGGAGCTCTGCTCAGGATGCCTGCATGAACCAGTGCACTGTAGTGTGAAAAACTACTTAAGAGCTGTAAATAAACCCCAAGCACCAGGTGCTTCAGGCGCAAGTATCAACTAAATACTCTTAACGCAGACTCAGAGCTTTATAGTGGCAATGAAGGATGAAAACATGATCCATTTTCCACAAAAATATATTGATTTATTCAGATGTTAACTTGTTGATTTTCCATTAATGGACTTCATTTTTATCCTTCTTAAAACGATGTATAAATGTCACTTTATTTAACAGAGCTAAAGTGATTCATAAGCTGCAGTTACTGCAAATCTCTTACTCAATAATACCATGAATGTGTTAAGTGGAAGGTCATGGTCACACTAGCAACCCTTTCGCTCAGTGCTCCACCTTTTCCGTTTACAGCTTTGAACACTGAAGTATTTAAACTCTGCTGCCCACAACCTAAGAACAGTCAACTGCAGTCCACCACTAATTAGCCTATAAGGGTGTGTGTGTGTGTGTGTGTATTATATAATGTGGTTACTCACCAGGCTGCCACAAAGTGAGTACAGCCACTGCACCGTCTCGTTATGGTTTATAACTCCATTCATCCCGTCCACGAACAACATGATTTGGCTCAAAGCTGCAATGCAACACAAACATACACACACTCAGAGCAAATCTTACTGATGCTACACTTTATATATTATTATTATTATTTTTTGCTTTTCAGGTTCCAATAACTACAGGGAAGCAGAAGATGGGAAGTTCATCAGCAAAACCATGGTTCATTCTGCCGGATGTACAGATGTGTACTAAAAGCCGTTTGTTGTTCCAGTATAAACTTCCTGTCCCAGAGCCCACGCCAAAAAAACAACGCTGCAGAATACATGAGGTTACAAATCTAAAGGCTAAAACGGCACAGCGTTTACATGCACTAGACATGAACCCTGGACAGTGCAGACAGATTAGAGGCCAAGTTAAACTAGCATGTAGAGTCTCTGTGCCAGGTTTTATGAGAGCTTACACTTAGCACATCACATCATGCTTTAGCTGTGTTTGGAGCATGAGATAAACTGAAATGAAAATTCTTGGCCAAAACCAAAATCAGAATTTAGGGGACATTGGACTAAAAGACAAATTAATTCTTAGTTATTGTTTTATAAACTCTAATCATTTCTTTAGCTTTATATGTGTTTAATGCACTAATAATTTAATGCATAATCAGAAAACAATGTCATTATTAACGCCACAAAATAATAACATAAAATATAAACCCATTATATATGGTTTCCATACTGACCAGGATATTATGATTTTAGGTGGTGTATCAAACATCAAGACTAAGTTTTTCTGTCTATTATTTTTTTTATATTTATATATTTATATTATTTATTTTTTCAATTTTACTCTACCTTCTTTTTTGGTGTAAAATCTTCTGATGCACTACCAGAAAATATGTAGCCAAACCTTAATTTTTTATTTTTTATTTTTTTTATTTATTTATTTTTTTTTAATTCTGGATTTTTATTTATTTTATTTTTTTCCCCCCTCGGGCACAAGAGTTTTCATGTTCAGACAAAAATTCCAGTGCAATTTCACTTTTTTTCCCCCCACTTTTTGTTTTTTGGACCTCCCACCTCGAAGAATGTAGTTCTGGTAGTTGTGGTCTGCCTCTACGCCCACTTTTATAAAGCAGGTCAAGCCATCTGAATTCACAAACTCTGGTACCAGGTCCTTATCATCCTGCAAGACAAATAAAGAAACAGGTGGCTTGTTTGTCTTTAATAGTCTATGATTCAGTCTAATGTACTGTGTGTGTTTGGACTAGATAATTAAATCACACATTATCTATTGATTACAACAAATTACTCCAAATATTAATCCCCAAACATAGGGGATTATAAACATATAAACTGATTGGACCACAAATATGCACCAATTAGCAAAGGATGGGGGTGGATATTTATGCACAGCACTATAAACAATAAAAATAGTAATAACCACGATGTTCAAGCATTAGTGCAATATGTACAGAACTACTTCATGTTTTTTCCCCTTTAATTCATCACCCATTTGTACATTTGAGCATTTAATTGAAATTCATAATCCCAGAACACAGACCACGGTCTCACGAAACTGATGCAGGCTTTATCAATCAAAAGTCTGGGCAGCTGTAATTGTGCATGACCTTCAAATAAACCTTCCCTACAAGTACAAGCGCCAAGATGTGACAACTGATTAATCATCGTAAAGTCATGCCAGTAGACATACAAACAACAAAAGAAACAGGTTGTTCTACAATTCTTTAAGATCATAGAAGACTTTTTTTTTTATCCCGTCAGTGCTATCATGTACTCAACTCATTGTGTACTCACCTGAAAGAGTTGCTTTAATGAGAAGAGGGAACGACGCAATTCAGGCCCCTGGGAGTTATACAGCTTCTCTGCAAGAGAAAGAACAAAAGTGTTGATACGATATCTGGTGAACCATCAAATAGGACAACGAGTCTTTCACTGAAAAACCAGGATCTGTTATTTCAGCCCTGCATTCCATGACTTACTGAACAACAAAACCATGCCTTAGCCTCGTTAAATAGTAAGAAATAGTGGACGGAGATCACTAGATCATACAGACTACCAACAAGATGCTGTAAAACTAAATGTACATGGGCCTGAACAAGTGGTTTGAAGTGGATTTTTTTCTGAACCAAAACCAGCAGCACCATAAGAAAAAAAGAAAAGGAAAAAAACAAACAAACAAAAAAAAAACATGTATGAAAAAGGCTGAGGCTGACTTTTTTTCTCCTTTGAAGGAGATACTAGAAGTAAATAGACTAAGCACACATCGTACAATCAAATTACAAATTACTCAAAGGAGACAAACAATGGAAGCGTAAGGTTCTGTTTCCGCTGCTTGCTATTTGGAAAAGATGGCATGATAACTGACCTGAAACAATTGACTTAAAACAGTGGTGCCGTCTATGTCAATAAGTGTGTGTGTTCCTCTGTGTACGTGTAAAATATTTATACCTGTATGATGAGAGACTGTGCTACAAGCCTTCACTCTAATGGTGTAGTAATAGTAACAGTGTGTTACTGATTGGTAGTAAAATTTGTTTTAGCCCTCCTGTTCAATATCCCAACCAGCTGTCACTGCATACACAAATCCCATACAATGAAATTCTTTCTTTGCATGTTCTAGCTTGTTAGGAAGACGGGGTTAGTTCGTGAGTTAACCAGTGTAGGGTTAAAAGTTATGATCAAGGGTCCATATGATAGCACAAATAATGAGTTAAATATTCAAAACCTGTTATTAAAATGTGTAAATAGGTTACTGGGCAATAAACCATGAACTACAGCAAAAAACTAAATACGGTGCTAATGTACCAAATCTATAGCACATCATACCCAAGTTACAACTTCACTTTAGTTAATAAATCAAAACTTTTGCCTGAAAGAATTATTTAAAAAATAAAATCACCTGAGAATGAATGTCATGTCTACATCCTAGTCCATTTATGACTAGAATTTTGTTAGTAACCTCAAATAAATGAGATTATATAATTGTGACTGACCTAACCAGAGTGAACGTTATTAAAAATGCAACTAGGCCCACAAGTAGCTTGTGGAGGAATCCCAAAATGCGACATTTTTTAAAAACTGGCATAATGAGTACAGAGAAGCATGGACAAAGAAACTATAATTATAATAAAGCTTTTTCAATTATCGTCAACCACCATTATTATTTAATTGTCATGGCATGAAAATTTAAAAGGTGTGGTTTGAAAATTTTAAAGCTATTTTTAGCCCTGTAAAAATCATAATTATAGGACAAATTGTGAGTCAACACCATCATGGAATGGAAGTTGCTAGTTTCTTTATTTCAGGCTACTGTTTAGATCATTTCTGGCCCTGAAATTTGCTCCGCCCCCAGTCGAAACAGATGTCCAGCTTTGCGGCAACTCATGAGACATGTGTAATGTCAATTCACGGGGGCTGTTTTGAGGAACTTGCTATTGAAGATTGCCTCAAAGGCAGCACAGGGCTGTAAAAATGACAAAACGCTCCTTTAAAGGCAGCACAAGTCAACACAGAAAACCTATGAAGAACTGAACTTTGGTGGTTCTTCCGAGTTCGTAGTAATAATAATAATAAAGGATTCAGAAGTAATTCAACAGAAAAGAAAGATGCCAAATTATTCTGTCTTGATTACTATAATAGTAAAAGATAAAACATATTGAAGGGAAAACAAGACAAAATGTTTATTTACTTTTGCAACTATAAATCTAATATACTGTTTAATTTAATTTATATCACACTTAAGATTTTTATTTGACTCACTCTCCTATTTACTGACAATCGTGACATGGGAGAAGCGTCATGAACAAGGTGTACATGACACAGCTTGTGGCCTTAAATCACAAAATCCAAGCCAGCAAAACTAAAAAGGTGTTCAAGTACTTTTCCATACAAGTTGTTTTGTAATAGAATGTAAAAAAAAAAAACAGGCAATCCATACAAGCTGCGACTTGAGGCCTGTTATACTTTCTCCCACAGACAGATTTACAGTCCAACTACTTTTTTCATTGGAAGCGTTTTCCGTTGATATTACACCATGCCAAAGATGCATGCAATACAGGCCATAATAACAACAATGTCCAATAACAGCACTGGCATTTAAGCAGAGCAACTTTACACTTCTTATTTTTCATACCAAACTGAAAAAGAGCTTGTGAAGACTTAAGTTGAGAGAGAAAGACATTCTGCCTTTGGGGGCAGTTTATTATGCAGGAATTTTGATCACCAGTTTGATCATGTTAAGCCTGTTAAATAACAGCTGGCCATCTAGCACGCGGCGCTCTTACTGACACGGCCCGGGTTCGATTCCTGGTCAGGGAACCTACCCCAGCCGTTGGAGGGCTGCATGAGCCAGTGAACTCTCAGTGCCATTCCCAAGCCCGGAAAATGGGGAGGGTTGGGCCAGGAAGGGCATCCGTAATAAAACTTGCACCAGAATCAAAATATGCATACTGGTGATCCATTGTGGTGAACACGAATGAGGAAAGGGGGGGAAAAAATAAAAAAATATAAAAAATAAAAAATAATAGTTGGCCACCATAATGCGTATATAGTTTTATTAATTCCAGCAAGGCATCACTAAACAGTTGCTTATTGGATCATTAGAGTCTACACTCTTACTCTAAAGGGCTCTTTGGTTTGTCCACTTGGGCTATGTAGAATTGGTTCCAAGTAGGTACCAAGTAGGAAAGCTAGAACCTTTAATAATCCCTTGAACCCTATCTAAGGCCTAGTCCATAGCAACATGGGCAATTTTGAAAAACACTGGCATCTTTGGTAATTTTCCTGAAAGTTTCCCTAGCAAGCTGGGCAGGTACACTGGGTGTCTGACCCATGATCTTTACATTATTTCTGCCATTTTTGTTGGTTTTGACAACATGAAAATAAAAACACATTATTAAAAACCTTCTTGCACATCGCAACATTGCTTGCAGTCAGACATTGAAATTAAAGTACCTAATTCTGACCACAGATCAGCATCACAATAAGTTCCACCGTCTTGAAATTGTGATGATCATAACATCATACATTAGCATTTTCAAAAAGAACAGTTCTCCCTTATCTATGCTATAATGCAACACAATCTGAAATGGCATTTTCATCCATTTTGGAGAGTGGAACTGAAATGAAGCATTTTTGATGGGTGAAAACTCCATTTTTAAGGTGGAAAGACAAAATGGTTAAGAAAAGATGCGTTTTCTGATTAGACATATTCTCCACCTCAGTCCATAGAAAAAAATTTCAGGCCTTAATTGTTTTATTCTTTCCAATATACATGTGAACATGAAGGTACATGAACGACATTCTTCTTAAAGATATTCTCTCAGCTTTGATGGTGGTGGCGAGTGCTGTCTAACAAGTCACTTCAAAATCTCCTATAGGTGTTCAGCTGGGCTGAGATCTGTGAGCATGCAGGCCATAGCATAAGATTTATGTCATTTTCATCCTCATCACAGGGAGTCTTCATGTCCTCTGGATGTGGGCGGGATCATCCTAGATGACACCACTCCCATCAGGATAGAACGGTTGCATAATAGGATAAAGGCAATTAATCTGAAGGACTTTGTATTGATTTGCAGTGACTCTTCCCTTTAACTGGACCCATGGCGTGGCAGCAAACCATCTCGCACAGCATAGTTGTTTTTTCCACATTAATTTGGAAGTAGGGAGGAAAGGACAGATCACAATCCCACCCAGATCTCTGCGTGTTTGTCTTATCTAAACATAGTCATGGTTTGTTCAGTGCATGCACAAGTGTTTAACTTGGAAATGGGAAATCGTAAACATAACGTCCTTCCCAGCCCAATCTTGCTCAATTAACACCTTTTACCAGTTATACTGAGAGGAAGCCACTTGCATTGTGAAACCATTTTCATCAGCAGTCTTTAAGTCATGCCATAACATGTACACTGAAAGCTTTTGATGAAATAAGAAAAGTGGTATCAGTAAAAAAATTGGTTAAAAGCCACAAACACAAGCATAATCTTGGACACAGCTACAGTGTACAAGCAAGTTGACTTGAACTTCTTCACATTATAAACATGCCAATCCAATCCATCATTTTAATTAATTTATAGCCATTTGTGTGTGTACATTACGTAATATACTGTAACATCAAATCAGCAAACAGTTATGCTTTAAGGCCCAATAAAAGTATGTGAACTCATTCAGAAAACAAAGAAAATACTTTGGATTTTTTTTTTGTATGCCAAATTTGTCTTGGCTTAACAGCACTCCACCCCATAATCTACGCTAATGGCCCATGACAATATTATATATTTGTGGTGACTGGATTCCTGAAGAGAGAGCAACATCTTAGCTTGACTTTGCGAGGAGCTTTTTCTGACATGATTTTCTCCTGGAAAACGTGGACTTGTTTTTGTGGACTGCTTTGACGACCAGCAGCCTGGTGGTTTCTCATGACAGCCATGTGAAGTAATTACTGTCTGTGTGCGCACATTTGCATAGAAATAAGGGGGGAGAGAGAGAGAGAGAGAGAGAGAGAGAGAGAGTCAGGAAGTTGTAGTGTCACAGAGCTGCTGTGTGTGCGCGCATGCGCGTGCGTGCGTGTGTTTCTTCATGAAGGATGAAAGGCTCCAAGTGCAGAACTCATGGCTACTAGAGGGTGATGTAGCACCACCAGGCCTGTTGGTGGATTATAACAGATAGAGGGAGAGAAAGAAGGACAGAGACAATCAAATGGACCCAAAAGAAGCCGAATGCATAAACTTAGATATAGTTTAGTACGCACAAATCCACAGACCGTAGCAGCAGCATGGGTGGTTACCGATTCAGGACATTTTAGGCAAATTAACATGCAAACAACCACCAGCCAGTTCACAGATATACATTCAACCACTGTTGCACCTCTTCGTCTTCCCTAGTTACTCTTAGGATAGAACTCATAGCTCATATCAGTATTTTACTGATATGAGCTCTTAGAAACAAGGGTAGAATCTAAAACCTCTTTAGGATAAAACATTTTAAACGTTCTATGTAGAGCTCGGAGTGTTTTGCCGTCTAAGAGGATAGCAAGTAAAACTGCTTTAGCAGCTAAAAACCATGAATGATCCATCATTTAAAAAAAATAAAAAAAATAAATAAAATAAATAAATAAATAAAAATTGTATGAAATCTGACAAATGCTTACAAGGCTATTATACTTCTATTTAACATAATATTAAAAGGATTCCCCACCTCGATTGGATAGCAGTTCATTCGGATCGGCCTCCATCAGTAAAGTCTTTCCACTGAAGTGTATATGTAAATGTTTTTATTCCGCAATCAGTCAGGTTATTAACGTATTATTAGAGTGCACAAACATAGCTTCTGTTATTGTGGATTAAACTAATGGATTGCTGTTAGCCTAATAGATAGGGCTGAGAGTGTAGCTTATTGAAGCAATATATATGAAGGCAGAAAGTCAGCACCGGTGAAGCCTGACCAAGATTTTTTTTTTTTTTTTAAACCATTGACAGAAGACTCATTGTCTAAATGTGCAGCCTTCACCAGGGGGTTTATCCAAAACAGTCCAAGAACAAACAAAAGGAGACAAGCAGTTCCTACATCTTCTGCTCAATGTTCTCATCTGTATGAACTTTTCACAGAGTCCTGGAGATTTACTGAACTGAATATTTGCGGTTGAGGAGAAAACAAGAGAACAAAAAAGAGAACGTGAAACGGGGGGGAATCAAAATCACATGAGGACAGCAAATTACAAACATTTACAACCAAAGGGAAATCAAGAGCTTTCTTTAGCCAAACACGGCAACTGTTTTGTTCAAGTCTAAACAACTACACTGGAGGGATTTACCTTCACGACAAATAAAAAGGTTCATATTACTGAATGAAAATGCCAGAAAAAACCAAAAGGAACAATAGGCATGTTTCCACCATAAATAAGAACGAAAATCTCTTCTCCTCAGGCAGTGAATTTCCAGGTCAAAGCATTTAGAGCCTTGTAATATCCCAACTCCTTACAAGAACATTGGACAATATCATCTTATTTATGCCATCAGAAAAGATGCTACATCCAAACAAGGACATAAATGACTGCTAGATTTATTACATTCCAGTAGGCCAATTAGTTCTGCCTTCTGACACCGTAAACATGGTAAATAAGCCATATCCTTGAACATAGGAGGTCTTGGCTGCTTATATTTTGCAAGATACAGACCAAAAATGGGCATTAAAAAAATTTTAAAAAAAAAGACAAACAACATACTTATGATGGAAAGGTACTATTACAAAAAATGTGTCAATCAATTCACTCTTTGCTTTTAAACAACATAAAAAGCATAAAAGCTGTAAAGGCCAACTGAAGCGAATTCGGGGCAAGATGTCTGAAAAACTAGGGATAAACTAGTAGCAACAAGACATATTCTGCGTTTGTAACCCGAAGGTCGTGGGTTCGGGTCTCAGGTCCGGCAGGGATTGTGGGTGGGGGAAGTGAATGACCAGTGCTCTCTTCCACTCTCAATACCACGACTGAGATGAGACCCTTGAGCAAGGCACTGAAGCCCGGGCGCCACAGCAAAAAAGGGCTGCCCACTGCGCCAGGTGTGTTCACGGTGTGTGTTCACTACTGTGCGTGTGTGCGCACTTGGATGGGCTAAATGCAGAGCACAAATTCCGAGTATGGGTCACCATACTTGGCCACAAGTCAATAAAAAAAAAATTAAAAAGACTTAGTGAGAGCCACAATCTATGTTATCTAGATATTGTAAATTATAGAACTGATATGTTTGTGATTTTGCATATTATATTTACTTTCACAAACATTCTATTCTAGGAAAAAGTAGTATAGTAATTAATAAAAAAAATTGCATGTAAACTTTGAGTGTTTATATCTTAACAACAAAAAATTCCCCCCTCTGTATACAGTTTCGACTGCAATCAAGCTAAACATAAATCAAGCTTGACCCTTATATTATCTATGAATCTTAAGTGTCCTAATCAGCTGCTCTGAGCTCAGCTGAAAATCACCACTACCAGTCATCACTGCTGATTGGGGAGTATTAGTATGCATTTTTTTTCCCCCATCACTGTTTCCATATTGAAATTGCTAAAGTTTAGCAGTTCAGAAGTTTGTGTTTCCCTTTCTGAAACCGAGACATTTTCTAGAAATTGTAACTGCCTCCAGCTTGTGCATTAACACAATATTGACTTTACATCATGAACTATTTCAAGCATTTAATAATCATTTTGAACTGCTGATGTGAGAACTGACAGAATTAAAACTTAACTGTGGTTAAATGTTGTATAACAGAGGGGGGTCAGCCAACAAGGTGACTAATAATGAAAGACTGAGATGAAGAAACTATACAAGGTCGCTTCCTACTAGGAAGCATGACTAGAGCCAGTCTGGAATCACAGTGGACAGGATTTCTCAAACTGAAATTCCTGTAAATTGTAAGCTTCATACACTGCCTTTTAACATAGATTTGACAAACAGGCAATCAGATTTCATTATGACGTGACCACCAGTGGAAATAAAGTACGTCAATGAGTGTACTGAGCTTAGATCAGGTTTTAAATTTTGATATTTAAACAGATACATACTTCGATCCAAGTATGTAAAATACAAAAAAAAAAAAAAAAAAAAGTTTTACTGGACCTGCCTGATATTTGGCTGAATATAAAGGTCACTAATTTCACACTAGCTCCCTTCATCTATTCATGTTCTTCTGTCCAAATACCATACAGCAAACACTGGAAGTACATGCAGTCTTCAAATTAAGTTGAAAGCTGGTGGGTATTCTATCTTTGAACTGTGTGTCTATATTGAAAGGATTATTTTGGCTATCCATTCTGTTTCAAGTCAGGAAACCTATCCTGTATCTCTGCTCAAAAGTTCTATCAGAGTTCATTGTCTACACATCTCCAACACAGGAGGTCACAAATGAGGGCAGAAAGGGGGAGACATGAATGCACTAAAAATAGTGATAAGTATAGAGACCATTAACATGGCTGGATAAATTGGTCCAGGACAAGCAGATCATCTTTGAGCTACCAGGTTTTTATTAAACAAAACTTTGAAACATTTGATATGTATTTTTGAACATAAACACACACTAGTTTGTTCATATAGGTTATTTCTTGGCGAGGTGACTCTGCTGTAAGTTAACTTATTTTTCCTTGCTAGCTTGCAAGGTCTCAACATTCCTCAGATACGGCTTTAAGATTCTCTCTCTCTCTTCATTAGAACTAAAAGTAAAAACCTTCTGTTCAATTCTGCACGTTAAAGTCTACTATAGTGGTCATCATTACTGCAAAACAAACCAGTGGCAATCACATACCTTTCACATTTAAAAAACAAAAACTTTTTTTTTTTTTTTTGTTTTAAACCTGATAGGATGTGAAAACACCAGCACTTCCTCCTGTTGTGGTTAAATGTGTGCATAAGAATAGATTATCACTCTGACCTCAAGATAGGATGTTGCCTTTAAGTCAATGAAAATAGAGAACTCCACAACTGTCAAGAGTAGTTCATCCTGATCTCATTAAAATGGTGTTTTTCCAATGTGATAACCCAGAGGTTACACAAAATAGAAATAAAAATAGCACAAGTCTACCCTGTTCGAGGCCAAATTAAAACACACTGAAGTATTATTTCCTTTTTAATCCCCATGCACCACCTCCCTCCTGAAGCCAGTTAAAACAAACAGGTTTGGCCTTTTAACAGAACAAGTCGACTGTGGAGAACAAACCAGCACCTCTGACCTTTCAGTCCGAGCTTTACTAACATGCCCGTAACATGCCCAAAGGTTAATAGTAGTTTCATGAATTCTGGCCCAAACTTCACAACCTTATATGGACACAGTACAGAATTACAGAAAGAGTACTCTTGTACAAATTGCCAATGGCTGCGTAATCTAAATTATTCCCAGAATCTAAAAGACATGTGGACATGTTCAACTAGTCTGGGTCTTTACAGAGAGCTGGTGCACACCATCGTACATAAGCAGCTTTAAATAGCATCGTACCTCATCATGATCAAAATTAAATTTAGCTCAGCTATAGATAGTAAAAAGAGTCACATCCAAAATGTACAAGAGACGATGCCCAGGCATGGATTAATTGATTTAATAGGATTTTAATTACAGTTTAATTCAAAGCTAAAACTCAGCATAAATAAATCTTCCAAACTATGAACAAAGATCAGGAAACAGATGTCAAGATGCTGTTACAACTACAGGGTGTTCCAAAAGTCTCCATACGCAGGGGACTATGTATGCCAGCACCACGTCAGTTGTGCCTCCATCAGTGGATGTTCGTGGACGTTTTGAATTTAATAAGCTTCCCAATTCAGCTATGAGAATGATTTCAATATGTTGTTCTTTTGACAAAGGCATTCTTAAAGGCTATCTGAAGAAAAAAAAGAAAAAAAAAAAAAAAAAAAAAAAAAAAAAAAAAAAAAAAAAAAAAAAAAAAAAAAAAAAAAAAAAAAAAAAAAAAAAAAAAAAAAAAAAAAAAAAAAAAAAAAAAAAAAAAAAAAAAAAAAAAAAAAAAAAAAAAAAAAAAAAAAAAAAAAAAAATAATAATAATAAAGCAGTTAAAGGGGATGAACAAGTGAGAGAAAATACATAAGAAAAAAAAAGAAAGGGGGAAAAAAAAAACCCCAACAAAAAAGCCCTCTAACTTTTACTAGAGAATCTGAATCATTTCTCAATAAACATGACCAAGAACCAGTTTCACAAAAAAGTCCATTTGACAGACACTGCAAATTTTCCAATGTTTCAAACAAAATTCTCCAATAACTTTCAGACATTTTTCCCCAATGCAGTAACCATCTTACTCCGAAAAGACCATTGAGTCACAAATCTATACAAAAGATATCTGATTTTCCCTGAGCCATGGGTGGATCATTTGAAGCTAACCCCTCCACTTTCCAGTAATCTCTGTGCAACAATGCTCAGAACTGATTTCAGACCTGGATGATTAGATTATTTTTTAGCAGATGAACTAATGACAGAAGGTGACTCTAATCCATCTTAAGAAGCATCACTTGGCAGCTCAATAGAACAAATGTTTATCATCAGCCTTGTGTGTTAGAGGTTACTCTGTGAGGCTAAGCGGTGAATAAACAGATAACAGTCTCCAGCAGCTGGCCTCAGTGCTATTGTCAGGCATCTGGATCGACTTATAGCCTCTGTGGTATTCAAGAACCCCTGATCCTCATCACCTACTGCCTTGTGCAAAGTACAAGCTCCTCATCTATTAAACCACAGGTCTATGAAACCCACAGACGAGCTGCAGAAACAGCATGGGACAGGTTTAAATCAGGTGTGAGGAGGCGGCCTGTAGCTTCTGAAGGGCAGTAGTAAATGAAAAAAAAGATCCTTAAACAAAATAACCATTTATACCAATCATCCTGTTCAAAAGTTTACACTCCCCGCGCTCTTAATGCAGTGTGTTGTCTTCTTGAGCATCAGTGAATGTTTGTACCTTTTGTAGCTTATTCAGGGCAGTATTAAATAAAAAAATAAAATGCAATTTTTATTATCCTTTTTTTTTTTAAAATTTTATTATTATTAACATTTTGCAGATTCTGCAAGGCATATGTAAACTTATGACCCCAAAAGTATATGGTAATCTCTTTAAAAGGTTTATAGTCCAAATACAGCTGTTTTTTTTTGTTTGTTTTAGCCATTTTCATGCAATCATACATGTCCTACTATCTTTCTGATGCTATTTTGCCTTCCATGTTGGATATATGCATATATGGATGGGTTAACAAAATGTATGCATATATGGATGGGTTAACAAAAATCTATTCTACCTGATTTCCACTCATTTTTTGAATTCCACTAATCACAATTAATAGAAACATTCCCTAATACAGCACTCTTTCAAATTGGAATCTAAACCGGACTATATTTACTGAGAGTAGGACAGCAACTTGGATAGAGAGTCTGAAAGCTAAATCCAGAGAGATTTTGTGTAATTACATGGCAGCAGGCAGGACTTTGTTGAGCCAAGAGCACTACAACATGTAAGAATGTAGCGAAAACTGCCAGTACTTTAACTTCTGATAAGCTACTCGGCCTGTGCTTTCATTTTTGACCTCTTAACTCACCGAACATTATGAGCCAAGCATGCCTGACATCTCCGTAATGAAATAACCTGAAGTCTCATTTAACCGTTCACGCAATCAGCTTTGGATTATGATGAATGGGATATGAAAAATGTTAAAAGAAAACTGGAAAAAGAAAAAAAAGAGGGGGAAAAAAAAGAGGGGAAAAAAAAAAACCCTTGATGAGTGGCTTTGGGTCACTATCACATACTAATTTGTTAGAGATCTCTATCTGAAGTCAAAGCACTCATACACACGCACATGATGAACGAGTGACAACCTTCTGTGGGTCAAACTGTATATTTATCACTCTAGGAACTACACACATTTTCTATTCATTCCAATGTAGTTAATGAATAATTAATAGTAGTTACTGAATGAAATGCTTTAAGATGAATAACGTGCTAGGAATTTAAGGGGTTATGGTTAAAAAACTGCGATTAATGAAAAGGCACATGTGGGAATTCTTATAAACTCATTTCATATATTCAACTTTAAAAACGGGGCACCTGCAATAAAATAAAATCCCAAATGATGAATGAATGCAGGGATTCTCATCACTCTTTCTGTTTTGATAATCTTCAACCTTTAACCCTTCAAGGCTTAAACATAATTAGTCAGGCATTAGTAGATCAGCACTATGAGCACTGTTACATAATGCCTTACAAGAGCAAATATACTTTAGAAATCTAAAGTAATCTAAAATATCAAGCAGATATAAGCAAACTGCTTAAAATATTCTCTTATCCATGGAACATTTTAATACAGATACAGCGACATTTAGAGGTGTGCAAGACTTTTCCTACATCCCCTAGTGCACATTTTAAAAAGTACTGCTTCAGTCTAATTACATTACACATTAGTTAAATGTGTAATATGAATTGGAGCCAGAGAGTTTTTTTTCCTCCACTTAAGTTATCATCAAACATATTGCCAAACTGGCAATATTTATAGGCAAAAGTAATTGTGAAAATGGTGGACTGTTGTTGCCACCACTGCAACAACATTAGAAAATTGCAGATTCCCTTCTGTAAAAAACGCAAAACACACAACACTTTTATTCCAGGCCGATGACTCACTGAACATGTGACCATATCTAGCCAGTCCTGCTTCAGCCTTGGCACTCCTGGGGATTTACTCTCACAGATACCATAAAAATACCTTAAAACCTTAGAATTGCTTATGACGAGCCAGACACCGACAAAGTTGTGTGTTGTACCTCTGAGAAAGGCCTTGCAAAGAACTCCCAGAGGAGAATAGAAGAGGGAAAAAGGGAGGGGAGGAAGTGCATCACTGCAAAGAAAGAGCAGGGCACCAAACTAATAAGACAAATAGAAATCCCAAGAGGGAATTCTGCGTACCAAGACGGAGAGTCAGAGCAGAGGAGAAACGGAAAAAGGCTTTGGGACAAAGCTAAGTTTAGGATGACTGCAGTGCCCAGTCAATAGCTGGGAATTAAAGAAAGATCACCACAAAATCCAGGGTAACTGCACAAACAATATCAACTATGCACACTATTTCTGACAAACATCTGTAGGTTGGGAAAACAAGACAAAGTTAAGACTGTTAGTAGGCTCTATGCATGTCCCCACACACACAGTCTCCAATAAGCTGGCATGCCTGTGCTAAATTGCCCTCATCCCTGAGGACTGACTGGACTAGACAGTGCAGCGCAGCAAAGCAAAACCACAACCTTCAGAGTTGAAGCCCATATCAGCAAGACAACAAATCCATCACAGCCTCTTACAACTACAAACGCACCTAATGCACGGAGCCGGAGGAATTCCAGAAACATGGCTGTGCCACAAGAAAACACAAACCTCAAGGGAAGAATGGTATCAGATAAGCATCAGCGGCCCTGAGTAGCTCATTCTAAGGATTCTTGAATAATTACACTAACAAAAATGCCTTGGCAGATTCATTAAATTTTTTACCACAGTATGGTTGAATTCTCAGAAGTCAGAAGGTGTTGAGTAAGTTTCTATAACAGCAGCTCTGACAATAATGGCTTCTATAATCCAAATCACAGGTCATATCATATATTAATGCACTTGTTGTGATACGTTATTGTTTCTATAGTAAAAGCTCATTCACAGGAACTTGTATGGTGAAAGTGCCATACTATCTAAGCCTGACAATAAACAAATGAAAATGGTTTATTTAACAAAGAACAACACTTTCTATAAGGAAAGTCTTCTCCTTTTCTAGATGCTTTCTCACAGCAGAACAGAGAACTTTGCACTTTCTGGTTCCTCTTTGCTTTATTATCTTCATGGGAGGGAATGACTCTTCATAGCTGCTATAGTATAACCAACTTGTTTTGTGGATGTTCCACAACATAAAAGTGGCATAAACAGATAAATATACTAATGTTCTTTAATAAATAAAAAATAATTTATTGCTGTCAAATTGATATGGCATAAGAGGAATAAAATGTGTGACGTTATAGAAAAATAATCAACTTCGGAGTGTTAACTTCGCACTGGGACACATCACATCACCCTGTCATTTATTATTTTCCCTACAACAGTATGCCCTGTTGTGTATTATACTCAACATGATGTACAAAAGTGGACACAAACATTTTAGGGCTTTTCTATCCATCTCTTGGAAAGGAGTCATGTAAACACATTTTCTTGAATAGATTATGCTATAACATAATAGCATAATATAAGCATTTTAATGCCCATCTTAGACAGCTACCATATTACAAAATACACACACACACACACACACACACACACACACACACACACACACACAAAGCTCAAACAAATGTACAAAAATGAATAACGGTGACCGAAAGGAAAGCCTGATTTCATGCCAATAAGCAACATCCGCTTTCATTCATCGTTAACTACAGAACCACTGAACGTCTTTGGAGCTGTAGTTCTGCATTGAAACTTCAGTGTTCAGTTCTATTCAGCACTCGCACATAAATGTGGGCAGAAATAGAAGCGCACTGCCCTGTGGGATGACCTATCTGCGGCATGGCATTTCCTGTTTTAGCCACTTTAAATGATATTGTTCCGCTTGGAGAGAATTACAGCGGGAACAGTTCAACAAAATACTAACTACTTGTGCTACCGTTTGGTCCTTTCAGTTTGACCTTATTTACATGTGGTGCACTGAATTTTAATATACCCTGAGAATGCTGGACAAATGGAGCCAGATCCAAATGGCTAGATCCCTCATCCCTAGATATACTTAGTATGATATGTAATGATATGTGGGTTGGAACGTAGAGTGTTGGCTGCATGGTACATTTTATTATGATGTTACTTTACTACCAGATAGATTATGTTCCTGTGAAGATATCATTATGAAGAGCAGCCTCACAGAGTCCCCAGTTCAACCCTTCAGCTTGAGTTACTGTCTGTACTGTTACTGTAGTTTTGTCTGATCTCTGCATGTCCATGTGGGTTTACTTCAGGTTCTCTGGTTTCCTCCCATCCCCCAAAGATGGACTATAAATTGTCAGTAGGTGTGAATGAGTGTGTGAATGTGTGTATGAGGTGCTCTGAGATGGAACTAGGTTGTACTTCTACTTCATGCCGAGTTTTCCCCAGGATAGGCTTCGTATCCACCGTGACTGTGACCAGGATAAAGTGATTACTAAAGATGAACAAAAGAATGGATATGATTACCATGTAAATGGTGTGTCAAGATTTGTCACCGCTGAACTAATGAAACTGCGCCAGCTACATATTTCACATATTCATAGTGTTGCAGTCCTCATAGTCTGAAAAACAAAAACTACTTTCACAATATAGGTCCTGCTTGTGTTGGTGTTCACATTTCCTGTGACTCAAAGGAAATGAACGTACGGTCACATAGCAGTCTAACTACAGGCATTCTCTGTAACTGGTCCGAACAGACACTCATTCATACACCAGATCAAACCTGAACACACACACCTCAGAACAACTGCATTTAATAAAAGAGAAATGAATGACGCTACTCCTTTGTGTGGATGCTTCCCAAAAAAGTCCCTAGAAAACAGTGTCAAGCTCAATTTGACTGGGAACAGGATCCTGCGTCAGCATGTTATAACAGGAAGAGACAGGCAGATAAATACAGAATACAGAAATACAGCCTCACACAGCTTTCCAGAATAGGAAAGTTTCTTCTTTCTCACTAAAGACACACACACTATAGCATTAACTAAGCCACAGTGTCCTTGAAGCCAAGCCCTGATGTCTATAATCTATCCTAAAATTATGTGCTGCCTCCAAGAACACCACGTGTCCATTTCCAACAATTCAGAATCTAAGGATGAGAGGAAGAGGATCCTGTCGGTTTTTATTCCGATTCGCCAAATAACATCAACAGAACACCATAACCTGTTCTATAACAAAGATCCCCTGTTCTAGAATGATGATCACCTGACCTCCTGGTTACAGCATATTCTAGAAAGATCACCACATGACCTCCTAGCCACAGAATGTTCTAGGGGATTATAACCTGATCTCAGCGTCATAGCACACTCTAGAATGATCATCATCATCTGACCTCCTGGTCACAGTGTGTTCCAAGAGGATGATCACCTACCATCCAGGTCGCAGCATGTTCTAGAATGATAATTACATGTTCATAGTATGTTGTAAAAAGATGATCACCAGACTTCCTGGTCACAGCATGTTTTAGAACAATGATCACCTGGTGACGACATGTTCTATTATGATGATCACCAAACCACTTGGTCACAGTGTGGCCTAAATTAATAATGATAAAATGATAATCTCCTGTCCTCCTGGTCACAGCATGTTCCAGTTACGATGATCACCTGACTTCCTGGTTACAGCATGTTCTAGAATGATGATCGCCTGACATCCGAGTCACAGTGTATTCTAGAGGGGAGGCTGCTAATTTGAGACAGAGTGTGTGGACACAGTTTGGTCATGCTGAGGACACGTCAGGAGGTAAAAACTCTTGAGGACTTGAAGACTTGAACACAAAGCTGCTTATTGTGAGCAGAGTAAGGCATATATGACGGAAACACCACAGTACTTGCACGGAAAACACTACACTGCCAAATGCCAAAAACAGCAATGAAGAAAAACATGAAACATGACTCATGTCCTATTTCTGCATATAGGATTATGACATACAGCCATAAAAATGTTTTCCACAGGCCTTTTTCCTCATCCTGATGTTTGATGTAATCTTTAATTGACCTGCTCTTGACCCGTATCTGCATGATTTCATGCACTGTGTTGCTACCACATCATTGGCTGATTGAATAACTGCATGAATATACAGGTGTTCCTATTAAAGTGGAATGGCGAGTGTATATTTGTTTCATTATTAAGGCAACAAGTTCTAGATCAGGGTGGGACTAAACACTTGTTTACAAATGTAGCAATGAAAAAAAAAAAAAAAGTCTACATACTGTAATACAATACAGTTTCAGTGTCAAACATACAAAGCATGATCCATCGCTTAGTAATAAACATGGCATCCGGTGAAAAGGAGTTGCCATAATATGTATTTAAAAGGAAGCATTAAATGCGAGGGCGTCACTTTATGGCTTACTATAAATAAAGCAATACCAGTCACAGTGAAGGTGCAAAGGCACATGTCTTAAAGGTGAACTAATTCCTCGATTCCCTTACGTGGGTGGATTATTTATCCTCCTGTGGCTAAAGCAATTAGGTTGGTGAACTGGTCTATCTGGTTAAGGTATGCACTTCTCAATGCAGTGAGCAAGGGTGGGGACTAGCTTTCACTGCAGGAACAACTTTTTCTTAAACAAAATCATCCACAATAACCACTAGCTTAATAAACCCAATAATGTGTCAAAAAGCTAGTTACAGCAATTATAATCACTGAACAAACACACAGATCAATCACAGATGTTTAAGATGTGCACTGAAAAATTAGCAGCACCCCTATAGTCCATTATATATATTTTTTTAGATAAAAATTACAGTTCCACATGTTTATTCAGGTTACTTGCAAGTCTCAATATTTATGACAATTCTGGCTGGCAGTGTGATATTTATTCAGTATTGTATTGTATTATACTAATGATTAAACGAACATCATATAATGATTCTTCCACGGTAATTTATTCCAAATGCAATGTCACAGTACTGCTCTAACGAGTCCTATGAATAGACAAAGACAAGTGGGGGGGGGTGTTTAAAAAAAAAAAAAAAAAAAAAAAAATACTTAACAGGATGGTGCGAGTTCTCTAATGTGTTATTTCGAAAGTCACTGTGAAGACTAACATACATAGCATCTGTGATATCCAGCGTGCACATGATCGAATCAGGGTTTCTGATATTTTTAAGTCATTTTGCACACACTACCCTCCTTATCTGAACCTTGTGCCTATTTGCTTGGTGTTATATGCAACCGACAGACAACAGAGACTATTAATATCTAAAGCCGTACAAGACAGACTATTTATGATGCTTTAGAGATTACAGATAAACGCTGTGTCCTGTAACAAGACACCAAACCCACCTGTCATACCAGTAAGTAAGAGAGACACGGATTAAGCGTTTCAAACTCTTAGAACTCAAAAACAAAAAGGCACAATGCTTGCATCAGAACTCCTCCTAAAGCAGCGCATTCTGTCAGCATAAGCCTCAACGTGTCCTAGCAAAAGAAAAAACTACACCACACACCTACAAACCAGTGTCACCCACACACGCGGAGCAGCAGAGGGAATCTGCAAGCAGTGACACATTTAACACCGAAACGCCAGCCAGCCCTGATTGTCCAATATGATTCCTTCTAGGTCACCCTGGAGACCACGACTACAAAACAAACACCAAATACCCAGACGGGCTACATTAGAAAACTTCGAATATGCAACTTTAACTGAAAATTCAGTTATACATTTAACAGGGATTTAGTACCCATCCTTACAGCTTTTCGAGTACTATGAAAGGACACATCACCTGAAATGGTGTTTAGAGGCCTCATTAGATTTCCATCCACTAATGATGCACACGCAGGTGATCTTTTCCTGCTGGCAAGACAATGCTTCTGAAACACAAGCCATCAAATCCAGTCTCCCTATTTTCTCCCAAATTTGGTTATTTTCCATTTTCCACCCACTACCTAACTCTCCCCAGTCATACGACAGCTACCAACTGGGAAGGTGAACTCTATAACATGCTTCCACATCTTTTTGCACTGTTGCTCGTACTACATCACAGGGCAGCATAACACACTTGCAAGAAACCAATATCTACCCTCTTCTACATACAAGATGTGGACAAGACAGACGAACATGATTGAGAACTTGTGATCTCCCGACACATTTCTGCTGCGGCAGTCGGGATGGGACCAAGCACTGGCTTTTAGGCCATTTTAGCATCTGAGCAATTCTGGTATTCTTCAGGCTCCTTTTCTTTTTTTTCAGTCAGTCTAACTGGTGCTCAGGTATCAATATTTGCATAGGTCTTAGACCCTGCTTACAATGCAAAAAACATGTGATTTTGAGATTTAAACATCCAAGTGTAAATCTTATCAGGATACAATTCAGTTACCAAACGCATAAAACAATTAGGTGTAAACAGGGCCTATCACATTGTTCATTTTCAGTAAGCACTTTATCCTGGTCAGGTCCCATTGGATCCGGAGACTATCACAGGAAAGAATTCAACATGGATGTGACACCTAGCCCTGACATGTACAAACAATAATTTTTATACTACACTCAACACAAATTAGACCTTTATCAATGACCATGAACACTTCACCAGCTCATGAGATGCTACATGCAACTGATGAAGTCAAGATGGATTTGAAGGGTAGTGTGAGAAAAAAACAAAACAAAAAGGCATTTATATAAATATATTTTTGACCACAATCCCTTGGGAGCTCCTTGAATAGAAAACTCTTAACTCCAGTGGAAAGACATGGATCTTTTTTTTTTCCTGCCATCTCAGCACTGCCTGAGAAGGTCTTCCAAAAAAATCCTGGCCAGACCTTTCTCCCTTTTTCTTTCTGCAGATGGCACAAAAGTTAGAAAAGACGACATTCTTACCCAAGATGGAGTGGACACGCACCGACAGCTGGGTTCGGAGGATCAAAATGGGTTTTTTGCCAATGCTGCAAACAGAAAGACAGAAATGATATAGGATGAGCAGGCAGTTATTTGAGGGTCATTTGGTAGCCAAAATACTTGAGAGACTTTTAGGGAGCAATGAGCTTATTCACTGCTTATGTCAGCACTGCAGTATCGAGTGGTCTCCAACACACACACAGCAAACGTTTCAGACAGTGTGTTAATGCAGACAACGGATGATATGAAACTCTTACATGATGACTATCCCACACATGCACTCAGTGAAGGTGGCCAATATGGGTATTAGGATTTGGAAAGTCAGACTGAGGAGGATCATGGGACAGACATGGAAACTATGCTGCATGAGGGTCAGCTGCTAAAATCAGAGCACGTTATGGCTTGGGATTTCTTAAAAGGTGTTGAATGACGTTGGTGCAAAAAAGAAAAAAAAAAAAAAAAAAAAAAAAGTACAGCTCAAATTATAGTCTTGCTTTTTGTATTTCAAATGATGCTTTTCAGGACTTGCTCTCCTTACACAGCATGGAAGCTGATTGAGTTCCAGCCGTGACCACACACTTGCAGGGGTGAACACACACACACACACACACACGCATTAACATCATGACCTTATAAAACTAAGACTAGCCTGTAACTGATCACTACATGCATAAAGACTGGGAAAATAGTGCTCATGAAAAACCAAGTCCCCCCCCCCACCATTACGGTTTTCCTTTTTCGCCAATGCCTGCGATTACATCATTTTCAGAGATTTTTTTATTTATTTATTTTTTGCTGGCTACCATGCTTGCCTTCTCAGCAAAACTACATGGTCCCTGCTTCACTATCTCAGCGGAAAATGAAGACTTTGATTTTGTTGGTTTATTTAAATGTTATACACTGACTGTCTTCCCTAGGAATAGGACCTCATGTGGCCAGGAGGAAGGAAAAAAAAAAAAAAAAACGTGTGTGTCTTGTTGCCAGTAAGAGTGTGTACAAAAGCTGGGACACATTCAAATCAAATCAAGCTTGCACACTTTTCAGCATTTTTACCACTGAGGGAGGTTTCATGTACAAACTGATTCATAAAATCAAGCTGCTCATAACCTACGTAGTATGGAGCTTTAATAATCATATTTCAGATACACAGGAATTGGGTTTATTGTGAAACAGATGAAACACGACACATCTGAGCAACAGAGAAGAACCAAGAGAATGCAGGAGAAAGCAAGACCAAGCACGAAATGCAAATCGATAGCCAGGTTCTTGTCAAGTTCTCATTATTATAAACTCCAGGAGTGACTTGTATTTAAAGCTGAACAGCTTACACACATTAACACTACACTATGAAGGTTTATAGAGCAATTTGTTCACCCAGTGATGTCATCAGTAGGCTCTGGCTCCTCGCACACCTTTTAAAGATAATGTGTAGCTCAGAATTTTAGTTCATAAAATAAAGTTAAACGGTTAGTCATTAAATATTGAATGCAGCTGACCAGTTCAGCCCAAAAAAGCCCTTTTTATACACAGCTAGCTAAAATGCGAGGGTGAGTTAAATGAAAACACTTTTCTTTCTTTTCCAAATTTTGCATTGTTTACTGTAAATAGGCATCACTACAGTGCATCAGGTTTAAGGTAGCAGCAGACAGGGCTATTGAGAACAATGGACCAGTAGTACATTTTGTCACATTGCAACTTCAAACGTAATGAACTCTTTCGTTAATTTATGTTGCACTTTTAAGGTCTTCATTTGATTTGCCCTTATACATATGATAAAGGTGTGGCTTGAATATTTTCAATTAGGGGGTTTGTTAATTTTAGGAACTCATGTCAGCTACACAAAGCTTTACAACTCTAGAACCTTCCTCCATTTTTCAACAACCACAGCTAGCTATACATACAAACTAATAAACAGATTCCGACTGATGTATCCAGATTGCATTTTTAAGGCACAGGAGTACATTAGATGGCAGCAGGAGGTTAAAAAAAAAAAAAGTTGACCCAGAAATTTGTTCTACTTGATGAAATCACACTCACCCCACTAATTACTTTGAGCCTATTTAGCTTCAGAACCTTATTAAACACACAGTTGCTTCCTGTGGTTCAAGTCCTGGTGACTTTATTAATATTTCTTTCCAAGTCTATCCAACATGACATAAGTGAAAATGCTACTGATAATGAAATCACAGTAGTTGATAAATACTAAAAAGGTAGGTTATTGATTGTTAAATTTTAATGTTCAAATATTTGTTAAAATAAGTGAAATGACAAGATAAACATTCTGTTATCAGAGTGTACCCAAGCTTAGCTCAACTGACACAATGTCAAACTGACAACATGCACTTTCCCTGAAAATTCACCACAATCAAGTTACCAACTGCATTGCATCAATAGGAGTCCCTCCATGACCCTGCCATGTTACATGAATGAGGGCGACTCATGTGGTCCACTCCCATTTCCTGCCCTGAGCCAAGCTCTCATACCAGGAAAGTGTGAGCATGAGTATGTAAGTCTGTGTGTATATATTTGGGTGAGCGTCAGAAGTACCATGGCCACTATGAGCCTGTTTGGTCCATCTCACAGCTTTGTTACTTAGCCCTCTAAGTCCCAGACGTCACTTTCCTAACTGATTCATACACATGGTAAAACAAAAAGGCACACTGAAAAGGAAAACTAAAAAGCAGTGAAGTGGGGAAAAAAGCAAAAGCACCAGGACTGGAGAAAGTACAAGGCCAACAGACAGACAGAAAGAGAATGTAGCCATGCTTCCACCCAAGTTATTATGACATATTGTATTAAATGGCTCCATAGATATTGAATACAATCATCATACTTTACTTAAGTTAATACATTCATCTTAAGTCAGTGCATTTTTTTTAAACCAGGAAATGCAATCAGTTACGATGGCAACGCATTTGAAAAGCAAGAAATCAGCAGTAACTAATTTTCCTTATAATCGAGACATACAGCAATTTCCTGTGAATCATGTTAGTGGATGAGTGGGTGATTATTTTGCAATGAGTAACAGGATTGATATGGAATTAAGAAACCCAGTAAAAAGGATATTTTCAACAATATGTATGTTAGTCATATAAAAACTGGTTTAACAATGCAAAAACACTTTAATCTTTATGTAAATGTGTAGGATTACACATATCTGCATTTAAGAGATCTGAATTCCAGCCGAATCAGGATAAAGACTGGATGCTCTCTTCTTAATAAGTGCTAATTTGTTAATTATATTAGGTTTTTAACTGGTATTACAGGACATCACACAAGCATAGCTTTATCCTCTTGTACAAATATTTACAGAATACTGATAACTTATTTACATACTGTATTTTCACAAGGTTTTAATTGTTTGCTTGAATTTATTTTGCCAGCTGGATGGAAATGCAGCTAGTGAAGACTTACGCCAAATCATCGTAGAACTGCTCCAGTTCATCCTTCTGCTCTGCCAGTGAAGACTCCAGATCCAGGTAGCTTCCATTAGGAGCCACCTGCAGCGCACACTCTTCTAACTGAGGGGTGGAGAAGAGAGGCGTCAAAGCCATACACATGCATAGGCACAACACACACTCCCATTTTATGATTTCCTATATTTTGACCCTGCATCTTTTGCACCACCCTTTGCTTCTGCATTGCTGAGACTATCAATATGACACCCGTATCTTATGCAATGAAATGCAACAGCATGGCATTATAGTTGGCATATTTTGCAAACACTGAAAGTCTCTGGAATGAATAAATTCCAAAAATATTATACAAAGGCCATGCAGATAATCACTTGAAAAACACCAGTTAGTCCACACCACAAATGCATTCCCAAAGCTGAGCTATAATATCTTAATCAGGAATGATGGAAACTCTTCCTGGCCATCATTATCCAGTCCAAACAGTCACTGGAGGGTCAGAGAGGAGATTCCTCAGTCTTATCTTGCTGCATTTCCCATGCTGTACGGCGACACTGCCACGTTCTCTGTAATAATGAGGATGATTGAAGCTGTTCCTGCTGCCCTTATCTACTCTCTACAGATCCCACCCTTTCCTCAAGGCTCAAGTCCATTAAGTCCGTACACACAAACACACATACACAAACAAAAGCCCAAGAAATGTGTGCTAGTTATTGTAGACCTCTTCCATGTTGTGTTGAAGTTCTATATCCCTTTGCCTTGGTTTTCTTCAATTTCAACAACATTCTTGACACCAATCCTAATGGCTGTTGAAGTGGAAATTTTATGTCTCACTTAAACTTGAGGGGCACTCATGTACTCCCTCATTGTTGGTTTTTTTTTCCCCCCTTTAGTGTGATTCTTGGAATAATGGTATATACAGTTTCACACTACTTTACTGAGAAATACCTTTATTTGAAAGCTGTAAAAGGTTTTTCCTGCAGTCAGTGCAGTTGTAATTTGATGTGTTTGTAAGCTTACACTCTCAGAAGTAAATGTACCAAACTGTACTGTTCCTTTTGCTGGGGTGATACCATCAAATGTACATCTTTTGCACCTTTAGTATGCATCTTAGAAACATGTATACCATATACCTTGAACAAAGTAATTAAAAAAGGTACATAATTAGCTCATAATTACTTTTTAGACTAAAGCTATACAAACCTTTCTAGGTAAAAGATACATACTAAAGGTACAAACAAAGTTTGCTTGATCAAGGTTACCATCAAATTTAATTTTAGCAACAGGTTTGCAGCTTAGTACCCTTCTTTCTGAGTGTACAAGCGATCCTGACAAAGTGTTCACTTTCCTGGTTCAGTAGCTTTACCTGATCAAGAACCAAAATATTCTGAATATTTTGAATGAATCCATTTATGCCCCCAGGACAGAAACTGATATATTGAAACTATATTTAAAAATCACATGTTGAGACTCCATCAGAGAAATGGAACCGTTCCAAAAGTATTGGCACCCATGAAAGAAACTGGGGCTTCCTCAACCCTGCCTTCATTTAACAGCTGCAACTCCAAAACAAAAGCCAACCTGCTGCCATGGAAGTGGTATGTATGCATGCATGCATGTGTAGGAATGGAAACTACATAAAAGACTCAATGAAACTTTGATTATATTTTCTCACAGAATAACAAAAAAATAATAATAAAATAAATTCTCCCTGCTGAAAAACACACAACAAAAGCCATCACAGAAATTCTAATGGTTTCCACTACAAATACCATAAACCATCAGCTAACCATTACTGGTTCTTAATGGTATCCACCAGACATAACATGCCAGTAGAGACCCACAGGGAGCATTAGAGTGTCCATTAAAACCAATACAATTCCCATTATAACCATTACATATTCTATGAGGTATTGGGCTTTTTGTTTGTTTGTTTTTTAATGAAAAAATAAAATAAAAGTGAATAAGGGAAAACCGGCACACACCTCTGGCCTCCATTCACCTCAGGTAGGAGGAGGAAGGAGGAGGTGAAGAAAGACAGAAAGAAAAAGAAAGAAAGAAAGAAAGAAAGAAGGGAGAGAGAGAGAGAGAGGAAAGAAAGAAAGAGATAAAGAGTGAGAGAGAGTTGGCTTTACCTTCAGAGGAGCTTGGAGCTGTTTCTGGACGCCGGCTATTTGCAAATTTAGTGGCACGAGCTCGTTGAAGTCGTACTGAGGAGGTCTCCGAGGCTCGGGGAAATTAGTACACACGAACGGATCCGAGTCCTCAAGATACTGAACTCGACACGTTATAATCGCCATGTCTGAGGCTTGTAAAGGAGAGGTACAGGTACAGCGACTCGGCTTTCTGTTCAACACCGAGCCCCACAAGCGCAGCGCGGTGTTACAGCTCCATCAACACCCAGAGCTGCTCGTGGAGCCTGGGTTAATGACACTGAGACACACACACACACAGTGACACACGACTCAGCTGAATGTCTTCAATGCGGCTTTAAAATGGAATGAGCGCCGCCCATTTGTCTCATTAAAGTGCCAGCACCCTGCTGAAAAAACCCCAATACACACCCTCAGAGAATATGTAATGGTTTTAATGATTATAATGGAAATTGTATTGGTTTTAATGGAAAATCTAACGCTCCCTGTGGGTCTCTGGTAATTTGTTGCCTTCTGTTACTGACATGTTACATGTATAGTGGATACCATTAAGAACCTACCTCCTAATACATAATGATTAACAGCTGATGGCTTGTAATGGTATTTGTAGTGGAAACCATTAGAATTTCTGTGGGGTTTTTTTTTCCAGCAGGGACACCTTGGTTTAAATGACACCTGACAGAAAATCCCAATTCTGGATACCTTTCACTAACAACACACCACATGTACAGGGTGCCATTATTTAATACCATAGCCTATACAGTGCACTTAGCTACCCTATATGGGGTTTCAGTAAATGTAGTCTATATACGAGCTACATGTCTCACCATGAACTACTGCTGCAGTCAGTGGCCCATTTAATACACACCTACCATACAGGTGCACATGGTAGGTATACAGTTACATGCTGTAATCCACAGGTTCCCAGCCCTGGTCTTGGAGAACCCTCTGTCCTGTACATTTTATCACTTCCCCTGCTCTAACACACCACTTCAGTGCAGCTGGTTAGTTAAATCTGGTGGATTAAAGAAAAGGACCACTATTATTTTTGGAGGTGGACTATTCTGAGTGCAGCAGTGAGTGATTTGTTAGTGGCATAGTAGTGTGAATATTAGGCACAGCAGAAAATATTCTTACTGGACAGTTAGACACTACAGAAAATACGCAGATGAACAAGAAAATGGGAACAGAAGTTGGGCCTTTCCCCAAAAATGAACATACTGTAATATGCATTGAACAGGATGACAAAGAGGCATGTATTGGTAAAAAAAAAATCCCACAGGTTGGCTTAAGGTCATGTATACATAATGTATAACTTCATTCGTCTTCAGTAACTGCTTCATCCTTGTCAGGGTTGCGGTGGATTCGGAGCCGAATCTGGGAACACCGAGCAAGAGGTTGGAAAACATTTTGGATAGGATGCCAGTCCATCACATGACATTATGCATACATGCATTCGCACCTAGGGGCAATTTAGCATAGCCAATCCACCTACTGGCATGTTTTTGAGAGGTAGGAGGAAACCGGAAAACCTGGAGGAAACCACATGGAGACAGAGAATATTCAAAACTGTGCACAGACAGTAACCCAAACTCAGGATCGAACCAGGGACCCTAGAAGCATCCAGCGGCAATGCTATCTGCTGTTACACCATGCTCCCCTCCACAAAAATGAATATATTGCAATGTACTTTAAAGAGGGTGGAAAAAAAAAAGCCATGCATTCACAAAAAAATATATCCTGCACATAAACGTAATTAAGGCTTGTGTGTGTGTGGGTGTGTGTGTGATAATTCTCAATTCTACTCATGACTGAAGTCCTAATCCAATAAATTCTTGGCTCTCAATTAAATTCCTGCTTCAATAAGACACAGGTATATAAATTTTAAGAAATATTAAGTAGACCTGTCCTTACAGAAATAATTTGGGCCAAATCATGTATAATACTTCACTGGTAATGGTATATACATATAAATTTCTAACACTCAAAAGAATTTTATTTCAATTCAAGGTCCATTTTGTTTTTAATTTTGTTTAAATCACTGGCATAGCTGAAGTTGAAAAATATAAAACAGTATTTTCCAAAATCCTATGTCGTCCATTTTGTAAACAAGCATCAGGATCACTGACAACTCCACAATTTGGTTTTTATTTTGCTTCTTTTTTGTTTTGTTTTTTTTTAGAATTGCTACACAGAACCTCTTCCTACCTTGAGCAAAATGTTCCTTAGCACACAATAATTTAAAAAACTGTATTTTTTTCCCCCTTGCCAATTATTTATTTTTTTTTTTTTACAATCCATTATTATAGTAGAGTTAGAGAAATTATACCTGTTATCATTATGCTGGTTAAGTCAGTCATTTTATTGGTAACTGTAAACAGTGCTTTAGAAAAAAAAATCTGCTTGTTATAATATAATGGATGATTAATATTTCACATAACATCAACTATTCAGAAATTTTGCTACTCATTAAATACCCTTCAAATACCATATAAAAGCCTTCTGTATTAGAAAAATGACATTCCAACACCTTCTTCTGTTCATTAGCTATAAAACAAAGCTGAGAGCTTATCAGAGTCAACATATTCCTGTTTCCAAAGCAATGTTTAGCTCCAACACAATGACATCATCCCTTTCCTATCATGTACGTAAGACTATAGACAATGACACAGCACCATGACAAGTGACGTCAGAAATTCTTGCTGTTTTATATCTAACAGCCACCACAGGACAAAAGGAGAGCAGACACTATGGGCGGATTGATGCAGCACTCCCAGTGTTCTCAGCTTCCGTTCTGGGTTGACTGGAGGTACTCGGTGTACAGCTTTTCCTGAGCTTCGTAAAGCTTGCGAAGCTTTTTGCTCTGTCCCTTGCTAAGCTCCTTCCCTTCTGCATCATGTGTAGGGAAACCCTGTGCATTAAAATACAGATAAATACACCATAAGCAATTTTAAAAACGTGTTTAATTCCCACGTGTACAAGAAAAAGAGGACTTTGGTATGTTACCGTGTCATCAAAGCTGGAGTACTTGTCCGTTTCTGAGCGGAACATCTCACAAGGTGGAATCTTCATCTTTGCCAGTTTAGCCATCTATAAGAGGGAAGGAGTAAAGACAAAATTACCTTTTGTGACATAGGTTGTTTATCCAAACTTTCATGACGTGGATAATTTATCCAAACATTCGTGATATGGGCAATTCATCCAAACTTTCGTGATACGGGTAATTCATCCAAACTTTTGTGACATGGGTAAAATACCAAACCTTGGTGACACAGATAATGTCCCCAAATGTTTGTGATATAGTTCATCTACCTAAACATCTGTGACATGGATAATCTACCCACATGTCTGTGATGGAAATAATCTACCTAAATATCTGTGACGTAGATAATATACCTAAATGTCTGTGACGTACATAATCTACCCAAACGTTTGTGATTTAGATAATCTGCCTAAATGTTTGCGATTTAGATAATCTATATAAACATTTGTGACATAGTTAAAGGCACTAGCTGAGGTAAAATCTTTACCCATAAATTGTATGCATTTTTTTAAAAAAAAATCAGTTTAAAAATGAAATGTGGGTATATCCTGGAACAAGTGAAATGAAAACATAAGGCAATATCAACAGAAAATATTTTGAAAGGACGTTTTGGTATGATCCTCTCTGGATCCAGACATGACTGAGCAGAGTTAGAACAGAAAACAGAAATTTCATGAAGAAGGGGATCCACAAACTACTCTCTATATAAAAGATGTTGGAGGCAGTTTTAAAGGCAATGTGGGAGCAGGAAAGGAAAAAGATTCAAAAGATTCACACTGGCACTTTGGTTGTTTTTAACACATACACTTTGACAAATTTTTTATTAGTTGGTATAAATAAAATTTATTTTTGTCCTGAGAGTGTGCAAACTTTTGCACTCAACTGAATGCTAAGGAGAAAATGGTATTTTCTAAATTTTGGAGGTTCAGAAATATTTGATGCCTGTCAGATAAATGATTTATGATTTAACAGTCTGGTAAATCATCAGCTCTTCTAACCTCTTGTTCCTGTTTCTTTCTGGCTGCCTCCTCTTTCTTCTTTCTCTTCTCCTCCTCCAGCTATAAACAAAAGAACAAATTTACAGCATTAATTTGAAACAAGATAAAAACAAACAGGCAGACTGCACCATAACATTAAATTGTGTGTATACGTTTAAAAGGGATTTTGCAGCTGTAGTTCAAGCCTAGCATAACAAAAACGTGCAACTTGAAACCTGTAGTCTGTCATATACACACTCACTCATGTCAGCAGTCATCAATTTTTCATGATTTTTTTTCTTTCTCTGCCTAGGATGTTCAGCTACACAATATGGCTCATTACAGAGTAAATGCCAAACAATCTGAAGTTCAATAATGCAAAACATTTTATATATAAATATATACAATACTACTATTTATATATTAGTAGTAAAAATGCAGAGACACGAGTGACCTCATGGCCAAACAATGTTAATTACCTTCTTCTTCTCCTCCCTCTCCTTGAGTAGAGTCTCTCGGTCCACTAACTTCACCACAGTGCGGAGTCCTTCACAAATCAGTCCAAAGCATAAAACAGCAGCAATGACATTTGAAAATGCATACCTGGCCTGTTCAGATAGGTTATTAACTGCATTTCCTTAATTAATTTCACTGTGGAACTGTTGAGGAACTCAAGTATCAAATATTGTCATTATTCTCTATATAGAGCCATAACAAACACGATATGGAAAAAAAAGTTTGTGGACACCTGACCATCACACCCATATGTGCTTGTTGAACATCCCATTTCAGAATTAGTAGAACACTAATGTTCTTCCACTCCAACCTTGACAAACCATGTCTTCACTCACTCACTTTGTGCACAGGGACACTGTAATGCTGGAACAGGTTTGGGTCTCTTAGTTCCAGTGAAGGGAAATCTTAATGTTAAAGCTTATAAGACATTCAATACAACTGCAACAGTGTGGGGAAGATCCACATATGGGTTTAATGGTCAGGTGTCCACATACTTTTGGCCATATATAGTACTTCAACAGACCCAGTAATTAATCTCACCTAATGAATGCTGCCTAGTGTTTTCACCCAACATTCAATGCTAAATGAATGTTAACAAATCCAAGTATTTTACATACAGAGCTAAAGGCAAAACCGTCATCTAATTTAAAACGGGCCGTATCCAGCAACACTTCTGCAAGTAGTACAGATGCTTTACACGCTTTATTTCTTCCTAACACTTTCCTATCAATTCTCAAATCTGATTGCTCAGAAGGTGTTGAGTAATAGCAGCTCTGACAGTAGTTCTGGCTGCAAGGCACATCACAGGTTTATATTATCAGTGAAACTTGTAATTTTCCAACATGAGAAAGTCTTCAGGGTGGAAGCAGCTTTGTGATTTCTCTGTAACATGAAAAGCTGCATTTTTTGTATTATTAACTTCAACAGAGGAAGAAGAGAGGCTGTTTAGGGAATGGTAGTTTAGAGCTACTATAATGTAACTGATAACATGACATGCCATTCTTTAATAAATAAGAAAATTGCTGTGGTATGAGAGGAATAAAACACTTTGGGATGTGCTGTTATAGGAAAATAATCAACTTGGGTGGTAAAATTAACTCGACTTTGCACTTGGCCGCATCACACCACCCTCTCGGTGTATATCTTCCTACAATAGCACCCCCAAAGTGTTTTATTCCTTACATATTCATTCAATGTTGTTAAACTGTTCCTGATTACCTTCATGATCTTCTAAACGGACTCCAAGCTCCGGCAGGATGTCATCTCTGACTGTGTCACACAGCTGCAGTACTTCTGTCACTTTAAAAAAAGATATTAAACAATAATCCAGAATTAAGTCACTACTTTACATTCAAAAATACTTAATGGTACTTAGTTATAACTTACAGGGGAAAAACTTACCTTTTTTTTCCCTTGCAATTTTTCTGACACCTTCCCTGAAGTCTGAGAGCACCTTTAAATAGGGCATGACTGTACTCTCCAGCTAGCGGGCACACATACAGCCACACACGTTACGTTAAAATACCGTGAAGATAATCTATATAATGTAACTATAAAACTTAAACTACAAGCAGAAAATTTAACTACAAGGGCACATCCTTCATTTTACAAACGGTTCAGAACTTTGTAGTGGAGCAAGCTGCTTTTACTTACATCAACATTTTGGTCATTTCTTCCAACAGGAAATCCAATTGGTTCTGTTCCCTCGATTGCCCCAAAAGTCTGGAGAGGGAAAAAACAAAAACAAAAACAAAACAAAAAAACTACAGTACTTCAGTACTACTCAGATTTGTATGTTCTCTTTGATTGTGTTATTTGACATAAAACTGGGTGGTGTAACAGTGACTAATATCTCCCAGGCATGCGGTAACACTGTAATAAGTTCCAGTAAACATGCAATAGATAATACAATATTGCTCAAGGACGGGTTGGAGGGGTTGATTTATCACTTGATATTTAAGTGTGTATAAAATTTCATATATTAATCTTTTAATTTCATATTTTAATCTTTTTTGTGCTATTTTTGCTATCCAGCAAGCTGACAAAACTGCTATAATCATGTAGCTACTGTATGTTAATCTCTCACCAACACACACTGAGAAATATATGAGTGCTTTAACAGTCATGGTACATCGATGCTTTAAAAATGAAACAGACAATATTCTGTAATTCTTACAAAATTTACTCTGTACTCAAAATACAGTATTTTATTTTGTTCCATTTTTCAGTTTTTTTATAGTTTGTTTTGCTACATTTTCATTTGGGGTATTCTGTATTATGTATCGGAATGTATCTGAAGCATTTTTGTGCATCATTTGTATGTTTCTGCCTCGTTTGTATGTTGCATATCATTATAGATAACACATAATCCATACAGTTACCTATTGATGTAAACACTAAACTGTGTAGACTGCAGTCTTGGGGAAAAAAGCACGGTGCTCAGTGCAGGCTCACCTTGAACATGTCGGTGAGGTAGTGAGCGATGCTCTGGAGCAGCATGCGGTTCGGCAGGAGTTTGGCACTCTTTCTGGCAGCAATGTAAGTGTTGCTCTGACCCACCAGAGCCCTCATCTCCTCCAGCGCTGTACGTGTGTCGATATTGTCACACAGAGCCTCGTGAACGCCTTCTTTCTTCTCGTAGAAGCTAGACACAAAAACAACACGGACTGCCTCAGTTTGGAAAGCTAACAGATTCAAAATTCAAAAGCCTGCATAAATAACTGCTTGCAGAAATGTATCAGGAATTCTGGCACATATACACTGTTTCAAAGCTGGGAAGAATGCTAACCTTTTGTTCAGGTCGATCTCCTCTGCCTCCCATTTCTCAAATTGACCTGTGATATCAGTGGGAGTCCTCAGGATATCTTTCACATTCAGGAAGAACTCCTATTGAGGTAAAGAAATACATTCAGCATTAGAGCACACACTCTTGTGGGTATGTGTAACAGGTCAGTCAGTGATGTACAAGATAATATGATTAACTCCCAAAAAAAAAAA
>CM040999.1:5713037-5740305 GCA_022985145.1 Pangasius djambal
GCTTTATGCATCGCTGGTCCCAAATTCGAGTGAACAGATCAAATTGCATCTCCAAGACATGTGGCCAAATGTATGTGGACACCTGACCATCACACCCATAAGTGGTTCTTCCGCAAACTGTTGCCACAAAGTTGGAAGCACACAATTGTATAGAATGTCTTTGGTTGCTGTAGCATTGAGATTTCCCTTCACTGGAACTAAGAGGCCCAAACCTGTCCATCATGATAATGCCTCTGTGCACTAAGCGAGCTCCATGAAGACATGGTGTGTTAAGGTTAGAGTGGAAGACCCAAATCTGTTCCAGCATTACAATATCCCTGTGCAGCTCCATGAAGACATGGTTTGCCAAAGTTGGAGTGGAAGAAGCCCTGACCTCAACCCCACTGAACACCTTTGGGATGAACTGGAACATTGACTGCACCCCAGACCTCCTCACACAACATCAGTGCCTGACCTCACTAATGCTCTTGTGTCTGAATGAGCAAATCCCCACAGCCACGCTCCAAAATCTAGTGGAAAGCCTTCCCAGAAGAGTAGAGGTTATTATAATATGGGAATGGGATGCTCAACAAGTACATAAGGGTGTGGCAGTCAGATGTCCACATCCTTTGGGCCGTACAGTGTATTTGACCCTGTATTTAGTCTTCGAGATCCCCCTACTGCTCAAAGTGTCAAAACTAGGATGATGTGTAAGACTGAAGTGGCTGTCAGAAGCCACTACTTAGCATCCTATGTAGTGCACTTATAAGGACCCAGTTGGTCTGAGATTCAGCAAAAGCAAAGAGCAAATACACCCTGTAGTTACTATGTTTTGTTATACAGTATAATAAACATGCGTTTAAGGCTGAATCCTAAATGGTTGTAGTGCTAGTAGCACACTAGTGTAGAGATTACACAGCCATGTGGGATTCATGCACAGATTTAACCACACACAGGTAAGATTTACAAAGCAGAAGGACCATGCAGCGTTCATTACAACCATAAATATTTATCCATGAGTGTTTTCCAGCTGTGTAAGATTCAATCAGAGGGACCCTCTCTAACAGCTGTAAACACCAATCTCCCCTTTTACTGCACAAAGCTTACTTATTTACAGCGTTAAACTTCATCTCTAATGCTTTTTTTCAATGTCGTTAACGCGGTCAATGGTGATGTAAGAGATATTACCTTGGTCTCCTGCCATCTTTCTCTGTCCCGGCTTTCTGATGCAACAATAAACGTGTCCGGAAAATTCACCCGCGTCTCCGAGGCAGCCGGAATTGTCTCGTATTACGAAGAAACTCCGCCCCCTGAGCGGATTGGCTCAATGGCGTGCACTCACGAGCAGTCCATGGATTGGATGCTGTATCTGTGTGCTTATGAACTATTGGTTAATACCAGGCCAGAAGGCGGGTTTTATAGAAATACAGGTGGGAAGGAAAATATCGCGCGACGGAGCAACAGATAAAACACGTCCGGGTAGTGATTTTTAAATAATAAAATATGGCGGAGGATGAGATATATGAGATGTAGATCAGATATTTCTGGATCAATATGCACCAAAGGGTTAGCCAAAAGTTGTTTCCGGGTAAATTTAGACACGTTTTGTTTCCTTTCAAAATAAAGGCGTTTGAAAAAATAAATAAATAATCTACAGACCGTGTATAAGACTATGCAGACGAATTTCAGTGAAAATGACAAGGTTGACAAAGGTTAACACTTAATAATAATAATAATAATAATAATAATAATAATAATAATACCACCGGGGTTGTGGAGTCCTGTGTGCATGGAGTTTGCATTTTCTCCTTGTGCTTTGGGGGTTTCCACCGGGGACTCCGGTTTCCTCCCCCAGTCCAAAGACATGCGTTGTAGGCTGATTGGCATTTCCAAATTGTCCGTAGTGTGTGAATGGGTGTGTGAGTGTGTGTGCGCGATTGTGCCCTGCGATGGGTTGGCACCCTGTCCACGGTGTCCCCTGCCTTGTACCCCAAGTCCCCTGGGATAGGCTCCAGGCTCCACGCGACCCTGTGTAGGATAAGTGGTACAGAGAATAGATGGATGGATAGTAATAATAATACACATGGGCATTCTAGCATAAAATTAGCATTTAATACGTTATTTATCTGTAGAGAATTCACAATTTTGTATTCTCTTGTAGTTTTAAAGCCATATTCATTAACATGAATACATACTGGTTGCTCACACAACACTTTTCCTGCTTTTATTCGTTCTCAGTAACTGTTTTATTAAGGGTCATGGTGGTTTAATTTACAACTTTGTTTACATTTTGCTAAATAGTGCCAACTAAGTTGGTCAGAAAATACAGCAGGCAGGTGCAGACAATAATAATTGCAGTACTGGTCACAGTTCCTTCAGGAGTGGGTGGAAGTGGGGTTAAAAAACAGTCCACCTCTGGGCTAGTACATCACCATGCAAAATTTTTTAAGTGTCCCTTCAAAACATTCTTTCTTTCAAACTCTAAACTTTGTCTTTTTTTAATGGCAACAGCTGGAGGTGTCAAAAGTGGGGAAGACAGGGGGATCCTGAGGCCCTGATGAGGGGCAGGACCTTTTCTGATGGCACTGTGAGCTCTGGGTCACATCTTTATGAACTTTAAGCTCTTCCCAAGCCTCTAGTGTGTCAATTTATTATAATACAAAATTATATCCACCAGATCAATTGGCCAGGAAACTCACCGAGCAACACGTGTAGTTACCCAGACAGCACAGTAACACTGAATCAACATCCCTCTGCTCTCTATGTAGTGTGTGGCTACTAGGTGGCAGTAGAGGGCAAATACAGTGATATTTATTACAATGAGCCAAGCCTTGCAGGACGTGCCCGTTGTATTGTTGCTTGACAAAGACTATTCCAAAGGTCATGTTGCTCAACATGCCTTGAGGTGTTACAGAACTTGCTGTGGAGGAGATTTATGACAAACCCCCATGAGAATCTGCCTTCTGTATGGGCTCCTGCTCCCATGCAAACATGTAATTTATTACTTACTGAAAAGCACCTTTGCTGACTTTAACCCTCGGTGTAATCATTTTAGTTTCCTTTCTAACCACTGCATCTTGTTTAACATATAGTCTCTTCATCTGGGCCTTCATCTCAGCTCACATTTCACACTGGCACTATTGTAACTTTTCATTTCCACACTTGGACTTTGCGCACACACTGTTATTGGTTGTAGCTTATTATTATTAAATATGATTACTGTGCACAATGTTCACAGGAATATTAGAGCTCATTTTTACTGTGATTGTAAATTTAATCTGCTTTATATAACAAGCACTGATGACCACATGGATAACTATCATATAGACTCATATCATATAGACTTTATGATAAAGAAGTGCATGGGCTGTGATACTCACTTTTTTCATATTTTAATGTTTCAATCAATCACTAATCAATCAATAACCAAAAGTGTGGTTTTATAGTGAATACAGTATATACAGTCCAGCATGTAGGGCCATCACTTTTAAAAACATTTCACAAACTAGTCCTCCTTCGTGTGTGTGTGTGTGCCTAAATGGGAAAATATTAAGCTTTTAATGGTCTTAACAACAAATCATTGGCCAGGAAATTAGCAAGAATTAAACAAATACTGTAGCTCTCTCCCTGCTCCATCAATCCTAGTTCCATTTATGAGCTTGTTATCAGGCCCTTGATGGGCTGCATCAGGTGTGGCAGATAACCAAATAATGACTAATCTTTTAAGAAAAAAAAAAATCCCAGAAGATATTTTTTTGGGAAAATTTTGTACACCCAAACAGGTTGAATTTTACATCAAACATTTTAATCATTATCCTGATTTTACCTTTGTGTACAAGAGGTCTATATAAGTGAATTTCCCTGTTTCTAGCTTTTCCCCAAACAGTTCACTGCAGCAAAAGTAACTGAGCAAATGGTGGCACAAGAGCTCTCAGGAGTGCATTTGTTTAATTCTTGCTAATTTTCTGACCAGTGATTTGTTTACACAGGTTCATGGACACCCTGGACGGGGTGCCAACTCATCGCAGGGCACAATCACACACCCATTCACTCACTACAGACAATTTAGAGATGCAATCAGCCTACAACAAATATATTTGGACTGGGGGAGGAAACCAGAGTACCCAGAGGAAACCCACAAAGCACTGGGGGGGAAAATGCAAACTCCCTGCACACAGGCCAGAGGCGGGAATCAAACTCCCAACCCTGGAGGTGCGAGGCCAACATGCTAATATTTATTTATTTAAATGATACACGTGATAGCATGGGGCTGCCAGAAAATCTGGTGCTTCCTGCAAGGAATGCAGATATAACAGCTCATGACCTTAGCATGTTGGTGAACATTTCCTTCTCTAGGCCAAAGGTGACAGCTACGAAACTTAATGAACATTTCTTTTTTGCATGTATCGTGGACAGTTTATCTGTCAGTCTTGTGAATGATGTATCTACTTCTGTTCTGTGTATGTCCCTAAACAACAGTCAGTCATGTATGATACACATGGCATGTACATTCGTATGTATCATATATCCTCTACTGTATTCGCACTGAGTATGTTTACATTTTTCTCATGAGGAATATAGTCATGAGGAATATAGTCATCTCATCTATTTTTTTTTTCCACAGTGAACACTCTAGCATCAATTTCAGGTGACAATGTTAACCAATGTCTTTATGGTTCAGGTTTAGCTGATCTTCCTGGTACTGGAAGCAGGTAAGGAGAAGCCCAGTCAGGGGCAATATTTAGGTATGACACCAGTCTTGTGACATTTATAGCAGCATGAAAAACCTACCTCCTGTATTGTCTGTTATGGTCTAATCTTGGCGTGCTACTGCTGTGGCTAGTGTGTGCTGTCTGTGTGCTACAACACTGACCAGGTGCCGACAGGTCGGTATATCAGAGTGAAGGAAAGGTATGGAGTGATGGTGGGGAAGTGCTTTGAAAAGGAGACTGATGCACATCGCTGTTTGTCATTAGCCCCTGGCATGTGTGTTATTGGGCAAGAGTGTAGGATGAACTGCTGTATAGAAAAGGGCATAGAAATATCTGTTTCTAAGAAGCATTAACATCATCATACATAATAAACTTAATGACTTTTTGTTCTATAATTAGCCATTTTATCTCAATGGTGCATTTGAATTTGAACAGTGTACACATATAAATGAAAATGGGCCAACCTTTCTAAAAAAAAAAAAAACATCCTATAGTGTGTGTATACTCTTGATGTAGAGCTAGAATTCTAACAGGCTATACACTTTCATTTGTTAGTAAACCAATTTGACTTAATAAAGAGTTTGTTAGAGATTTTTAGATAAAGACGTTTTCTATTTTGTACATTTGATGGATAAATTTGTACCAATGTACACTTTCACGACAAAAAAAAAACAAAAACACTAAACTGTATTATTAACTGTGACTGGGGTGGTACTCTTAAAGGTACATATTTTGTATCATTAGTTTGGTATCTTAGACCTGAAAACATAAATGTAGTGTATAGATTGAGTTGTGGTGCATAAGTGAAGCTTTAGTTACTTTTAAGGTTTAAAAGTGAGAGACATATACAAAATGTAGAAAAGATTTTCTTAGTGGTATTAAGAGTACCCCTTTTTTCTGAGACTTTACCATTTCATTAAAACTGAAGTATAAACATCAGAAGTACATTTGGAAACCATCTGAAGTCTTAATCGTGTTTGCTTTCCCATGGATGACGTGTGTCGGGCAATAGATATACACTGTGTTTCGGAATGTCAGAAACTAAATTTAAGACGAGCTTGCTTCTACAGTTGTTCTTCCTGCTCCTTTCACTCATCCCTTAACCTTAATCTAACCTCAGCCTCTCTGCTCCTGTCGACTAGAGGAGGTGTGGGAAGAGTAGCCAAAAATATGGTCCGCCTCATGGCAGTAGATGGATGGGGGTGGGCTTTTGATTAGAGGTATGTGCTCATTATCTCACTGTTGAGGAGAGAAGGACAGGGTTGGGTCTAGATTGTAGGTCACAGTGAAGGAGGGAGGGAGGGCGTGATGGTGGGGATCTAATAAAAGAGAAAGAGGAGTGGGTATCCACAAAGCCTGTCTGTCTGAACCCGTAAGGGACACTCAACTAGGAAAGCGGGATGCCTGAACCGACTAAAAAAACAGGTAATAGCGTTTAGTTTTTAACTCTTAGTTCATAAAGCTCAACAAACATTCAATACAAACTTTATTGAAAGAGTGTGTTTATGAAAAGGTTCACAGCAACGCACAGTTACAGCTCTTATTGGGTTTAATATGCTGGACATATCACTTATTTTTCACTGTGAATCTTTTCTGGTTTATTTTCCGTGGTGTTACATTTTACTTGATTTGAGTTATAAAACTGAAACAGGCCTAGTTCAGACTTGCGCAATAAGGCAACTGAAGAAAATAAATTTAAAAAAAATTGTAAAACAGTATACACTGCAGGATGACCTGATTGCTTGAGCAAGAAAATATGATTGAAACTGGCCACAAAACACATTGTAAACACAGCCTGACTATAAGTCCCGTAGTGCCCTGTGTGATTAAATATTCAGCTTTCCCAGCTTTATAAGCAAGTAAGGAAGATGTCTTCAGTTTGTCACTACCTCTTCATTAAATGATGTTCATCATCTGGGTGATGTCTGACAAGTGAATAATTAATGTTTTTTATTACATGCATCACTTTACCAGCATCGTTCTTATGTACCCTGTAGGCAGATCTTTGGATAAAGTGCATCTATGTCTATATCTGTCTTCTTTTACATTCTAATTTAAAAAAGTCAGACCTCAACTCAAACATGTTTGTTTGACAATTTTTATCTATTACTCAGGTCTAAGTACATCATCTAAGACGTTATTCACTCCTGGCCTTTTCATGCATCTCGTATCTGGTTTATGTCTTGATAAGATGTTAAGCACATGCATTTACACTGGTAGTCAAATATGTATCAGCTCATCTGTATCTCCATTAATATTCAAATTATCTCATTACATTTTAACTCCAACTTCCAGTGTTGTTCCTCATTTTTAGTTGTTTTTTTTTTAATAAAATGGTTGCTCCATAAAAAAATTGTCTATGGTATACGCTATATAATATATATCTATAATTTGTATATATATATGTATATTTATTTAAATACATCCTGTGTGCATTTACACAGCCATTTCTGTGGATAATTTTCTTACTCAAGATGCATGAAATGACCAAATGTAAACGATAGTGATGTGTCTTCTGCAAATGAGTCGACTCTTTGAGTCAGCTCTTTCAGCTGAACACTGAGAACCGACTCACTCTTAAGGCTTGTTCTATCTTTCTTTTTTTTTTTGCAGATGAAGCTCTATATCAAAAAGCTTCCAGGGAAATGTCTTTTAAACATCTGAGCTGTACATAAGGCAGACATAAGGCAGTCTCATGGTTTCTCTCATTTGTCTCTCGGTTGTGAGAATGTGGCAATGCAAAGTAATTATTTTGTTAAGTGAAAAGCAGAATAAAATTCTGAAACAATTGCAGCCATAATTAGCAATGCAGAATAAAAACTTTTTCTGGCTTAGAAAAAAAATGGCAATAAGCTGTTTGGGAGCTGAAAGAGTCAGTTCTTATTGGTGAGCTGAGCCAACTTATTTGACTCACTTAAAAGACCTGAGATTCCCATCCCTTGTAAAGAGGATCTGTTAGCTGCTTTAAGCTCCACCCATTGGCACACTGATGTCATGTAATGTAGCCCTTAAAAAGATTTTGAATCATTTTCATTATTATTTTTGTCATTATTATTATTATTATTATTATTATTATCTTCTCGGTTTCTATATTGAGAACCAAAAATCTCTGTTTCTGGATGACGTGCATTCATACAATTTTCATTCCTATCCCTACTTAGATGGATGTTTCTCAAATACAGATAATAGCTGAATTTATATTAGATTTTATACTGACAAATACATTTTATAAGAACATTTCAAGTACACGTACATGGTATTTTCTTGATTAAACAGCAAAACAATTATATTTCAACAAATTCTGTAAATTCTCTTTTCTGGAGAGTGTTCATTATGAAATAAACAGTTTAATTCTAACATTATCCAAAGACTAGCCTCATTTGCACAACTAAAAAAAAAAAAAAATATATATATATATATATAAAAAATTCAAATACAGACAATACTTGTTATTTATAAACTGATTAATTGTATGCTGTTATTTAAAAAAAATTATCTTATTCACCTGTACTGCTTTGCTTATTACCATGTCTATTATTGATATTTTAATTCCCATTAATTCCAAGATTTACACCAAAGCACACCGAATGTATCAAGAGATCTCCATGTCAAATCGGCATGCTACAATCGGGACAAAAAACATGTGCATATACAGAGGAGGTGCTTAATGGAGAAATGTGCGCTTTTCGTTGGTAATACACTGATGTGTTTGGTTCAGTCCATAGTTTCAAATTTCAGCAATGACAAAACAGACACTAGCTACAGCAAGATCTGTGGACTTTCTTTAAAGAGTAAAAGTAGTTAACCAGCAGTGAAACCAGTGAATGTTGTCCAGAGTTGATAAAGCAGTAAATTTGAGTTTATAATATAGGGACATGTTTGTAGTATTTAATTATGATACATGAACTAACTGGCTCATATGGGTTGTTCCTGTATAGCTAGATTGGATAAAACTGGTGGGTTCTCCTTTGTTTCAATGACCTTATTCTATTAAAATTTAAATTAATAAAAGTAGCTAAATGATCTGCCAACAGAAAGGACCAGTTCAAGCTTGATATCAGTAAGAATCTGTATATTTATTTATAATAATCTCATATTATGATATTTTTTCATCAGAAATGACACCAATAACATAACTAATATTATATTATTGGTATATAGATGCTGAAATAATTGCAGTCTTTTAGAAATGGTATCACTCAGTGTGCTGGCTTACACGTGACACATTACACTTTTACTATGGTTCAATTTTAGTTTGCAGTAAGATAAACACTGTAGGCCAGTTGCTGTGTGACCATGACTTAGAGAAGTGAGCCTTGTGTTTCAAATAGTGTTGGGTGACATGATACAGTAGGAAAGGCTTTGTCCAATCACGATCTTGGCGAGCCACACACACACATTTCTAAATGCTGAGAGAATATATCCCGGTTTTACACATCCGTGCCAGTTCAGCAACTTACTTTTACAAGTGCAACACTTGCAGCACTCCAATGATCCACTGACATGACATTTCTTGTGGCGTACCAAAGACAGCAATAATATAACTTCACTCACACCGTCACTGAAAACCACACCAGATATCACTGACAAGTATCCATCAGCCTAACACTTAGCAAAGTCAAATTTGTCTGATGAGTTATTATGTGGCTTTGTGTGCTAAGACCCACAGTATTCAAACTGCGTTACTCTGATGCTTTTATTGATCCAACTAAGCAGTTTGTATTAGTGGTAATATTGTGTAATATACTGACAAATCTTCTATGTGTCAGTCTCTTCTCCAATTTTTTAAAAATGTGTTTACAATCAAAAGGCAACACAGATCTGTATTGTATATAGTCATCTGCATTGAAATCCCAGCTTGTTCCACTGGATTTGTGAATGAATATGAGCACAGATGTATCACACATCCATCAACCTTAACTTCAAATGTTACATGGACTATCAGATGAAATAGGTCAGCTGCCTGTCTATCCTCACTTGAGCCCAGGTGTCCCTCCTGACATTGTAAATCTCTAGCACATGTACTTGGATATGTGGCAGGTTCCACTTTTGTTATGCTTTGTTATCAGTATCACATATTAGTGTTTTTTTTATTTTTTTTACCTCCCCTAATTGTGTCACACAGTTTGTGGCAGGGGAACAAAAATAAAATATGGATGCCACCAGTTTTCAAATAGCAGATGCAAGGCTGAAAAGCACAGTGCCATTCTTCCAATGCTTGTAGGACCACTGAAATAGAGTCCAGCTAATCCCTCTCACAGCTCCGTGCAGTTCAGACACAGTACTGTGCTTAGAGTGCATTTAGTAATGGAGAACATTTGCTTTCTATATTTGAACAGGCCTGCATGCGACACAATACAGGGAATTTCAGGCTGTTTTAGTGGAAGGAAGGACGGACAGACAGCCTGTTAACTGTATGACTCCACGCAGATCCATTAAACAGACCATTAAAACTTAAAAGAAAAATCACATGGAACAACTTTCATACTCATCTTCATAATTAACTTGTAATCTTTAATCTTATATTCTTACTAAATCAGTGCGCATAGTGATTATTATATAGACCTAAATATTTGTAGATACCTAAGACTACATTACATTGCTCATGTAGCTCAACTAGCTACGTAATTGCAGATTGTGTCAAAAGTGTCTAGAATTATAAATGTTATCATGTATTCGACTTGTCCAGCACCTTTATAGTCTACAACTAACAAATAACATTCGCCGTGTCTGAAATCTAACCGTGGTCATTCCAGACGAGGCAGAAACCCTTGTGCGAGTATATATGGGCTTTTACGGTAACAACCAGGCCATAAACTGACCATACAACTGACCATAAAAAGGTTTACTTGCACTCCTTCTTGTTAATTATTGTACACAACATATTTTTCCTATCACAGAATGTCCGTTTTGCAGAAGTTTATTTTAAAAAAAAGCCCCAAGGCCCCAGTGGTTACCGTAAAACCCGATGCACACTCACAGACAAGTTTCTACCACGGCTGACTTTAAAGTTATAGCTTTAATTTCTCCGTATGGGTTCTCCAAGTTTGAAAGTATCTGGTCTTTATACAAAAAAGCAAAAAATGTCTAAAAAAGTGTGTTCTACATAATGTAACTGAAAAGACGGCACAGCGTAGATAAGCTTCTTTGCCCGATTAGCAAACAAGCAACGACTGTGACTGTGATTTCCGGGTTCAGTTTCTAAAGCTCCGCCCACCCACTTTGTCTCGTATGATTGGTTAATATTGGCAGTCATTTGCATGGCATACCCGGCATGCCCTGCGTTAGGTATATGTCTCCGTTTTAACATAATAAAACCTTATTTTTGCATTTAATATAACAATTATGTTATATATTATATATAACTAACATTTTAGCGTAAACTGAAATGGTCTAATAATCTTCTGTGTAGTTGCTTGGCATGCTTACCGTTACTGTGTAACATGTCTGTTTGAGTGGGGTCATGGACCTGACCGTTTTTAAAGTCATCACTCATGTTTCTCTTCAGATCGTATAAATCTTTCGCCTTTTACTAAAGATTTCCGTGGGGAGGAACACCATGAGTATAAACTAATTTTTTGTTGCCCTACCGAATGGTAGGGCTCACATTCTGTCAAAGAAAAGAACGCTTAAATAATTACGGTTTTATGTGTGTTAAGAGTACACTGATATCTTTTAACGTGTTTAAGGCTTTGTGAAAAGAAGCCGTTGTTAGCATGTGTTTTTATAGCCGATGGAAATAGTGAAGTCTAGGAGCAAGTGAACTCAGTGCATAAAACCCCTGAAACAATTATAATTAGCACCAGTTAATGCGCAGTGGTTACTAGGAGAATTCACCTAAATGACCTTTGACGTCAAGAAATCTGACAACTTGCAAGAAATTGTGTTTATGTCTGAAAGGGTTAAACACAGTGCAATTATTTGATTCACACTGCATTTAAACTGTGATAACAGCATGAAATAAACATTACACTTGTCCACTTCACCCTTAGCTTTTCTTACTCCCATGTAACACTACCGCACGTGCTATAATATTACTTTGCGTATTATAGCATATCTTGTTCCAAAGGTAACTAAATCATTATAAAACTGCCAACCTAAGTGCATCCGCTAGAGGTCTACTAAACAGTGCGCGCCATAGTAATGGTGTCCCAGCATTCCCTGCGGTAATATGCAAATTTTGCCGCTTCTCATTGGACGTCACGACGCATCAACATGCAGCCTGTTTAAAAGTACAAAACTTGTTCATGTTTGGGAGTTGAAACAGTCAGTAAATATATTCATAGTAAGATTAAAACAGTCTTCAACAATGATCTAGTTAAAGTTAATACAACAATGTACTTTATAGTATTATAGTGCAGTATGTCAAGTCTACCGTCAGTGTGTAATATGTCTCTCTGATCAGGGCTGTGGACTAAAGAGGCTGAAGGTTTATTACACTCATGTTTTTCTTCAGATCGAATAAATCTTTCGCCTTTTACTAAAGATTTCCGTGGGGAGGAACATTATGAGTATGAACTAATTTTTTGTTGCTTCACCTTATGGTGGAGCTCATTTCTGTGGTAAAAGAAAAGAATAGTGTTTATATAGACCTTATATATACGTAAGAAATATAAAATCAGACGAAACATTCTGTTTTAAGTGTAAGGTTGCTGTTTCCCAGTAATTGAATATGCATAAAAATAAACATGGAAAAAAGAATTAAGATGAAGTTGATTAATTTGGTTGTGTTCACCAATCAAACCACATTTTTTTTTTTTTTTTGCAGAAAATGAAATATGATACTAATTCCAAAAGCAACAAACTGAGTGTATAAAAAATTAAGTTATAAATAATTAGTGCCACTTTAATACAAGATCTTGCGATGTGTTTTCCAACATGTAGACATGAAATTTAAGTTTAAATTACTAAAGCTTTAGCAATACTAATTCAACAACTCAGAGGAAGCATGGGCAAGGTCTTGTCATCATCTTCGAGACTGTTCTGGACAGTTTGGCTTGTTCGGTTGAAACTCCTTTTTTGACTCATACTACGTAAAAAAAAAAAAAATCAATGATTGATAAATCACTGTGATGAATGGACCGTTGAACTAGCTGTTTATAGCTCCTCATAAAGTCCATATTGTAAGTGTTCTTTACTGAACCCTGCATTAGTTACTTTTATTATCATATAACAGGACAGTATCTTTTACCTACTTCCTGTATTACAGCGTCACAAAGCATACATCTATGAAATTCTTTAAGAAAAACAAAAAACAAAATAAACAACCCCACACATAAAATCACACACACCATATATGTACAAAAGCTCTAAAATGGCCCATCTGACAATTTCCCAGAAACCCCTGCGTAATATGCAAATGAGCGCATCTCTCATTGGACAGTTGCGTCGCCTCAATACACAGCCTAATACAAAATGTATAAACCTATACGAGCTAAGTCAATAAATGCATATATATTCATGACTTATAGAATAACAATTCTGGAATTAGTTGAAAGTAATATAATAATACATTTTAGTGTGATAGTGCAGTATGTGATGGTTAGCCTACCGTCCCTGAGTAACATGTCTCTCTGAATGGGGCTGTGGACGTTACATTTGATTAACATCACACTCATGTTTCTCTTCAAATCGTATAAATCTTTCGCCTTTTACTAAAGATTTCCGTGGAGAGGGACATCATGAGTATAAACTAATTTTTGATGCCCTGCTGTTTGGTGGGGTTTCTTATTTCTGTAAGAAAAAAAAGTACCTGAATTTGTTACTGATGTGTTTCCTAAAGAAGAAAATTGAGAACAAATTCTAGGCAAATAATAAAAACAGCTCATTAAAAAACACAATATAATACTAGTGAGAAAAAAAATGCACTAAACCAATGATATGTTCTTCAGAATAATTGCAAGGGGCTTAGGGGCTCTAGATATGTATTAGACTTCTGACACATATAATCCTTCTTTTCAATTTCTTTTCCATTTATTATCCTTTATCTTTGATCAATCAAGTGTTTATTACAGCTGAACTTGTTTAGTTTACATTTCCCGGTTAACGTACTAACAATGCAATGATCCCATTAGGTAGTGAAATACAGGCTTAGTGTCTATTTTAGAGAGAGAGAGAAAAGTGAAGCTCTGAGTTTGCACATGAAAATGAGAAAATCCAAATTGGGGCTTCAAGCTGAGAGGCGAGGTTTGTTGTTTCTTAACTTTTTTGTTTTTTCTTAAAATTAACATTTCAGATGAACATTTTTTTTGTATAAATTGTTTGTTTCTAGGAGTGCATTTGCCAGATGGTAAAAGTTAAATGAGCTAGCTCAGACGGCCACACAGACAAAGAATGAAGCAATGTATTCATTTAAATCTTTATGTGAATCTTGTATTAGGTCAAGCTGTGCAGAACACACTACACTGTAAGCTTACTGTAGCTGTACTGGTCATTTTATCCTCTTCTTTTCATTATCTAATTTACTTAATTACAGTTGGCCATTAAGCATTTTCACCATTTCTGAAGGATGCTTTGCTTTAGTAATGGATGGGCTTCTGGTGCTCAAGCTGAGTTGTAATAACAAATCTGTTGAGCCCTTGTCCAGGGAGACTTTTTTGCTTATATGGTGTCTGTCATTTGGCCTTTTATGAAGAACTTAATTTTAAAAAGCTTGACACATGTCCCATTAGCGATAATCCATGCATACCAGTGAACCTTACGGTGTACGTCTTTCCCCTTCATCATCCTTGTCCTCCTCAGTATCTGCCTTCACCAAGAAACCAAAAAGTCAGACTGCTGAGGTTGGGGCCACGTTGGTATTCGAAGCACAGACTGAGAAGGCAGATGCTAAAGTAAGATGGCAACGGGATACCAGGGACATCACAGGAAGCGATAAATACACAATATCAGCAGAAGGCAACAAGCACTCACTCACCATAAGCAATGCTGCGCCCGAAGATGCAGTAGGATACGCGATTATATCCGGAGGCTCAAAAGTCAAATTTGAGCTTAAGATCAAACAAGCAGAGGGTGGGTCAGAAGGTGTTTGATATTTGTGCTCACTTTCATATCCTGACTACACTTCAGTCCTCTTTGCACCATTATGTCACTTTTTGATTGTACCAGCTCTTGACTTTGGATAATCACACAGCACCTTTGTCACATCCCTATGCACTGCCACTTTGTGTGATTCAACTTAACTGACATGAATATCACTCTCTTGAATTAGCACTACATCATGTTTTTGTTTGTCATTATGTGAATATTTGATCATTTCCAGCATGATTCTGACCCAATTTCAGACACACAACAACTCTTTGACCAGAACTCTTTTTTTTTTCAGACAAAGCCCTTCTGCCCTTCCCTTAACTGAGCTATTAATAACAGACCTTGTTCACAGCAGCTCCGTCCAAACCTTGATGACCTTTGGCTCTGGAGATTGCTTCCCTGAGAGGCTCTTGACAGCAAGAAGCAAGAGCTCTCATGGAAAACTGATAGTCAAAGAGCGCAAAATGCAGGAGAGATATTTGGGGAATAAATACTTAGAAGCCTAGCTTTATTTAACAGTCATATCAACTCTAGCTATCAGCCATAGTTGAAGCTATGGCAAGGGTATTATAGATAGTCAGAACTTCCGAGTATGTCTCTGTGTTCTAGGTTTGTATTAAAAGCAATCACGGACACTAGTGAAGCACCAAATTTTTTTTTACTCTTGTGTACTTCGATTTCTTCACTTGCATACTTTAGTCCAAGACACTTCAGATTAGCCATCACTAACCGAGTTCAGAGCATACTATGATATTCTTTATAATGTTCTCCAGCCAAAGCACCAGCAAAGGCTGCCGAGGCTAAAGCCCCAGCAGTAGTAGAGACCCCACCCAAAGCAGCTCCCCCTGCTGATGCTCCATCAGATCCCCCAGCAGATGGTCCAGCAGCTGCCCCTGCTCCAACTGAACCTCCGGCCCAAACTTCAGAGACCAACGATCATGCCCCAGACCCTCACGATGGAACTCATGATGGTAAATCAAGTTTAATTTCTAACAAACTAGTACTCCCCTACTGTTACTATCTATACCTCTTCTAGTACTACTCATACAATTTCCTCACACATTTTTCTCTTTCAGAAAACCAGCAGCCCGACACGAGGCAGGACCTCACTGGACTCTTTTCAGAAAAACCTCTGAGTGGGGAGGTGACTGTGGGTGAGTGTTGGCCACTTTCAGCCAAAGAATAACCATATTTTAGACTCCATGTGCAAACATACTGTATATACTGTGCATTTCTTTGCTCTGTGTCATACCTCTCAAGATCATATACTTTCACAAGCATTTTTAAACGTATAGGATTTCTATACATGTATAGAAATGTATAGGATTTTTCCAGCTGGTGACCAGGAGTACCACAGGCCTAAAAACCCCCTTAGGAGCAACAGAAAAGGGTTCACCCCACCTTAAGGAGATCACATCTCAGACGTCCCATGGCTGGGAATCCAAGAGAGCAAAATTAGCTGTGCTCTCTGGGTGGGAGGGCATACGCTCTCCCTGTGAATCAAAGCTACATTAGCTAATGGTGGGAGTCTGTGAGCTCATGTATGCAGAAGAGGGCAGACAGTACATAGCTCCCCTGTGATTTAGCATGAGCAGCAGTCTGAAAAGATTTGGTAGCTGGCTGCATGTGTCTCAGAGGAAGTATGTGCTAGCCTTCACCTTTACCATTGTTTGGTAGCTGTTGTGTCATAGGAGCCAGCTAGCTGGTTGGCAGCATGACCAAATATATGAAGGATGTGAAGGACATGAAGCCCTAGGGATTGAGCCAACATGACTGTTAGCTATTTCCAAGTCATGAGAGTCATATTCAGGAGGGTGTAGTAAAAACAGTATGGGCTGGGATTCAAAATGACCTCTATCCATTCATCCACAGGTGAGAACATCACCTTTGTGGCAAAAGTGTGTGGCGAGTCCCTGCTGAAGAAGCCCACAGTCAGATGGTTCAAAGGAAAATGGATGGACTTGGCCAGCAAGTCAGGAAAACACCTGCAGCTGAAAGAGCACTATGACCGCAACACCAAGGTATGCAGTGACTTTTGGTATGCAATGGCCTATAGCAGTCCTAGCTATGTTTCCTAATAAATATTTGAATATGTTCAAAATCTCAAGTGCAAAAGGCTAAACTGCAGTACTGCAAAAATTTGCATCCCCTGGTTTTTGTCTGAAAAAAAAAGGACCCAATGTTTTTCAAAAGGTCGGCGGCAAGCTATTATTAAAATTATAGAATTTTGCAATCATAAAGGCAGATGCTTTTGAACCGACATAATTTTAGTGTATATCCTAACTATTTGAGCTACTATCAGGTGTCTAAATCTTAACACACAGATTAAAATACATTTTTATGTCTTCTTCATTTCGTGCTGAGGGTGTGCAAACTTTTGTACTTGACTGTAAATATAGGTATCTTCCAGAAACAGCAGTACTGTGACTCACGTAGGTGCTGATAGGGCTGTTGATCAATTATGGGGTTACAATAAATTACTTTAAATCGTTTTTCAGCTAGTTAAGATGTTCTTATTATTGTACACATAAAAAGGACTGTGTAATGGATTACCTAATTAAACTGTAAACTATAAACTGTCCCACTGTCATTTCACAGGTGTACACCTTTGAGATGCACATCATTGCAGCCAAAGCTAATTTTGCTGGAGGATATCGATGTGAAGTGTCATCCAGAGACAAGTTTGACAGCTGTAATTTTGAGTTGACTGTGCATGGTGAGCATCAATACAACAGTGTTCTTGTAGAGAAATAAATCTGCAGTACATACATCCGTTTGGGGATTTGGGGGCCTTTCTGGTAGAATATGTTATTGTAAGGAAGTCAAGGATGAACATTTTGTAACACTGGCTTTGCTGTGCATAACTTATGGTTGTGATAGGCATATCCATACACTTCCAAGGAAAACAATCATATATTCAGGACTTGGTGAATGAAATAAAATGAATGAACAAAATGTTTTCTGAGGATAACATTTGAGATACCGTATCTGAGATACCGTCTCTTCAGTATTATAGAAGTGCAATCAAAAGAACTTGATAGTAAGTTAAATCTAGTGTGGCAAAAACAAATCTGACAGCTGACAGTGGTGTTAGATATCTGAGAGTTAGCTAGGAGAAGATGCTGTACAGCAAATCAACCTCCACAAAACATTGTGTACCACAGTGTAAAGTCTGTACCTAGAGTTAGCTGACTGCTATCTCTTTAATTTCCTTACAGAGGCTCAAACAGTGGAAGGGTTTGATATCCGTGCTGCATTCAGACGCACGTGAGTGGTCCTTTTTCCTAAACTTGGCTTTGTGAGTTGATAAGTAATTGATGTAAAATAATTAGTGCTATTTGGTTTTTTTATATCAAAGTACTATATCAAAGACTTGTTTAATCATCTCATTACTTGGACGTACTAATCACTCAGGAGCATAACTCCAGGAGGTAAGAAGAGGATGCCAGCAACGGGCAGGTAGCTAATGGGGTTTGTTGCAATGGCAGAGGGCATATTCATGCACTTAAAGCTCATGGGAAAATGAGCTTGATTTCTCACCAAAAGGAGGGTGTTTTGGTTTTTAACATTCATTTCCTTTGACTTCCCCCCTCAATCCCTTTCTTGTCTTCACTTTTATCTCTCTGTCTGAAAACATTTAAAGAGAGTTGACTCATATAACTGATGTATGTTCCTTTGTGAGTCACTCTCTCAGAATGCCTTGAATTTCCTCTCTCATTCTTTCATATTCTCTGTCTGTCTCACTTTTCATCTTTACTCCTCATGAGGACAGACATCCAGCCCTCCTTTTTGGCATAAAATTAGCTTTAGATGGTTAAATGAATATGGTTTCCCTGTCCACTGCCCATTTACAAGTGCAGTTCCAGTGACTGAGAGACGGATTAGTGTAAAATAGTGCATGTCCTGTGGGACAGTTCAACATAAAATAGCAAAGATGCCAAATGCTTGTAATACAATGCTTCTAAGCTTTGTTAATGCTAGCTCTGAAATGAAATATTTTACACTTTCCACTTCCTCTGGAAGGATCTCTTCACTGTGACTGACACGTTGTGAAAATCAGTGGTGTCAATTGCGCAAATGAATTTTCCTTAGCATGTCACCCAACTCCCTTCATCTTCAACGTGATCTTTAAGACATACACACTCTGCAGTGTGCAGTGAAGTGGTCATCAGCTCTCTTACTGCTGTTACACACACATAATCATGGGTTATCCTCAAAACGAAAACTCAGAGCAGAGATTAGTGCTAGCTGTCCTGATATAACAGCCATACCCAGGCTTTTGACAAAGTTGAGAAGTGAATGATCAGCTTCTGGGTTTGAAGTAACTTTGCTTCTACATCAAGGTCTAAGCTTTCAACTTTGATGTCCATAATTTAAGAGCTTTTTCAAAGCAAGAAATGGATTTGCTCTGTGCTAGAGAGGAAGGTTTCATAATGAAGCCAACATGAATGATCACTTTCTTTGGTTCACAAGGACACACTAATTACTTGGTTTCAGTATAATATGTGTATCCATATTATGCTTAAGCATGTTTCACATTTGCTACACTCCTAAATTCCAATTTCTTTACTTTTTTTTTTTTTTTAAAGATAAAACTGTTGTAGTAATGGAAATGTCAGTTATAGTGTGTTTATGCTCACTGTGTTTTTGTGGCTGGCTTTCTGCTGCAGTAGCACAGACTCAGGCGATGCAGGAGAGCTGGACTTCAGCGCTTTACTCAAAAAGAGGTAAGTCGCCAAATAACGAGTGAACACTGCTAAGTGTTTGAATTGCCCCATGGATTATGTCAAAATGGAAAAACCATTCAAGAGACATCAATCCCATTTATAGCACTTTTAGGTCTTTAAAAAAAGTGTAAAAATAAGTAAAGGACTTGAATAATGAACCTGACCAGTCAACAATGCTGGAACACATTATTCCAAATGGTACTTGTAATATTTTGGTCTGTGGTCAGTGGTCAGTGACTCAAAGCATTCCTTAAATGGCCTTAAAGTCTACATAAAGTCATAAATGTTAGGTATGCTCTCATTATACTACGATATACGTACCTACACCACAGCGCTGCTGAATTCTGATTGGTCAAAAGGATTTGGTCAAATTTATAATTTCCTATAAACTTGCAACTCTGATAGTAGTTCTGACTACGAGACAAATCACAGGTTTATATTAATGTGCCCGTTCTAATAGGGTATCATTTCTATAGTAACAACGTATGCAGGGACTTGCATGGTGGACTCTCCACTTATACAGACTTAAAAACCATGTGCAATTGTTGATTTGGTGGTTTTCTGTGAGGCATTTATTTAGCATTTTTGGAAGGAGTCTCCAGTGTCAGTGCCAGAGGTAAAGCTGGAAAAGTCTTTACAACAGAAGGCTTTGTGGTTTCTTATTATTAACATCAGGATAGAGATTCCTGTTTCATGGATATTCCTGAATATTAAACAGGTGGTAACAGTAACTCTGCATCGCACCATCTGGTGTTTGATTATTTTTATATGACAGCATAACCCATCGTGTTTTGTTTCCCCACATAACAGCACGCCTTATGGTGTTTTATTCCTTACTCATCATACTTTACATATGTAGTAAAGTATGTTACATTTTTGTGAGGGACACTGATAGTTTCTTTTTTCTGCATGAATACTTACAGCCATCTTAGAAGGTCTTTTCTATCACTATGCTGTTGCCTGATAAGTCATGGTAAAATGTAATGATCTCAGTTTAAATAATGAAAAAAATGCATGTGGATTGACTATGTGTTGCAGTAATTGATATTTCTAATTGATATTTATAAACAGAGGTCATTTCTTTTGTTGTTTGTACTCTTTTCTCTCCTCTTGTGTGTGATCTTCGAATGTAGAGAGTAAGTGACTGCGTGGATGCACATCCGATTTGCCATCTGCATGACAAATGCTGATGTTAGCATCACGCTGGCATAGTGTGTTCTATGCTGCAACTTTCCTTGCTACTAGCCTAACTCTTCACAATTCTCAGTTCAGTCCAGTTCAGTGATTAGGGCACATGATTAGGGCACAAATTACACGCATAGCTGAATTTAACAAGAATCACTTTAGAATCACTCTTCAATAATAAGTTGTTCATTTTTGGATCACATATTATTGGCATGGATAGATTTGTTTAATCACACACACATACAAATGCACTTAAACTGACAAACTTGTGCACATAGAAACGTGTGGATTGCTGCCACAGAACATTTTAACAGCACAATTTATTTTCACAAACTATGATAACACATAACAGACAGGCTAATATTTTCATTATTTTCTGAAAATATCTACTGCCTTATCCTGAAATGTAGCATATAATATAGTAACATGTGACCAGTGGTTTTACTGATACTGATTTTACCACAAATGTTTCCCAAGCTTTGTTTGCACACCACAACATATTTTTAATTACATCTTTAACTAGATTAGATGTGCTGTAGATGTGCTACGCATTATTGGCGGGCTGTTGAATTGTGTGCACTAACCTGCTCTGGTTTGTCTTGTCATGTCTTGGGTTCTGCTTCTGACTAAGTGCAGCAGTTTCTTAAAAAGTGGCCAACGGTAAGAATTGAATTATCCTTGTACATATTTAATATGCGTTTTTTTCTTCTCCTCCTGCTTTCCGCTATCTGCTTTTGGATATGTGCTAATGATGATGGTTCTAACAGTAGTGCTGAAAGCAGTGGCCATGACTGCAGTTTCAGTTTTAAATTAAAAAGACAACGCTTAGGATTCAAAATTCATAAATGCAGACGTGTTGAATGTCAGCTGTCTAAATAAGCCCTCAATAACAGACTGTTCCCTCTTGCTGTCTGACCGCAGCCTGGTCCAGGTGAGCAATGAGCCCGATGTGGATGTGTGGGAAATCCTGAGCAAGGCTCCGCCCTCCGAGTACGAGAAGATTGCCTTCCAATACGGCATTACAGATCTAAGGGGCATGCTCAAGAGATTGAAGAAGATGAAAAAGGAAGAGAAGAAGAGTGCAGGTTTGTGTAGAACCTTTCTTGTATAGAGAGATTCTTCTTCTGAAACAGGAAACTAGAAATCAGGCCGTTACCTTAGCATTAGCTTCCCTACTTTATTTAAAGAAGGAATTTGTAATTTGAAACCTTCTGCTGTCTGGGAAGCAAATTGCTGTTGCAAAGAAAACATTGTCAAGCCTTTTCCCCTATAAACTGCCTATGTTTAAACTGTGTAAAATTTGTGAGTTGCCTTTTAAGGAAAAGGGGCAGGGCTGAGGGAGCAGCTCACTTCTGGCTGGAGGTGGAGCTAATTTCTGGGCCAGAAAAAAAGTAAACAGGAGACTAAAATAAAAAGAAACTAGTGAGGCCTGCTGTATAGCAATGCTGGACATTCCAAGATGCCTTATGAAAATATACTTCTAAACATTACAAATGGCACCTTTAATAGTATAATATATTAAATGTCTCATTGTAGTGTCCAACATTTCTCAACATAGTTACACTGTTAGAAAAAAAAAAGAGTTCCTCATAGGTTCTTTGGATAGGTAATGGAGCTAGTTTTCTAAAAATATTCTACTTGGAACATTTGCTAAAAGGGAAAGTCCCTGTAGTAGGGTTATATATAGAAATTTTAGGGGTTTCCCCAGAGGCACAAACCAAAGAAATGAAGAAAGAGTGTCAGTGTGTAATTATTTTTCTACATTTCTTTCTTTCACAGATTTCACTAGCATCCTAAGGGTTGTCTCTTAAACGTTTAGTGTAGAACACTACAAAAGAAGGATTTCCTTTTAGAAAAGGGTCCACACATTAGAACCTGTCTGGATGGTTTCTTTTCCAAAAGGGAAAACTTTCTGTTATAGGGTTCTATTTAGAACCTTTAAGGGATCCTTCACAAAAGAAGAACCCTTTACGGTGCTAGTTTTAAAATTCTTTCAAAACCTCCGCACTTCTTGCAGTAGAAATCTGTCTTTCACAGCATTCCTCAAAAAAGCTGGACTCAGGTTACACTCTAGCATCCCAAGTATTCTTTGAATTTTTCCCTCTGGGGAAATCCATAGGTTCTGTGTAGAACCATGCAAAATAATGCTTTCTTTTTAGAAAATGTTCCATTTCACAGAGGCTGCCCTATACTTCTTTCAGTACAAAGGTAAAGCGTCTATGTAGGACCGTACACAAGTTTTTTTTAAAATCATGTTTTATGACTTACTCATCATACTTACTTATATACAGTGGGGTCCAAAAGTCTGAGACCACCAGGGAAAATGCTTCTATTTTGCATTCAATTTTCTTTAAAAATTATATTATTGACAATAGCCTGTGTGAAAAGTAGAAGCTTTGAAATATTTACATGAATTTCAGAGTTTCTTAGTATTTGGTACGTCCCCTTTTTGCTTTAATGACAGTGCACACTCGAGCTGGCATGGACTCCACAAGTTTGTGCAAAACCTTATGATCCATTAGATCAAATCCATCAGAGTGTCATCTGAACATATGCTTCAATAGTAGAGATTAGGCATGAGGAAAATCAGAATCTTTTGTACAAAGCAGTTAACATGGTCAATATCACAAATTTGCTTACATTGAAATAGGGACCTAGAAATAGTGCAGAATCTTGAATACTAAATATTCAAGATATTGAACATTTACTTTCTTTGTTTTGAATATTTCAAAATAATAAAACCTTCTATTTACTTCCAATCAGACTTTTGGACCTCACTGTAAAGTAAAGTATATATTTTAGGTGCTTAAGTAAAGTAAAGTATATAACATTTTCTGTAAGGGACACTGAACTCTTGTTTTTTTTTTTTTTTGTGCAACAATCTGGTCATGTTTCGTACTTTCTGTTGTCTTGCTCTCACCATCCCTTTACCTGATAAGTCATGGTAAAATGTAATGATCTCAGTTTGAATGAATGAATACATGTGGATCGATTATGTATGCTGCAGTAATTGATATTTCTGTACACATATTTGGGCTGCAATTTATAAACAGAAGTCATTTCTTTTGTTGTTTACTCTTTTCTCTCCTCTTGTGTGTGATCTTCAAATGTAGAGAGTAAGTGTCTGGATGCACATCTGGTTTGTCATCCACATTACATTTGCTGATGTTGGCGTCACGCTGGCATAGTTTGTTCTATGCTACTATTGCTACTAGCCTAACTGTTCACAATCCAGTCCAGTCCAATGATTAGGGCACTGCTTAACACAAATTACGTACACACAGTAGAATTAACAAGAACATTAGAACTGCTTTGCATCAATAAGGGTCAATCCTACAAAAAAAAAAAGATTTTTCTTTTAGAAGAGTTTCTAGGTAGACCCCTTTGGATAAGAAGCTTTCTGTTATAGGGTCCTAATAAAGCATTTAAGCATTGTTGCAGACTTCTTGCAGTATAAACCTTTCTCATGTCTTTCACAGCATTTCTCAAAAGGCTGTACCCAGCTTACACTCTAGCACCCTAAGAGATCTTTGATTTGAAAACCTTAAAAGTTCTGTGTAGAACCCTACTAACCCTAGAAATGTTTCCATGTCTTACACCATTTGAATGGGAAACTTTCTGTTATATGGGTATGCATAGAACCCTGAGGGGCTGTTTAGCGGTTTTTGTAGTATAAACCTGTCTTTCACAGCATTCCTCAAAAAGATGGACCCAGCCTACCAGGTTGAAAAGGGACACAAAATCAAGCTGCAGATTGAGGTGGCCAATCCTGATGCAGAGGTGAAATGGCTGAAAAATGGACAGGAGATCCAAAAAACAGGAAGGTACCTAATCAGCCATGAGTAGAATAGAATAAATGACTAGAATAGAATAGAAATGCACAGCTACATCAAAAATACACTTGTTTTATAGATGTCTATTACTTGTAAACAAAATTGCTAATAAATGATCTCTCTATCTCTCTCCTGCATTTTCTAACTGAAATCGTGTGCCCCTGAATGGCTCGGCTTCTGTGCTTCGCTTCGACCAAAACCTGCAGCAAGTGAGTGTCTCCAGTTGGTCTGCTCATGAACAAGCATCCAGTGTGATAAACCGTTCCAAGGACACTCTGGACTGAGACTTGATAGGACTAGTATTCTAGGGAAACATGTGACAACTGCTCCTGATTTATTCTTGGCTTATTACGGGGCTGACAATACCAACAATTTGTCCACTTGGTGAATTGAAATTTCTATCATGCCATGATAGTCATGCCATATTTGGAATTTGTCTGATTGAGTGAAGCACTTGTGTAGTGAGGTTTTGTCTCCAGCTACAAAGAAAAGTAAGAAAAAAACATTTTTTTTGCTGTTCCTTCAGGTACATCTTTGAGAGTGTAGGGAACAAACGCTTCCTCACTATCAACAACTGTTCTCTGGCTGATGATGCGGCATACACCTGCATCGTGGGAGATGAAAAAAGCTTCACTGAGCTCTTTGTGAAAGGTACCTGATGATGAGTACTAACACAGTGCGGAAGTATTTTTAGCATTTCTGAAGTTTGAGATTCATCTCTCCATCTCTCTTTCTTTCTCAGAGCCTCCTGTTCTGATCCTGCGTAATCTCGAGGACCAGATGGCAATGAAGGGAGAGAGAGTAGAATTTGAGTGTGAGGTCTCTGAGGAAGGAGCTCATGTCAAGTGGTATGATTCTTATCTATGATCTATGAACATAATCCCTGCTAAGCACATCTAAATCAGTTAAAGCATTCCTACATTTGACCACAGAACATGACAAAAAAAAAAAAAAAAGACACCCAAACACAAGCATGACAATGGGTGAAATTGATTAAAGAGCACTACATTGTCACGGGACAAGTGATAAGAATAGTGATTTCATTGCAGAAGCATGTCTGTCTCGGATGTGTGAGATTCCTCAGATGTCCAGAAGATGGCATGCATGTCCTTTGTTGAGCAGAGCAGCTGCCAGGCTTTGGCTGACTCAACCTGGCTGACAGATAGAGAGGGTGGTGCAGAAGTGTGTGTGTGTGTGTGTGTGTGTGAGAATGAGTGAGTGAATGAGCCGTGGCTTCACCTGATCTGGATCCAAGGCTGTATATCACCCAGCAGCTCTGTAAATTATCAGCCCTCTGAAAAGGTCATGCCAGCCTTTTAGCAGCTCTGCAGTGTCCTTCAACCCAAATGAGAAAGTCACCATTGGCTCACTGCGACTGCCTTTAATGTGCCACAGAGGACGCATTTCTGCAGCTAGATAGTCTGATAAAATGTTTCTTAGCACTATAGAGTTATACGCAAGAACAGAAACATCGGATAGTCAATGAAGAATGATCAAGGTTGCTTCGATCTCATCACGCCAGTCATGAGACCTTTTATTTGACAATGTCAATGTCACGAGTCATAAGAACTAATAAATTAAAGCTCGAATAATTTTAACAGGATGAGTTGCGATGAGGATTTTATGATCATCCATCAGTTTCATTGTTTACATGTACACTGTCTGGGTACAGACGTCAGAATGAGCATTGGTTTACGGAAACACAATGTTCCATTTCATTTCAAGTACAAAATCGTGCTACTTAAAGCTCTAGAATGTCTACACCTTGATAAACATTATAATCATGGAAACAGGCTTGAAAAAATAGTGCCTAGTAAGAAAAAAAAATTGAGCCAGTTTTATAACCACTTTTCAAATTTTCAGGGAAAAAGATGGAGTGGAGCTTACTCGAGATGAATCCTTCAAGTATCGCTTCAAGAAAGATGGCTGCAAACATACACTCATCATCAACGATGTCACCAAGGAGGACTGTGGCCACTACCGAGTGAAAACCAATGGAGGGCAATCTCTTGCTGAGCTCATGGTGCAGGGTGAGTGGTTTATTTTTGCATTGGTGTTTATCATGTGGTTCTCCTTTCTGCTAAATTCTGTACATACTAGTTCTGTAGGTTTGTAGGTAAAACAGATTTACATGAGTGCAAGGCCCTAATAAGTGGGTAAAATGGGTTAAAAGTTAATGTATCATGATTGATATCTCTCTTTCTCTGAGGTCTTCGGCTTTAAAGTCTGATTGAAGCCATTTGTCCATCATAGCCGATGCATGACAAGCCACGTGTCAATCAAGGCAGACAGAACCGTAGTCCAAAATAAACCTCCAGAATTCCACTGGGCATTCTTCACTCCGTGCTATCTCCTTTAACCCCCGCCTCTTTGTGTTCCTGTCGCTCAAAAATCACCTGTTTGTCAGCCCGGTAAACATGGTTGACAGGCCCACAGCACATGGTTACAGCGTGCACAATGCACAGATGCCAGCTATTGTTAGACTGCAAGGGCCATATATTTTAACTGTGCAGGTGACTCTTTCCTTCTTCCTCTCCATAACCTAATTCTTACCCTGGTCTGTTTTTCAGACAGATTTGCATCAGTTGATGTCCTTTATTCTCACCTTTACAGCCTTACTTTCTATTTGGCTCTTGATCTGTAATTATTGTGGAAGTGTAAGAAAATGAAAGCTCAACCATCAATGACCTTTGCACTATAGTGCTACTGGAAACTCCATGAATTGAGACATTGTCCTTAACTCTCTCATAAATCCATCCGGACACTCAGTTCCTACATGGGTTTTTTTTTTTTTTTTTTTTTT
>CM040999.1:5740405-5754616 GCA_022985145.1 Pangasius djambal
CTGATGAGCTCCGGTTGTGTGTCTGCTACAGCAGTACAACACTACTATGTGATTATTTCACTTATTTCCAGTTGTGTACATTAGTGTGCTAATGAAATTAAAATATAATTGGATGCATACAGAGACTGAAAGTAACAAAAGTCACTCCACTTTCTACTTTTTATCAGACTGGATACTTTATAATCAATCAATATACTTTTAATCACAAGGTTACTATTTTGCAACACAGTTGAATTTAAGTGGTTGAATTCTAAAAGGTGTGACAACAAGAACAAGAATGAATGTGTTTTTGATGTATTCATTCATTTACAGTATTCATGCCTGATTGAACACCTTCAGTACTGGCAAAAAATAAAGCCCTTAAATATAAACTACATATAAAAATATAAACTTCCTTAAGTTAAAAAGTAATTTATAGGTTTTGTATTTGTTTAGCCAATTTGTATCACGATAGCTAGCTAGAGTTTTACCAGTAAGCCAGTTTGTTATAATTTTTTAGTTAATAACAAAGATCAGTGTATGATTTCAATCACTGATACTTTATTTAGCCGTTACTCCCACTACTCAGCTCCTTGGTTATCCTTTAAATTTTACTTAATTGCAACAATTTAATGAAGAATTTTGGCTACTGGATTTTTTTCAATCCCATGCTGATTCTTTCTTTCAGTTATTCTGTATAACCAACCCCACGCTTCATTTTGCCTTTAAATGACTGTGCTGTTTGTCCTTTAGAGAAGCAACTTGAGGTGTATCAGAGCATTGCTGACCTGACAGTAAAAGCTAAGGAAGAGGCGGTGTTCAAGTGTGAGGTGTCTGATGAGAACGTCAAAGGAACCTGGTACAAAAATGGAGTGGAGGTGAAGCCTGATGCTAGAACCCACATCACACACATCGGCCGGTAAGACTGTGGAAGATCATTTGAACAACTGCAGAGGTTTCAATTCTTAGTCTTTTATTTACAGTGTGGTCAGCTCCAGTCCTGGGGAACCGCTTGGTGAAGTCCCTTCTCAGAGACATGAGATTCAGTAAAATGTGCTGAACTCTGGTTCCCCAGGTCTGGATTTGGACCTCCCCTGTTGAAATGTAAAAGTTGTCTGATATACTCTCGGTCTCGCCAGAATTCACAAGCTCGCTATTGATGATGTACATCCAGAGGACGAAGGCGATTACACTTTTATCCCTGAAGGCTACGCTTTTAACCTTTCTGCCAAACTGAACTTCTTGGGTACATAAGTCTCAGATTCCTTAGTCAAAGACTCAGCCTGGTTAACAGTATGACATTTCCATTTATTATTTTCATTTATTTTTTCAGAGGTCAAGGTCGACTATGTCCCTCGTCAAGGTAAGAATAAAAAAAACTACACAGTAGAGTAACCGCACTATGGTTGGTTACACAGACAGTTACAGTAGAGAGTCAGTGTTGAACTTCTGCCAGTTAGTAAGTAGGGCACTTATGCTGAGATAAATAGTTTGGCAAATTGCACAATTTTCCACTTACAGCAAATGTAGTCCATCATCCAAGACCTATTTGATGTTCTATTTTAACGTCATTACTTTTGCTCTTGAAGCTATAAGGTTAATGTAGCTAAGTAAGGGAAGCAATTCTCACTCAAAATCTTGTGTTATTATCTGCCTCAAACCACAGTGATATCAAAAAGATTTGGTGATATAGTTTAGGCCAAATTATGACTTACCGAAATCTATAAACATGAAGCAGGCTTTATGTAACTAATTGATGTAATTTACAAAGGCAGCCATCTTGGATGAATGGAATAACATTTTCCTAAGTACAATTTGGTACCATTCAGCCCTTTTTAACAATTTTAACAGACTCATTACTTGTTAGCGACATTAGCCATATAGATTCAGTGCAAAACTAAAGCAACAAATGTCCAGGCCGATGGACTACATTTTCGATTAGTGTAAAAGTGGCATATTAATTAACTGCATATGAAAAACATTCATTTTAACTTTTTTGAAGTATATTTGTATCATATGATGCATATACTTAAGCATCAGACTCTTAAAGCTGACCACAACAAGGATGAGCTCCCACTTTAATTCTGTGATACATGCTGCCTACATGAGAGTTTGGGTGAGAGCTCCTTTCTTCCACTACCCCTATATGCAGATCCTCCCAAGATCCATTTGGACTGCCTTGGCCAAACTTTAGATTCCACTATTTTGGTTGTGGCTGGAAACAAGCTGCGACTGGATGTGCCAATCACTGGAGACCCTGCCCCCACGGTGGTTTGGACCAAGTCAGATAAGGTGGGGAGAATACTATTATTAACATACATCCTAAAATATTTGAATATTGTGTGTGGTAGCATCATGATCAGCTGTATTATAATGTATTTTCATGTTTTGCTCATCAGTTGGCCATTATTGGACATGGGATGTTCTATACATACTACTGTTAGCTCATATTCATTTCTCTTCAAGAAAATGATCCAATGCCTTTAGCAAACCTATTAATAACTATGTAATTAATATTAACAAAGCTTCAAATTTCATATTTCAAGTGGTAAACCTATACTATTCTAGTTGCACCATTTGATGTTATGGTTGTGCCACTTGACCTTTCAGCTTGAACTCAAGCTTATACAGAAATGTTCTTTTTCAAATAAATAAACATTATTGTACTAATAACACATTTTCATGGTTTTTACCACCTGACATGGTAAACGGAACCAGCCTAACCATGACTTAAAAATGAATTTCTTTTCAGTATTTGTGCAATACCCTGGGTACTCTTTCTTAAAAGTGTACAGTACTTTATGGCTTTTTGTGCCACATAATGTTTGAGAAAATCAGAATTTTTCTAATGAGTTGAATACTTTTACACCTGCCCTATTTTGCAACATGTTATGGCTTTGAAAGGTTTCAAATATTAAATCATGCTGAACTATTTTATTTAGAATTTTATATCATTAAATTACACTTTTTAATAGTTAAGCTGCATGTAAAAAAAAAAATGTATTGACATACAGGACATACCGTAGATTAAGGCAATGTGTCTCATATTTATTACACTATTTTATAGGAAAGTAATGAAGATATGCACAAATAATGCATGTCATGTCATTGGCCCAGTAGTCAACTAAATTGGCCATTAACAAGCACCACTGCACTGTAGTCCTAAACATTTTGCTTTAACATTGAGACAGGAGTCCCAGCATGAGGGCTTCTGATCTAAGCTCTTAAGCCCACAGAGGTAGGTTTTGGGGAGAGTTTTCCTCAACCACTTCCTGATATTTCATGGACAGCCACATTCAGAAAGGTTTGTATTGGAGCAGGATGCTGAAATGGGCCTGGCACCTCTTAGTCTTAACATCTTAGTCTTAACCTTGGCCTCACCGCTTCTGCTCTGCTTGTGTAGGATAAATCTAAAAAGCCACTGGGAGAAGGGAAAGGGGAACCAGCCTTCATCTGGACTTTGAAGGATGGTGAAGTGAGTTTTTGGCCTTTAAAACAATAACGCCACCACAATCTCTTGTTATTATGTGCACTTTCGTTGTCCTACGCCGCCGCTGCTATGAGAGTGTCTTCTGACCTTTGTCTTTATTGTCTTTTTACTGCAGCAGCCACTGCATCGTGATACTGTCTTGGTCCAATTCCTATCTGTTTACGGTCATACCTACCTCACATGAGGCATAACAGACTGTTAATAAGGTTAAGACTTTCTGTGAAATCACTTATAATAATAATAATTATTGTATTTTATTATGTATCTTTTTATTTGTCCATAAAAGTCTCAATTTTTCTCGACAAAATTTTCCTGTGATGCCCCATGACTTTATTGTGTGTTGGTTTGAAGCTGTATCTTATCTATACTTATCTAATATCTAATACTAACCCAGCAAAAATTACAAAAATTACAAAATTACTTCTTCAGTTCAGTATTCATTTCAGTATTTCTACATGACATTAAAGCTTTACTGCAGTCTTTTCTTGAACAGCAATATGTTCACATGAACTTCATTAGTATACAATGCTCTGAAGCAAACTGACTGCACCAGGTGAGTGAATGCTTCATATATTTGTTTATGAAAAACCTTTGGTGACACCTACAAACACGGAAGGTAAGAAAAGAATATAGCAGGGACTTGATATACTATATTCCAATTTGATCATAATGTCTCATCCGGTCTCTGACTTTGCATCTTGACTGAATGTTGCTTGGTCCGGAAGTTGGGACTGTGCTCGGTGTAGGTTCGTGTGATTTGATTATTCCTGTTATTTACCATAAAAAAATCTGACTGGTAAAACCTGTGTTTTTCAGGTCTTGACAGACGCAAGTGGACGTGTCCATGTGGAGAGCGCAAGGGGACATTGCGTCTTGACTATTGAGGGGGCGGAGCGTCAAGATGAAGGCGTGTACTCGGTTATTGTACGGAACCCGGCAGGGGAGGATACCGCCGATATTCACGTGAAAGTTGTTGGTAAGATATTTAAATGTACTACCCATACCATGTACCCTATGGACTTACATATGCAATATAATAAATGTCTACTGAAAGATTAACCTTTTGCTGTTTAATCATCGCTTAATAACTTTATAGGTTGATTCTTGAACTATAAAGTTACTACAACTGAAGGTTCCACTATTGCAGAAAGTTCCAAACTGAATCCTATTTAGGAAGCAAAGAACTATACATTCATTCATTCATTCATCCATTCTTTTTTTTTTGCTGTTTTATTCTGGCAGATTCAAGTTGGACGGGATTATATAGGGTACAAATGACCCTTCAGTTCTACCAAAGTTCCAATGACAATTAGCCATCACATCATGCCAGCTCCCCTTTTACCCAACCACAGAAACTAAAGTGACTTCTTTCCTGTTGTCTCAGCCTCTTTGTGACTGAGCAAAACTGCATCTGGTTGTAATTTTATCCATTTTATATACACTGTTTTAGTGTAGTATTTCATTCATACACCCTGGATGGGATGCCAGTCCATCTTTTTCCCGCATGAATGTAGAAAAAAGGGTTCCATCTGGCACCCTAAAGTGTTCGTAAGTTTGTCCCTGAAAACAACCATTAAAGATTTTATGTAGAACCGTATACCAGATGATTTCCCTTTCTGAAAAGCTTCCAAATAGAACTCCTCTCAGAAGCTACAATGCTTAACCATCCAAAGTTATCCTTTTTTTAAAGAGTGTAGGTGTTGATAATGGCTCTGAAAGTTTAGCTGCTGTCTAGACTCTCACCACAACTTTCTGTGTGTTTGCAATTCATTATAGGAATATGGTATAAATACTGATGTTCACAGTCACAGTTTTGACTTTTATTAAATGAGATTTTTTTTATTTCCCCAGATGTGCCAGATCCACCTCAGGCTCCCAGAATCCTCAGTGTTGGGGAGGACTCATGTGTAGTCCAGTGGGACCCTCCCCTGTTTGATGGTGGCCAGCCAATTTTGGGTAAATGCTGCTCAAATAGAAAGAATGCAATCCAATAATTTAGGCCTTAAAGAAGTCTTTGAATTTCAACACATTAAAAAGCTTACCTTGGTCTCTATGTCTTCTAAGGCTATGTCCTGGAGAGAAAGAAGAAAAAGAGCTACAGGTGGATGCGGCTGAACTTTGACCCCTATAAGGACACCACATATGAAGCTAAGAGGATGATTGAGGGAATGGCATATGAGATGAGGGTCTATGCTGTGAACAATATTGGCATGTCACGGCCCAGTCCTGCCTCCCAGCCTTTTGTGCCTATTGGTAAGTTTCATTTACATTTCACTGATGCTTTAATCTAAAACAACAGTTGAGCAGCTTGGTGGTACTGGGATATACTCTGATCACTATCTTTTGATCAGCAGCCCAAAGCTATAACCAGTGAGCCATTACTGCCCTGATATACTCCTGACTTCTTGATTAGTCTTGGCCTTGGTTTTTATAAACACTAATAATAATTGGTCATATAAAATTGGGTTGATTTTTTTTTTTTTTTTTTAGGATGAATGATTTATGGAATTTCTTTTGTTTCTGGTTAGACACTAAGGTGGTGAAGTGATACTGCTCAAGAAAAAAAATCACCAAAGCCATAAACCCAATAATACTATTTATCTCTACAGTTGTTTAAAAACCCAGGAACTTAAGTAAGCAATAATGAAATACTCTAAACTTTTTCAAACCCATCTGTATTTATAGGTGATTAACCACAAACAACAATCTTGACATGTATCTCTGTACTGAGATATTTTACTGAAAACTCACTTATCATGGAAGTTTAAGGGTAGATGTTGGGGCAGTCAATAGACTTTCACACTAACAATTCAGACAGGTAATAAGTGATGCATCTAAAACCATTTCCTGTGTCACTCAACAACACGGTGATAAATGACGAGTTTAAATGGAAAGGTTTTAGATGCAAATAACGCAATATTAAAATGAATTTTTAACAAAAGTAACCCTGATGTATGTATGTTAGACAATAAAGTATCTATATTATGGGTACTGCTATATCAGAACTTCAGACACAAGCAACACAAATTATTTATTTTAAGTGAGGACAGAGTTCTTATATGTTCATATATAGCTGTTCTTATATAGTTTTATTGAGATTTCCAATGCTGGAGCAATATGGTAAGAAGTAATTTTGGTTAATTTAGACTGTTCCTAAGATTTTGTGGTAAGGCTATGCAGAATCTGAAACTGAAGCACTTCATTTAAAGCTATAACCACAAAAGATTCCATCTGGTTTCTTTTGTCCCATCTCTAAAAGCAGAAATTATAAAGGTTTAGAGCTTAATTTACAAATAATTTGGACCTAAAAATTTGTGGAAGCTTTTAAAACAAATTTTTCACATAAACATTTCATAACTGTTCTTAAACAGTTCTTAAAAAGTGAGTTTCAAGTAAGTGGGCTACATGTTTGTTTCTCAGTACAAGGAAACACACTGAAATTACTGCCTGAGGTAATTACCTAAGTACTACAACCGCTGTAGATCTTAGAGATTAGGCTGAAAAAACATCGGAGCATGATTTATGCCAAAATTTGGGCATGTAAGCCAGGCAGAAAATCAAGAAAACTGAAGAATGCTAAATTAACCATTGTTCCTTGTGTCCAGGAATGCTATTATTGCTGGTTTAGCAGAATGCTAGAGTGTAAGAGAGGAGGGGTTTTGTATGTATGAGGTGGTGCCAAGCATGTTACTGTCAAGGAGACCCTTCTTTCATCTGCTTGCCAATTTAGGGATGCTGCTCTATTCTCGCCACCTGGAGCCGCTCAGCCACACGTCATCATACCACTGTTTCAAGGCTCTGTCATCTCTTTGGAGGGTGGATGTTCAGTGCCTAAAATAAGACCCTTTTCAGGATATCTACCCAAGCTTAAAAGACTTAAAGACACAAGTCTGTCCATTTATCTCTATGTGATAGGAATTTTATTGCCTCATTGTCCCTTTATTTTATCTGGTGCAAATGGTCTTAAAAGTTATCAGTGCAGTGTGACGTCCAGCACAATACAGTAGATTAGGAAACTATTTTTGGCACCCTCATCTATAAATAATGGCATGATAGCGTAAGGTTATGGCCAAGCGTATGGTGCACACAGGCCGCTAGACTACAGAGGGGAGGGGGGAGGACGCATAGCTTAGTCATTGCTGCTGTCAACAATTCTGATCACAGGACCCTGAGGACAGGACAGTACAAGACAGGAGAGGAGTACAGCAGATGAGAGGGAAAGGCCTGAACAAAAGGCAGCCAGGTTCACAGACCAGACGAGAGAGTATTTACAAAAGCCTCAAGGGACATTACACCAGTGTGCAGTGACAAAGTGACCCACCGGCAGAATGACCAAGCCTATGCTTCCAAAAACTGCGGAGAAAAAGTCGGCCAACGAGGCACCAGCAAATGCTCCTGCAGATCCTCCTGCAGATACCCCTGCAGAAGTCAAGGAAAGTGAGGTAATAGCATCTCCTCCAGAAGATACAGCCACTGAAGCAGCTGTTCCTCCAACTGAGGAACCTGTTCCTGCAGAAGGAGAAGCTCCTGCACCTTGTGCGGATGGAGAAGCGGTGCCAGGAGAGGGGGCACCTTCAGGAGAGGAGGGAGCACCTCCGGCTGAGGAACTTGCCCCCCCACTTGAACCTGAACCAGAGCCAGAACCTGTTGGCAGTAGGCATCTCATTCTAATTCTGCTTGTCCTTGTGGAAAGCAAGTGAATGCATGTCTTGGGTTTACGTAGACTTAGGCATATCTGCAGGAATATCGTCTTTAGATCAGGATTTCATATTGGCTGACTTGGCATTGAATACTGTGTTACCAACTAGTCTTCACTAGCCAGTGTTGATTCATCAAAATGACTTTCTCCGAAATATTCGAATGGAAAAAATGTGTGTCCATAGAGGGGTGTATTTAGTAGAAGAGGCTGCATTGCTAGCATCATTGTGTCACTTGCTGCAAAGCTATAACTCAAGCATTCATCACTATGAACAAAAGGCTACTCATAGACTTTGCTGGATATAACTATTGTATTTTTTATGCTGTATACAGTATACTTAAAAAAACAACAACTGGTAATTCAGTGGAAAATAAGCATTTTGATTTAAAGAAGCTGCAGTTTTAAATTTAAATTCCAGTTTGGAGCACTGAAAGATTACCAAATATAGGTTAAATACTCTTTCCTGACCTTATCAAGACTTTTTTCCAGGTTGATTTTTTTTAAAAACTTTCCAGTCAATGCTCTGTTTTAAAGGCAGTTAACAGTAATTGAAGCAAAAAAATTGTGGAGAACAAGAGAATTGGTAATGTATCATTGGAATATCTTCAGATTTAGAATTTATTAGAGTCTTGCGCCTATATTTCTTTGACAAGAGTATATTCCAAAAACGTTTTCTGAATTTCCATACTATGCAACATCTAAAACGGGATGCCTTTAAATTCCATACGTTTTCTAGTTTTCCCATACTTACAACAAACCTTTCAATTGTTCAAAGGTTCTTTATTATTTATCGAATTAATCCTAAGGAATCCATCCTCCAGCATTCTGCAATTTTGTCACAATACCTGAGCCTGACGTGACAATGCCGTAAACTATTTCTGTCCTGAATGCAGCATGCCCCTAACAGCATCTATATCGTAGAGAGGTCCTTATCAGCACTAGCCCAAGTTTAACTTGTGCTTATTCAAACAATGGCAGATATGCTCAACTATAATGGGCAGCTGAAGGCCACGAAGGCTGGCTGGAAGATAATGTTAGATGTACCAGACTTGGACCTCTGGGTTTTATTGCCCCAATAGTTTCCATGCCCTTGTCCTCCAACTCACTACTGGAAGAGCACAGGATTGAAAAAAAAAAAAATCCTGGTGACAAGACCTAGTAAATCCATATAGCAAAGACTTTTGATTCTCTATTTAGTCTTTGGTAGCTTAGTTACTAGGCAACTCAGTGCTTTATTTCTCTGATATGCTTTAGTGAATGTACATTGCAGAGCAGATTTCCACTCTAAAAATATACATCAAGCTGTTTTGTATTTACATTACTGTGAATAGGCAAATCCAAAAACCAAATATTACTGGAAATTTAAATTTAGTGATCTACAGTAGGCTTTATGTATAACAGAGCTTTACTTTATTATGCCTGCTTTCACCATGTTTATACTGGAGCCCCCCAATTTTTTTTAAATTTTCAATTATAGTCTTTTGATCTACTTTGGTGTGGTGAATTTTCTATAACTAGTCTAACTACAGTGGGAGTCTCAAACGTATTTTAGGTAACAGGCCACAGTTACACTTAGTACAATGTCAGTAGGGCCAGACTGAAATAAGAGTTTAGTAGACACATTAACAACTCTTCTTAAATATGTTAGTTTATGGGTATTTATCTGAAAGCTACAGACTGAACATTTTCCACTTTTTGTATGTCCAGGAATCTTTAAAAAAAACAATAGCTCAGAACACTGACATATAATGGAGGAAAAAACAATCTAGTTTGCAAATCCTCCCCCCCTTCAGCTGCTCCTGTTCAGGGTCGCCACAGCAGATCACTCGTCCGCATATTTTAATTCTGGCACAAGTTTTAGACCAGATGCCCTTCCTGACGCAACCGTTCCCATTTACAGGCTTGGGACCGGCACTGAGAGTGTATTGGCTCGTGCAACCCACCAGTGGCTGGGGCTGGTTCCCTGACCAAGAATCAAACCTGGACTACGGCAATGAGAGCACCACATGCTAGCCACTAGTCCACCAGGGAACCCTAGTTTGCAAAATTATTTGCAAATAAAAAATTTAAATGAATCCTAAATTTGTTCTTTTGGAAAGAGACATGTTGATAGCATCAAATTTTAGCTTGCTAAAGAAGGATTATATATCATTAGCATGTATTGTCAGTAGCAGAGTTATGGCTCTTAGTTTATTGCTCTATTTTGCCCCCTAATGTAATATAAACTAGCTCTTTTTCAAATCTTTCAATTCAATTACAGTCCATAAGATTAATTTAATTTAAAACATGGTTTCTAAATGTATTTGGTGGGCTGAATTACAACCTTTACTGGGCTTGCCGTGGCCTGCGGACCGTATGTTTGACACAGCTGAACTATAGTCTGTAACTATATAACTACACTGTGAGTTTCATAGAGTACAGTAGATTTAGGGTTAGGTCAAGTATCATAGTCCTGCTGGACTCAAATGCACTGGTTTTAATTAAACACTCGGGTTAGACTACTACAACCATACAATAACTTAAATTAATAAAATTCCCAAGTACCAATTCTCAACATCTGCTGTCCATTAAATTCAGTTCAACCTGTGTGTTTTCCCTCAGCCCCCTCCAGTGAGCCCATCGGTCTGTGTGTGGATGACATCAGTGACACCACGATCTCTCTGAAATGGAGGACTCCAGAGAGAGTAGGCTCTGCTCCTATAGATGGCTATGGGGTCGAATACTGCAAGGAAGGCAGTAAGTGTGTGACTGTGAAGGTTTCATGTGTATCTGTGTAAGTGTTATTGCAGAATGAGAGCGTCACTGAAAATGAATACCTGAACTCCACTGCACAAAAAAAACCCTACACTTTTTACTCCTTGCATTTTTATTTAGACCTTTAAAATAATTGTTACAAATCTTAAAGTTTGTCACTTTTTGTGCTTTTAATCTTAATTTATTTCTATTTAGTCAAATCTATGTCAATTTTATGAATACCACAAACAATAATCTTTGCACAAGGACTGCTCTGTTTATTCATGGAAGTTGTTTAATGGGGGGAAAAAAAAAAAAGCTTTTGTTCTAGAGAAATTTGTATGAATTCAAAAACAAATACAGATGACTTGATTGGTTTTTCTTTGATTTTATACAAGTCACGGTAAAAGTTATGAATAGTAACCCTGTCCCTTAAGTGGTGTATCTTTATTTGAATGTTATGAATTTGCAAACAAGTCTATGTTGAAAGAAAAAAAATCCCAATGTCTAATTATAGTTCATTTTTCAGTTCAGTTCATTTTTACTTTTAAATACGTAAGCAGATTTAAGTACAGACACTCTAACTTTCAGTTAAGTATCACCTTGACTAGCTACTTCAACTAATCAATTAATTAATTAATTATGACATAATTAACCATACACAAGTGTTATTTTCTGTACTTTTTCAGCCTCGTAGTCTTAATATGAAAGATTACTGTTTTTCGGGAATATCCTTCCTGAACGCAGTGTGTGCAGATAAAAGGCACTTAAGATCTCATTGAAGCAATTGTGTGAATGTGAATTAGAGGTAATCCTGGGTTGGTCAGTTTGATCTATAAAGAACACTGTCTGATTGGTTCTGGATTAAAGCAATAAGCCATGAGAGAGGATGTGTTACAGTCACAGGTAAGGGCGTTCTTAGGCACAACCCGAAATGGACAAATGTATAATATTAATAATGCTAGCAGTAAACAATTCTTCCGACTAACATTAGCGCATTCTATGAACAGAAGAATGGTGTAAAAGTTATTGGAATAAAAAAACCTGGAGCACTGCTTCTGTGTAGACTAATGGCATTTTTTTACGCAGACTTGTGACATTTGCTTTGTTTTACATTTTATCTAGCTGATGAGTGGATTCCAGCATTTGAGGGTCTTACAGAGAGGAACTCTGTGATCATCCGTGACCTGCCTACAGGAGAGAAGATGCAGTTCCGTGTACGGGCGTATAATATGGCTGGCCCCAGTCCTCCTGCCAAGCTGCCCCAAGCTGTCACCATCCGCGAGATCATGCGTGAGTTTAACACACACTGAATCAACATTGCATATAAGGAGAATTGTAAGTCAGGGATGTATCTATTGGAAAAATGTAGGTATTAAAGGATGCAGTGCCTATTTATGGCAAGTATTACCAGAGAGAATATTCTAAATAGCAGTCAAGTGCTACACAAAAGAAAAAAATAACATGGTACATGGTACTAAATGTAGTACTCAAGTTTTCTTCAAACAGCACAGGGAATTATAAAACTAAATTTGCATTTGTCAGCTGCCTTTACTTCAATTTCAGCTGCATTTAGTTGCATTAACTTGCAGCAATACATTAGATAGAGTGCTTTACAAAAGCTTTTATTGTTTTAACTTAATAAGTCTAGTTCACTGAGGCAATCACCAGCTTGTTCCTGATCAGCTTTCAGCCACTAGCATTCACTAGCTTTCATGAGTAAGAGATATACACAATTACATTAAAGCAGGTCTGTACAATAGAAAGCCCAGGGGCCGGATATAGTCCTTGACCAAACTCCTTCAGGCCTGGAAGTAGAATAAATTCAATAAGAAGCTCAAATTATTCTAACAGACACATTTAGACAAATATATTATGGATCCCTTGCCTTTTGCTTGATGACTTCCTTATTATTGCCCTAAACAACATGGTTTGCAGCTATGAGTTAAAATAGCCTGCATGAGTCATGGCTGTCTTTTTCTATAAACCATTCTCATAAACTTCATTACTGGGAATGAGATAATTTCCCATTCTTTCTCATTTCCACCATGTGATGTGTTTTTTCTTTCTCCAGCCCCTTAATTTGTATCAGTTCGTTTGACATGAAATAGAAGCAAAGTCTGGCATCGTGTTCAATCACAGTTTGGGTTTTGATGATATGTTACACATTAATTACCTATACTGCATGTTAACCTGCAAAAAAGGTTTGACAGAGTAGTTCCACTGATGTGCGAATGTTGGACTGTCAGGGTTGCCAATCTGTTCAGGAAATTATTTCCTATAGCTTATATACATGACGGTTGTTGCTCAGAATCTTATCATGACTCACATCTGCCAACAACTATGTTAAACTTAACAATGCAAACTCTAAGGATGCCTCTCTGACTGAATGAAACACGGACGCACAAACAAACCATTCCTCGAGCAATTAGTTGATGATCACAAGTGTTACTGAAACTAAAATGAAGTGTATAGGATCACAGTTATGGACCTGTGTCTGGTTAAATTAATCTAAATCACCTATCAATACAGAACCAAATAAATATAACCAGGTCAGATTTCAAGAATAACCTACACTCTTCAAGGGCTGCGTAGTTAATCCTACTTGAAAGATTAATTCTCTCGGAAGGGGAAATCTTTAGGTTTCCTCGGAAAGACAAACCAAAGAAATCTCACGACAGACTTTTAAGAGTGTAGGAGTCAGACTTTTAACTGTATGATGCCAGCTGATCATTTCAATTACTCAATCTCAGTTACTTTAATGTGCTAACTTTAGAAAACCTCACTAATATTTCCAGGACAGTGTATCCATGTTCTCATTTATTTTCCATAACAGGGAAAATACTCTATAAATTTCCAGGATGCAGGGGAATCCTGAGCACTACTCTGCTGCTGATGTGTCATATAGTATAACACCATAGATCTTGTTCACACACGCTCATTCTCATTTTCATGTCTGTCAGCCGTTTACAGCAAATACAGTTACGGAGGTATGATGTGAGGTTTATTTTTGGGTCCAGGAGCCCCTCGGACATTCCAATCGCTGATAAAACAGTGACATGCGAAGTGTTTATCTGGTGAAAGACCATACTGGGAGGGCTTTTTTTCTACCTAAGTGATAAAGAAATGCTCAGTACTTTATGAACAGCTATTGCATAGGTTTATTTATTGAGCCTTTATAGTATAACCACTGTGAGCCACAGAAGAATTATTCAGATGATGACTCATACTCTTCTCTAGTTTTGAAAAATAATATATTGTCTTCTTCCAACATATAATGTGTTGAGACTCAGACAGTTTTTTTTTTTTT
>CM040999.1:5757678-5842139 GCA_022985145.1 Pangasius djambal
AAGTGACAAAAATGGCATTACTCTTCAGGGAAAACCTAGACCAAAAGTGACCTGGACGAAAAATGGTGAGCCTCTAGACCCGAAGCAGGTGAGCGTAAGAAACAGTGAGACTGACAGCATCCTTTTCATCAGGAGGACAGAGCGCAAAGACTCTGGGAAATATGAACTCCATGTACAGATTGAGAACGTGGAAGACAAGGCCGCTGTGACCATTCAGATTGTGGGTACGTTCTTATGCACATTTCACTGTAGGTTTCTCGTGTCCCATTAGCTTTTGTATTCTTTACTTTAAGACTCTCATATATTGCTGTAAAACTAGCAATTGTTATTCGAGATTGTGGGTTTTTAATAATCATGCTGTGGTCGCTTTTCTCTGCCAGACCTTCCTGGTTCTCCTCAGACCTTGAAAGTGGTGGATATATGGGGTTTTAACGTGGCGCTGGAATGGAAACCACCCAAAGACAATGGCAACTGCGACATCACCGGCTACACAATCCAGAAAGCTGACAAGAAGACCATGGTATGTACAAATCTATGTCCAGGTATGTGATTAACTTAGTACTGCTATATATAGCCAAATGCAAATATGACATGGCTATGGCTGCGAATATGGAATATTCAATGCAACTAGCATTCTAAGGGGTATTTCAAGGCAGGGGCCCTTCTTGAAGAAATTAATTGGATGTCTATGTAATTACAAAGTGAATCAAATGGTAAGCTGCTATACAAATCAAAACCCTAAGGTACATAATACAAGACTGCATTCTATCCAAGGTAAAAGTTCATGGACGTTTGACCCTGGTCTTGGAAATCTATTCCTCTGACAGATTATGACCTCATGTAGACCTCATGTAGTTAGCTCAGGACACTATGAAAAACTAGCCAGTTATCACTCTTTTCCACTCTTTCAAACAGAGAGACAGAGCAGGAGAAACACAAACCAAAAGGCAGATATGACTTTTCCTTTGTCCCTCTGTACTCTGCAAGTGTCATGAAAAGTAGCTAAGCTCCCAAGCAAGCCTCTATAATTGAACAAAGTATGTACAGTATGTACAAGTGGAGTAGTACTCTGGGTTTCAACTTCTCTTGTGACATGCTTGGCAAGCATACCTTCGGATACCTCTGTGGGACAGGACAGCATTTAGAGCATCTGGAGACCGAACTGCCAAAATGCCCGTCACTGCCCATCATCTGTGAGCAGCTCTGCCCCCTCAGCATGGGGCAGGTATGTCCCTCTACCGCCACCCTCCACCTCTCCAGTAGCCTGATTTAAGCACTGCCAGCACTCCACGCTCTTCCTCTCATTGTTCTCTACAAGGTTAGTGGCTGAATATGAGTTACACCACTCATCTGTATTAGGCCCAATTTACTCTTAGTGCATCCAGAACAATGAGCTGGGAGCCTCGGGATCATCACATTTCACACGACAATATCCAAGTCAGAAACCAGAGACGTCCTGCTGCTAAATATAAAAGCACTTTAGGTCCCTGGTCTTGGAACATGCACATAGTCTGCTATTTTATTCCCATCTACTCATTCAATCCACATTGTCTTGCTAATAGCATTAGATTTAATACATGTGTAATGTGACACAGCAACATTAAAGGTTGATGCTGCATGGTTATATATTTATAAAAGGTGATATATAATATTGAGTGCATGATAAGGATTAGAATATGCTGCATGATGATATGACAACTAATAAAAATTACATCTATTAGGAAAATAAGTAGTAGAAGCAGCTAGAACACCTTTACAGTGATGTTATGTTACATGGCACAGCCAAGAAATGTGTTAGTGGTATCAGTCATTATACAATAGTGCTGCTAAATTCCCAATTCTGATTGGTCAGAAGATGTTGAGTAATTTTCAGTAACAGCAGCTCTGACAGTAGTTCAGGCTGTAATTTAAATCATAGGTTTATATTAACGTGGTAGTTTTAATACATTTTTGTTTGTATAGTAACAACTCAATTACAGGGACTTGTGATGGAGGCTCGGCAATAATGCTAAGGCTAGCATTATTTTTATTATTAAGGCTAATAATAAAAAGGTAAAAAAAAAAAAAAGTCATTTATATGGTGAAGCTTTCTGTGAGGAGACGTTTAACATTTACGGAAGGAATCTCCAGGGTCAGTGCTTTTTAGTGGCCAGCAAGTTTTCCACCATAGGAAAGTCTTCAGGACAGAGGACTTTACGCTTTCTGGGTTCTCTGTAACATGACAAGCTGTGGTTTTTGTCTTATTAACCTTCAGAGAGAGAGAAGAAAAGAGAGGCTGGAGAGGGAACGACTGTTTACAGCTGCTATAACATAAGTGATAACAGGAACATTGTAATATTGGCAAATTTAATATTCTAATATTTCTTATTATGAGGTTATTACAAATTAAATATTAGATTATTCAGCCTGTCCTTAAATGTTTTTACACACACACACACACACACACACACACACACACACACACACACACACAAAATTTTGCTTCTTTATAGAAATAAATGCTTAAAATTAGAAAAATTATCTGCCAAGCGTGAAAGTAAAAATGTCTAGAAATGGGTTTAATAATAATATATTTTGTTTACTGTAATATAAAAGGCAATATTAGACAAAATTTGACTATATTCATAATATTTTCACTTGTTAATATGTCATTTTTATGCAGTGCACCATTCAATGAAATTCATAGTTTAGTCCGGAAAATCGAGGTCATCTTATCGCCCAGAAAACAAAGGGGATGCAAACATTTGCACTTGACTGTATGTGTATTTGTTTGGCAGGAATGGTACACGGTTTATGAGCAGTATCGGCGCACTCACTGTGTGGTGTCTGACCTGATCATGGGGAACGAGTACGTATTCCGAGTGTTTGCTATGAACATGGTGGGCCTGAGTCTGGAGCCATGTGACTCTAAGGACAGCGCATACATCCAGAAAACAGGTGAGAGGAGCTGGATGTACTCATACAACATTTATCCCACTATTTAGATGCATTATTCCTTTTTTACTGAAATGTTTTTGTAGCTTGAATATTTCCATAAATATATAGACTGCAAATATTTATTCATATTACATCAATATAAGTTTTGTACTGCAGACATCATCACAGACGTCTTGATATTACTCTGACATTTTGCTCTATCCTAAGGCATTGAGTACAAGCCACCCACCTATAAAGATCATGACTTCTCAGAGGCACCCAAGTTCACACACCCGCTGGTGAACCGCTCGGTCATCGCAGGATACAACGCCACTCTCAGCTGTGCTGTAAGAGGCATCCCTAAGGTAAGCATCTCTGAAATCTGACAGATAAGATGGGAAAGCATTATTCTGGCTCATTACATGATTGTTTCGCCTCTATACAGAAGCTATACTCTTTGCTAGAATAAGTGGAGGCAATGTTCTGCCTGTTTCTACAGTAAATGTACTGATCATTCCACAATTTCACACAAACCAATTCCCTTGAGTCTTACTGTCCATTTTAATAATCAGCCCAAAATAACATGGTACAAGAACAAGATGGACATCACAAACGAAGCCAAATACCGCATGCTCAGCAAGCAGGGCATTTTGACTCTGGAGATCAGGAAGCCGTGTCCATTCGATGGAGGTGTGTACATGTGTAAAGCCGTTAACGACAGTGGAGAGGACACCGTGGAGTGCAAGCTGGAGGTTCGCCGTAAGTACCTCACACATCACCCTTCACTTTTTAATTCATGCTCCAAAGTAAATAACACATGCAGACTGACACAAGCAAAGTGATTGTCTTGTTATTTTGGTAAGTCCAAAATAATTACTTGAATAATTACATAACATTTCTGTCTGTTCCTGTTTTATTGTACGGTATAGCATTCAGTTAAGTATGAGGTCATATATGAGTGACACTGTGTTATCATATATGAATAATATACCTCTCTATATTTACTCGTGACCCTGCATTGTATGTGTAGATATATGCTGACATAAAAGCAGAATCCATGGTTTCATTTTTATACAAATACCTAATACAAGATAATATATTGTATGCTGCTCTGAATTTTCAGACTCTAAAGTAAAAAGGAATTCTATGACTTCATGCAAAGTCACAGTTTTCCTTGATATTCATAGAGTCCAGAAGTATTAATAATAAAATGAAATCCGGAGGATGAATAGGCATGCACTGGGTCTGAGCAGCTTGCATTAGTATTTGTATCAATACATATCAAAGAAACATGGAGCATTCTGGCATATATCGAATGTCCTTGTTTTATGCTGGATGATTAACTTTTAAGACCTGAACCTAAGAGTGTATCTGAGTGCTGTGTTTCTCAGCTCCTGTTTTGGGGATGCACTGCCTTGCAGATTTTCAGGCCACTGAAACTCTTTGTTGGTAAAGGCGTTACAAGAAAAACAAAAAGGCTTATCAAATTCTTACAGTGACATACAGATAAAGAACACAGGGTGTTGAAAAAGTTTTCATAATAGACACTTTGTTAGCTATATGGAAGTATCTGTAAAAAACAAAGTACCAAAGCATGAGTTCTTTAATGCAACAGTAACACTGCACTAGGTTTATTTTTTAATTTTGTTTTTGTAATTTTAAAAAATGTCAACTTTTTAATCCGTTTTGGTCTCTCCCTCTTCATGTACATAAGAGCCCGGTTGTGTATGACTGCAAATAACTGTGTGGGTAGGCGTTGCCAAGATGGCCGCTGAGTGGAGAGACTTTACTATAAGGCCTTTGGCTAGATGTAGGGAAAACTTCAATCTCTGGAGAGCAGTGCATCCTGAGAGTTGAGAAACCATGACCCTGTATACATTCCAAAGGTCCAGAATGGATCCTTTTCCAGAGAGATCCATAAATCCAAATGTGTGTCTCACTTTAATCCTTCCTCCTTGCTGTTTCCTGTTTCTCTTCACCCTTTGCTACTGACTCCCCCAGCTCGCGAATAAACTCAGGTTTGCTCTGTCTGAATTATTTTGAAGGTAAGATCACTACCACTATACCTTTACTCTGTTCTGGGTCTGCTAAAAGTCTTTATAATTAGGTCCCTTTACACGCGATAGGTCACTAGTAGTTTACTTATATATCTATATCTATCTATCTATCTATCTATATATTTTATATATATATATATATATATATATATATATATATATATATATATATATATATCTGAAATGCCATACTTTGTATTTAACGGATTACTCAGACAAAATGCTTTTTTTGTTTCCATTTTTTAATCCCTTTTAACATAAGCAATGCTTAATTTTACTAAATACATCATAAAGACTGCACTGGCAGCTTTTTCATTTGAATAAACATCATTTTCTCATGTATCTGCCTCTGCTTTGCAGCTCAAATTACCAAAGAGGAGACGAAGAAGTGAGATACTCAGATTTATGTCTGAATGTGGACACGGTGGAGACTCAGTTACCCCTCCAGGCTTCCTGCTGAGCTCAGGACATGTCAGAGGTTACAGTACAGAGCAGAAAGAGTTCATTGTGTTTGCGTGTTCACCCAATTTTATGCACATACTCAAAGATTCTTCGTAGTATGTCTGCCGGAAATGCATTCTTTCACCATTTCACTCATTGGTGTTTGTTGTTTGTGGCTTGTGTTCATTTCATTTCATTAGTTTGAGATAAATATATCAATGATTATCATCATACTCTTCACTGTTTTAGTTTATTTGGTGTTTTCTCTCTTTCACCTTGAAATGTGTTGTAATGTAATTTAATGAAAAATACTTATTTTGATTGATTGCTGCTCAGTAAATGCGCCTATCTTGCTGTGCTTCTAGTTTAAAGTCGGCTGTGAGGCTAGTAAATGCGAGGCTAAAATCTAATATCCATCAATAGCTTGACAAATTATTACATATACATTTAAAGACAGATAGACAGCTGCATTTGTGATTTCTATTTTTTTTTTAAGTGTATCAAGTCTGTACTGCTCTGGCTTCATACTGTATTTCCTTCAAATACCAAACACTATAAACGCAAAAGTTACGGTTCTGTCGTCTGTCCTTTTGTGTAATTTGTATTTTGGACAAAATGTGCTCAGTCTATCTACTTTAGTTTCTCCTCCAAAGGCATTTTTTCTGTAAAAAGGATGATCAGGTATGATAATCTGCCTCGGTCGTGTTCTTCACACCCATGACTGTATTTCACATATACGTTTTCAATCACTGCTGATGATGTGTTATGGATGTATCAGTGAAGCGGGCTGAAAAATATCTGTCCAAATGGTGATCAAATTTTGGCAATGTTTCAGTTGGTCACTGATACGTTTCGTGACTAGAAAGAAATCAGCCCCAGCCTCGCTTCTTCATAATGGCCTGTGTATTTTTCTCATGATAAGTGATTATGCTGTAGTGCATGGTTTCACAAAAATGCAATATAATGAGACATTGAGATATTTATTAGCTGGAAATAATCTAATGTGGTCACCATCAGCAGTCTTTACATGTTGACAATTAACATAAACCCTTCTACTGAACTAAATAAATCAGATGTCAAAAATGACAGTTATAGCATTATAGACTTTTTCTCATACTACACACCTTCAAACAAACTGCTGGAGTCATAAGAGGAACAGCATAGCTCCAACCTGTTCTGATTATTAACTTGCAAAGCCTGCAGAAAGCTGAAGTGGATGTGTCCATGGACACAGTTTACAGACAAGCATGAACAGCATGACAGGACGTGCCTGGAATTCCACCATGAGTGCACGGGTACACGGCTGGGGAGAATCAGGTGTCTGAAACACGGCCCAGGCATGCAGGGCATTAAAGTACATGTCAGAATTAGAGACAGCGGTGAATGAATTGTTCCATATTTAAAAAGCTATGATGAATAATGACCTATTGTGGCATTTTGCCCTCCCACGATGGCACATTGCTAAGGTCAGCTCATGCCGGGCGACATAACCTCAAACTGACACTGTAAATGCAAGTTTGGAAGACAGAATCCAATAATCCAATAAACAATAGGCTGTGTTAATTTATTATTAAATGGTTATTCTCAGTGTTAAATGACACAGCCACTAAAATCACAGTTTTTGTCACCCATCGTTCTTCACCACCACAGGAGTTATTTATTACATCTCTTTCAAGACATACAATCAGCTGTACATCAAGGATACAAAAGAGGAGTTTTTTTTTTTCATTTTGCCAAGCACCTTCCTACCAGCAGTATGAAGGATTTCTCCTTTTCAGTGGTGAGACACTTCAACAGAAATGCACGTGACATTAATGACGTACTGTGGTAGTGCTGCAGGAACGACGAAGTGACAAAACAAAAGGAACTCTCAGAACTTTTGAAAGTCATGTTTTGACAACATCTATTACATCAACCATTTTGGATTCCAACGGGTTGCACCTCCTCCAGCCCCAGACGCACTTTAGCTCAAACGTCCGGCTTCTCTTGAAACGTCTATTACGTCTACAATTACTATTGAAGTACACCGCACCATGTATTAGTAAGGTGGTGGGCCACCATATGCCACCAGAATAGCTCTAATGCATCTTGACACAGATTCTACAAGTCTCTGGATCTACTGGAGGCATTATCACCATTCTTCCAAAAAGTTTTTCCCTCAGTTGGTGTTTGGATGATGATGATGATGATGATACAGAACGCCCTCTAAAACATCACTCCCATAGGTGGTCAATTGAGGTAAAATCTGGTGACTGTGAAGGCCATACCATATCATTTACATGATTTTCATACTCATCAAAGGATTCAGTGAGCTCTCAATGCCCTGTGGATGGGGGCGGGGTCATCCTGGAAGAGACCACGTTCATTAGGATAGAAATGTTTCATCACAGGATAAAGAATAGAATCAGATTAACTTTGTACTGATTTGCACTGACGTTCTCTCTAAGGGGACATGTGGAACCAAACCACGCCAGTAAAATGCCTCCACTGCATAAGAGTCACCTCAGTGAAGGGGCCAAGCATTTAGGCTTGTACTATTCTCTCAGTGTGTGCCACACATGCATTCACCCACTCATCTGACCGTATTACTTTTTTCACATCTCTGTAGACCAGTATATCACTGAACTCTCAAATGTGCATTCAACTTCGTAATGAGAGCATCCATGCGCTGCAGCCCTAATATAACATCCTTCTCTATGTAGTAGTTCTTGCTGAAAGTCTGACCACGTCATGCACTGACATTCTCTTCACCTGAAGAACAATTGCTATTCTGCTTTTCATTACATATCACACTACTGCATGATAATCACTGTAATGTGTGCACTGTGAATGTGCACTTTAGACCAACTCTATATGCTGTCTTTCTCAGGGATCCCACAGACAAAAATGTGTCACTTTTGTCACTGTACTTACTGAAACACAGGCCAGTCCATCAGTTTTTCACGACTCTTGCCTTCCATGTGCCAGTAAAAATAAGCTTTGTGTGTGCGTGACAACTACGTGCCTGCTGTAAAAGGCAGCATTCATTACCATTGAAGCGTACTACATGTGCTGCATGATATGTTCATACTGTCTGCTGTAACGTGGGCCTTACTGACTTGACAGACATTCATTTCACAACAATTTTCGATATGATGTTAGCATTCATTTTTGCTTTTTACCACAGAATTTCCTCAGTAGTACTGCCGTCCCCAATCCCATGCAGCGGTCTACAGTAGAGCGCTAATAGTACCCCCTTGTGAAACAGTCTGCTAAGCATGAGTGAGTTGCAAGCTTTAAAAAAAAAAAAAAGAGAGAAAAACCAAAATTGAATGTATTTACAACCTCAGCACCTTGAGTCTATATCAACTTCATCAAGGTATCCAGGATTTTCAGACCTGTGCAGGAACCTTTCTTGTAGCAACGGTTTATTTACTCCCTGGCATTTCTATTGCAGTATACAAAGCACATAAATGCTTTTATTTCATAAGCTTGATTTTCTTCTCCAAGGTGAGGATCCAGTGTATCACGACAAGAGTGTGGCGTACATCGCCCACAGTGAAAATAACTCCAGGCAGACATACGCATACTCAAGACAGTAGTACACCCTGCAAGACGGTGCTGGGGGTGGAGCTGAGCAGAACATCCATCTGTCACACTGTCAACAGGCTTATTTTTCATCATTAACACACCTCTAAGTCTTCGCACCTTAAAGTTATTAATAGGCCCCTGAAGAGGCACGATCTTGGAATTGTCACCTGAGACTGAGACTACACATGATGAATATACATGATGACAAGCCGTAAATGACACAGCCCTATTAGCTGAAAGTGTTTGTTTTGTGATTGTGTACCAAAGTGGCAGGGAACATGGAGGACAAAATCTGGCCTTCTGATTTAATGGCAAATGTGGAAAAAAAAAAAAAAAAAAACCTTTCGAATATATGCTTTCTAATATATCGATTAACTTCACTGAGACAATGATCTTACTCACTGAATAAAAATAAATAAATAAATAAATAATAATAAACAAGTATATAAATACATAAATAACAATGATATAAAAATTGCTGTTCTTGCTGTTTTTGTTGATCATGATTCAGGATCCCTATAAACAGCCATTGCAAATGTGTACTAGCTCACAGTGCCCCCTGGTGTTAAGAGATTCATGATGAGAGGCAATAGCAAGGAGAAGAATGTTACAAAAAAAAAAAAGATGAATCCTGAAAATGCACCAGAACCTGATTTAAATACAGAATTTGGAAAGAGGCTTGAACCAAAAGCACAGCTAAATCAATAAAAAACAATTATAATTTAAAAAAAAAAAAAAAAAAAAAGGCGAGAAGCCAATATTTCTGTGTAATTTATTTTGTGCAGCTTGAAATCATTACTCTGTAGTAAACCTAAGAAGTAATATTTAAATCTATGCATCTACATTACATGTAAGACAATTCACCAGGAAAGAAGAGCAATGTCAAATGATACAATAATATTTAGGCTCATTAAAGCAACATTCCCAAACTAGCATATTGGACATTCAACATGTATCAAATAGCTGTCAGAAAAATTGCACGTTTGGTCTTTGTACTCGAAAAAACGATGGGACAATGTCCTCTGAAAAGCAATACAAATAATTCCTTGAAAAAACAAAATATCCCATGAATAAAATTTATCAAAAAAGGCAAGCAAAACATCATAAGAAAATGCTGTTACAAAAATAGCAAGTAAGCCTTCCAAAAGTGAACAGTGACGCAGATTTAACAGTGAGGGGCTGGAGAAAGAAAAGCAAGCTTTATTGCTTAGTGTATCTTCAGGTCATGAAATGTCAGGGAAAGTCAGAGATGGAGAAATGCAACCTGAGCTCTCAAAACGTCAGAAAACAACAAAGCATCCAACTCTTTCATTTTCCAGAATGGTTTTTAAGGAAGATTGAACAGTTGTAATTATGAGAAGGCTTCTTTTTTTATGGAAGAGATCAGACCATCTCTCCTCACATTTCTCCATGATTAATGAACATCTACAATTAGAAACATGCTAAATATTTTAGGAGATGGAGAAGAATAGATGTTTTCTTTTAATCATGACAGACAGTGAAAATATGCGCGTTTAAGGTTAAAAACACATTTGAAACGTTGCTATTTATTTATTTTTTATCATGAGCACAACGAACACACGGAGCATGTGTTAAAGTGTGAGCACCCATGGAATGACTTCTGAATCAGAACAAATATTGCCATGAGATAAATGAGCAGAATGAAGAGAACATTCATCTCTGTGTTTACTGAATAATCAATCTCATTCAGTGAAGTATATGAAAAATAATCAGGGACTTAAAAACAGTAAACAGAGTAAGCAACTACAAATCAAATCTACTTTAAAAAAAAAAAAAAAAAAAAAAAATCACCGGCAATAGGAATATCAAATAAATCCTATAAGCTACTGCATATACATAATAGAATTTTTATGCTACAAAATATGTCTAGGATACATTTAAAAGAAATAAATATCTCAGTGTAATTCAATATTTTCACCCAGGTCTTCAGTGTGAAGGGAGTCAGTGCTTAACATCTACTTCACCAATCCTTCTACATTTTATATTACGTTGTTGCTTCATGGTGCTGTATGATTGCGAGTAGAAACTAGAAATGCTATAAAAGCTAGTAACTAGAACGAAAGACTAGTAATAAAAACAGGATTTCCTGTACAATCCCTAACCCAATGAAACAAAAGCATTATTATACGTGATTAAAAAAATATTCACCCTGCAACCCCAAGAAATTAATTCTGTTTTTTTTATTATTATTAACAGAGCAACACTAAGATAAAACAAAAAAAAAATGCAACATAAAGGTTATGATAGTGTTCTTACTTGTTGTGCAGTGTGATGTATCTTTCCAGCTGACCTTGACACAAACTGTGTAAGTGATATGACACATCTTGTTCCTACTTCCAAAGCCCTGCATGCACTCATCTCAATTTTAGACGTGTTCAAGTGTTTAGAAGATGAAGGTGCGTTCATTTTGCTCGGCTGTCAGTATATGTAACATACAATACAGTAGAATCCAAATGTTTCTAGAGAGCTTTTACATTTTTCCTTTAAGCTCTTGAGGCACTTTTTTTTAAACTTTTATCATTTCACTTCATTTAAATGACCTCAGAAGCGAATTGGTGATGGTCCCCTTGCAATCCTGACCCCTCAACCTTCACCTGAAACAGAGTGATGTACATTGCGTGTCGTTGTGTTTGAGTGTAACCAGAGAGCGGAAAACAAGTAGTAGTGCTTATTTCCACAAACCGTTAAAAAAAAAAGTGTGCAGTCAAACTTGAAGTGGTAGGGAAGTTTTAGAAAATTCCAGAAAAGCAGAAAAAAGAAGCGCCATATGTGTGTCAAATCCCTGGGCAGAAAGAATGAGAGAAAGATAGAAAGAAAGAAAGAAAGAAAGAAAGAGAGAGAGAGACACATGACATGACGACCACAGGCAGGTTACCCTACTGCGGGTAGCTGTTCTGCTGGCGGCGTTTGGCAGATCGCATCTTCTCAAACCGAGACTCCATTTCCTCCAGCACTTTAGGGGTGTAGCGGACTACAAGCTTGACCGTGCCCTGAGCTGCCTTTAAGAGCTCCACCGCCTTCTCATGGTGCTCCCCTTCCACACTCTACAAAAGGAAAAGAAGAGGAAAATACCATAGACGCCACATTAGTCAGCCATAATGAGGTATAATCATTTTGCAAACATTGCAGAAAACGTTTATAGCTATTACTAACTTCTTTGCACATCTTTATATGCCTATGAAGCCCTAAAATAAACATATACATATACAAATAAACTTATTCTTACAAGTCACTAATTTAAAAAATGAATCAAATTATTAGTATTATAGTTACGGAAGTGCAAACATTGCTGACAAGAAAATCCTAGGAGCGGAGAGAAAAAAAAAACATCACAAAAACTTTAGCGCATGTTGGTGGATGAGAGACTTCCCCCGAACCCCACCCCCAGCCCCCAGATGTGCACCAAGCAACAGTAAGAAAATAGCGAGATCATTAATTATCATTAATGATCATCATTAATTAATCAAAAATCAGCTCCTCCATTCATTTTTTATTACCAACCAAAAAACCCACTCTATTGGCTCATGAGGCTTCTGACTTCACAGGTCAAATTTTTCCCTAGATAAAGGAGGGAAACGTAGGATGTCTTTCACGTCCTACATCTTTTCCCTTCAGCGACTTGACTTTACCCCCCGAGTGAATTTTATTTGTGTTTGGTCTGAGCTCTGCTTTAGCTGAGAAAGCAGAAAAGCATATTTTTCAGATGTCTCTGGTATTGTTGTAGAAAGAGATTGAAAATCGTAAATGCTATGGCCAAACTGTAAATGTTTTCACCTCTGGAGTTATTTTAATATCTGTTCACACATATAAGTTAGCAAATTACTGCTGTACTTTTTAATAGTTAAAAATGCCATGGTGTACCATATGTGTCATGTTAATTGTCTCCAAGCAGTTGGAAAAAGAAGGCAACAGACTAATGTCTATAGATTGTCCTTTTTAAACCAGGCATAGAAACAGTGAAAAGCTGCATAGCTATCAGATCGGATTTGACATTATCCACTGACGTATTTTATGCTGTGCATGTCTGTGATGTTGACTAACATGCAGGTGACCATAAGGTCCAAACTGTCTTAAAGCCTGCAGTCATATACACGTAACCTAGAAACAGAAGCTTACAGAGAGCAGGCTCATTTACTGCACGTATGTGAATATCGTCCAATATTAATAGCTTTAAAATTGTGTCCGTATCCAAAATGGAATTGGTACACTTCCAGTTTCACTCAGATATTAACGCACATCAAAGCCGCCTACATACCACTCCGTTGACCGAGAGCAGCTGGTCTCCTCTCTTGAGGCCACCGTGACGGTCGGCAATGCCTCCGGGGATGATGCGGGAGATGTAGATGGGCGAGTTCTGCTCTTTTCCTCCCATGATGTTGAAACCGAGGCCTTCCTCGGTTTTTGGCAGCTCCACCACGCGAGGGTGGGAGTGTCCTTCGCTTGCAGCAAATGCTGCCACTGTGGCCTGGGGAACATGCAGAGTGAGTAGGCTAAAGCACAACTTAATACATATTATATATATATATATATATATATAAATATAAATATATATATATATATATATATATATATATATATATATATATATATATATATATATATATATATATATATATATATATAAAACACAACAATATGTTTTTTTCATCAATTATTAACCTTGCTTCCATTGTGAAATAAAACATCTAAATGGTGGAGCAGGCTCATGGCACACAAACTATTTTAACGTGTGGTTAAGTAATTATTCATTGCTTTTTTGTGTGTGTTAAAGAGGACATTGGTCTTTTATAGTGGCCATTCAGCATCATGCAAAAAGTCTAAGTGCGTACAGCAACGGCTCTACTATTCCCAAACTTCTGCCCATATACAGTTCTCTCAAAACACTGATGTTTAACAATTTGCTTTAAAATCACTCAGTCAAAGAGAATTGGTATGCTGTGCTATGATGTGCACCGTGTTTTCACCAAATTTGAGTGAAAATAAAGTTATTAAAGCAATTATTTGCTCAAAACATGGCACCTGCTGCAGTGATTTGACCCTTCTTTTCGAAATGAAATTAAGATTCACATCACAGTTATTACTGAGTTTACCTTTGCTGTGGCATTGGCTCTGACCTCAGGACTGCTGTTAATGTCCACTGTCTCATACACATGTTCATAAACCTGTGAAGGGGAGAGGGGGAAAAAAAACCCCAGAAAATCCACAAATCAATAGACTATAAACAACATTCTACAATCATGTATCTATTAAGCCACACCTTAAATATCTGACCGAAAGCATTGCTGCCCTTTGGCCACCAGATTAAATAACAGCACTACATAAATGGGAGATCTAGGTCAGTATTTACAAACCATCTCTGAGCAGCAACGCTATTCTAGGATCAGTTAATTACAGAGATAACTCAAAATGCAGGTGGAACCCGATCACAGATTTGCATTTCTATTTTAAGATGTTCCATGAGTACAAGTCCCTGGAGGTGTGGAGCAAGGAGTGAATAAACAGCTTTAAGTGGATAGCGCTGTTGAGTCATTCAGCAGCCAGGGCGCTCATCAACTACTGAGGTAGAACTCACCTATCATGCATCATCATGCATCATCACCATCATCATAGGTGGTGGTAGAATAGCTCAAACTAGGTCATCACTCTGAAAACCATAATCGTGCACCTGATGCAGGAGTTTAAAAAAATAAACTAAACAGACACTACATTGCAGGGGAGCTCATTTTACAAGCATGTGTAGGCTGAGAGATAAGCCAAGAGTTGAACTTTCCTCAGGCGTGAAGAAGCTAAGCATGCGTAGGCACTGACTTGAGAAATGGGTCAGGAACGAGGTGTGAATGGGCCATTACACCCGATAGAACTTGGTAAATATCAGGTAATACTGCAAGGCTAAATTCTTCAGTAGCTGCTTTGTCCTGGTCGGGGTCGCGGTTGATCCGGGGAATACTGGGTGCAAGGTGGAAATACACCCTGGCCAGAACATCAGTCCATCCCAGGGTACCATGCCCGCCCTCATTCAAGCCTAGGGGCAATGTAGTGTAGCCGATCCACCTACTGGCATGTTTCTTTGAGGTGGGAGGAAACCGGAGAACCCACATGCACAGAAACTCCACACAAACAGCAACCCGAGCTTATGACTGAACTGGGGACCCCGGAGCTGTGAGGCAGCAACACTGTACTGCCCTTATCTTCTCCAGTTGGGTACTTTACAAAGTTCTACACTGATCACTGTAACTTGTAACAGATGTTTAAAGTTCAAGACATATGATCTGTACTTTTCCTTTTAGTGAATTACAAGTGTGACCTCCTCAGCACGTCTGCTCCTTATGATTGACTCCACTGAGTCTAGCACGTGTCAAAATTGGATAAACCAGGGTCATGTGGTGCCAGATGGTATAAGTGTTTCAGGATGCACCTTAGTTCCAGTGTCAGATGTCCCGGAGCTGCACCAAACGTTATTACAGCCATAAGCATTGGCTTGTTAAAGAACTAAGGATTTCCACCCATTTTCAGTTTCTGTATACACTTTGACATTTCTGGCTACTTGAAATAGGTCGCATGCTTATGAGGTAATGGATTGTGGACTGCACCACACTGCGTTTCTGGCCTCTAGAGGTTGATGGTACAAAAACGACAGACGACGAAGCAGCAGGATAGAACTGACTCAACTGCCAGCACAATCTTCAGCTAACTACACGAGTAATGGCACTTGCCATCTGAGACCCTGGTTTCTGAGAAAAAGGATAGGATTAACTACTTGTGTATTTCAACTGGCCTTTCATTTTCCTAATACAAACGTGGCAGCATGTACTGAATCGGTTAGCTTACAGCTAATTAGTGAAAATGATGCTCAATATAACATGACCTAGTGAACTGTGCATGTTGTCTGTAATAATATGCCCAAGCACAAACTGAAATGGATTGAACTCTGTAGTCCTTTTAGCACTGGTAGGTGTACAGTTGTTGTGTTGCAATGGAAAAACTAGAAAAGAAGCTGTAATCAAGACAGCCACTGACACAGGCAGACGCTGAGGCACTTCCTACTTTAGGTAATGCATAATTCTTCCCTCTGAAAAACTAACCCCATCTCTGAATGGAGGAATTAAATAGATTTAGACCTTAATTTGCTATAACCTTTCTATATTTACTGACTGCCTCACAACTGTGCTTCAACTAATATGTGGCGTTCAAGTAAACAGGTCTACAGAAGACAGGTAAACAGGCATGTGTGTCAGAATTCTTGTCAGTGGTTAAAGTATTCCTTTTAGGGGTGAGCGATGTGACAAAAATATGTCAGGATACTTGAAGAACTCGCTGTTTGCTAACAAACTGCCAGCAACGTCGTAGTGCTGCATTTAGAAAAGGAATTAGGTAAAAATATTAAAGATTTAAACTACTATAAAGCTGCTTCCAATCAGAGTTTGTAAATGTTATTTATTTATTTTATTTTTTTTAATGTTTAAAAAAAGATATCACAATACTCACAATATGTGAGGAAAGTGTACTGCGATATAATTTACCACAATATCAATATTATTTTGTTATACTGCCCAGCCCTAACTGCTTACATGACAGTCATCTTGGAAAGCTCAACCTCGACTGGGAAGATTATTTATAACCTCATCACACCCATAACATAAAATGAGGAATAATTTTCAGCTTCCAGAGAACTATGGGGGGGATAGGGGGGAACGCTTGCTAGTCTGGGGAATTGGCAAGTGACCAAAATTGGCTGATCACACAACGCTGTGCTTACCTCTCGTACAGCGTTGCAGAACTCGCTCTGCAAAACCCTCTGTAGGGCCTGCAGCTTCTGAGGAGGTACTTCTCCTGTTCTCTGGAGTTTGTCCAGCAGCTCTATGGCACGAGAAATGTCTGGGAAGAGAAGATTTCTGTGAGGCAAGACAAGACTACCAGCTAAGCCTACCATTTGACCTATACCATCTAGAGAATGCTGGACTCAGGTCCTGGTGCAAGGCTGTGATGGTTAATGTTATTGGCTGATTCTGAGCAATTATATTCATCCTTTGAGACTATTCAGCACACGTTAATGGTCACACTGCCAAAAAACAATTTGCCTGGCAGTTAGACATTTTCTCTGGCATCTGTCAAGCAGCATTAAATCAGTTTTGCTCCAGATTTACTTCGGATTTTTACAAATCCATCTGTCTACCATTAATACTACGACTCAGGGTCTCAGGCCTAATACAGTGGTACATGTCTAATGCAAGTAACTAGTCTTTAAATTCAGCTTGATGGTCTTTTTAAGCGTAGATCATCAAGACTCCTCAGTAATGTACCATAAAGAGCCTCAATTTAAAGATATCTATTAATTCATTGTTTTTAACCTTCAAAGTGCTTAATTACAGGTCATTCTGGATAAGATTGTCTTCCATTAAAGAAATATGAAACATATGAACAATGAAAATGTTTGACGCCACAATGTAAAGCGTCTTACTGCTTTAAACAGACAACATGCCTGATTCTGGATGCTCCTGGGTTTCTAATTGGATGTAAAAGTGGCCTGTAGAGGTCTGATGGTGCATGTGAGGCAGCAGGCTGTTGTTTAACAGTGTAATAGTCACTTTTTTTTATTCTTTGTACAAATAACCTGGAAAATATGTAGAATATGCTTAAAAACGAATTTATTAAGCCATGGCCTTGGCAAAAGTTTATTAATTCGCTGTTTGGAAAACTGACTTTCGGGCTGGAAAGCTGGTTGTATTTGGATGAGCCTCCTGTCAGTCATTTTATAGATACTATACGGGTCACCTAAGACCCTAGGGGCAGAGCTTTATGAACACGAGCGGGAATGAAGGCATGAGCTCAAAGAGTTAAAAAAAATAAAAATAAATAAATCATTCAACTGTCTAACTGTTAGAGACCTAATCTTGGTGGGGGAAAAAATACTGAGATATTAAGCTCACTACCAAAGTATGTACAATAACATTGTGATAGTGATCTACTGGAGTCACAGAGCTTTCTATTCCGGCACTAAACATTAGGTCCGTATTATTTACAGGATTCTTGTTTTTGAGTTATTGAGGTGTTATAACAGTAAGAGCTGTAATAACTCAATGAAAAACATAATAATTAGTGTAATCTATGTTAAACAAACAAACATCCAGATTATGCTTATTTTTTCCATTTCTTTCTATTTTTATATATTTTATTGTATATTTTATTTTCTCTTTATGCTTTTTTTTCTGTTTTATCCTGTGCATTTCATTACATTACTTTCATCATTTTACTACTTGTACATACATTTTCTATAAATAAGGTTTATTAATTACTATTAAAGTTATTATTATCATTATTATTATTATTATTATTATTATTATTATTATTATTATTGTTTATTATGCTTCATGGACCCTACTTTAATAACTATTGATCTATACCAAAGTAAGAAATATACAGTTTAACCCTGAATATATCCTGGAATATCTGTAACTCCACACAAGTGAAAAATCATTAAAACCATTAGATGATTTAAACAGGGACGTGTTTAATGGCAGTCATTACGCCGTTGTTATTATGGTGTGACATTTCTAGTTATTTCTTAAGCAGGGCGCCATGGATCAAGCTGTAGAAACCCAAACCCATTACTTCCTAGGTGCCTAAATGCACTTCTTAGGATAAGTAATAATGGCATCCACACCCTACATAGTCCCCTACTTGAAAAATCGGGAGCTATTTGGGATTCGGTCTGTACTGCCTGACTACATCTGTGCATTTCTAATAACTAGCTTTGCGCACAATAAATAGCTACTGTCTAGCTCGCTAACACCTAAAATTATATATAAATAAGTGAATAAATGGGTAATATTTTGATATATATTGTGAAAAGACTGTCTAATTGTCTTATTCCTTTGTAAAAACGTACTTAATTATACACTATTATCCTTCAAAAATGAACAGGGGTAGTAGCGCTAGCTAGCTGGGTTTAAGGCTAGCACAGTTACCAGTCTGTTCGGATCATATCGCTGACGCCCAAACCGTGAATAATTTATTACAAGGGTGCTATTTACCTCTTTCTAATCGCACCGGCTCCCCCAGCGAGGCCATCTTTTCAGCCGTGGATATTCCACTTCTGGTTGGGAAAAGCTCAGTGTGTAGCTAGCGCTGTGTCTTCACTGCTATTTTTGTAGCAAGTGGCTAAGCACTAATGCAAAGAGATTAACGGGGGAGTCGAAGAGCATCCTTTCTGCGCAGGAAATGCGCATGAAATACTGTCCCATCCCTATCAGAGATACAGTGGCGCCAAAACCCATTTTGTAACACACGTTTCTTATTATTTATGTAATGGGATTTTGAATAACACAATTTCACAAGTAACACAGCTCTATAGAGCGGGTGGTTTATTGATATTCATCCAAACCAGGCACTGCTGGCTTTCTTCTAGTTAGCATTTCCATCTACTGGCCAAAAGGCATAATTACTGAATTGCAGCTAATTTACGCAGTTTGTCTATAAAAAAATATTAGGAGATTATACATTAGCACTACCAGTTTTATTTCGACTGTTTCTAGTAGTAATAATATATTATTTTTTGTTTATTACTACAACCAGTTATGATAGGAATGACTTTTTTTTTGTTGGCACATTCAATATATTTCAAATACACTTCAGTTGCTGTAGCAAAGATTGACAACTGACACAATGTGTCTCAGAGATCAGTCCTTTCCCTGTAGTACTGTACATCTAATACAGCAGCTGCACCCTTCAGCTAGGAAGGACGTAAAGTCCAATATTATACTACACTCACAAAATAATTATATAACTATAAATCAGAAAGGGATAGGGATATGCATGGAGTGGCCTACTTCCATGGCAAATGGGTCAGGGCTCTGCTGGGTCTCTCACCAGGCACTGCTTTGAACTGGGGACAATTTGAAACTCACAAAAATAACTCAGACATGTAGCTGGGTTCTCAGCCAGGGCAAATTATTCTATTGCAGTGCTTCTCGATCCAGGTTCTGGCGTACCACCGGCTTGCACATGTTGGTGTTTCCCCTCCTCTGTGTCACCCAGTTGAGACTGGTTCAGGCTTGTTGATTAGCTGATGAGCTGAGAAGGGAAAATACCAAAATGTGCAGGTTTGTGGTTCTCCAGGATCAGAACTGAGAAATGTAGTTATACTGCAATGCTAATTGGCCTCTCCAAATTTAAACTACAAATTCTTTTTAATCATGTTATAGTGTTAACAAACCTGCCATAATAATTAGTGGGACCTTTTTAGTCTTTAGATTTTTAGATGGTCCCTGTTTGTATGATGCCCTTCGTTATTCAGGCATGTATGCATAAGGACAGAGAACTAATATCAAAGTGACACCATTATATCTAGAGATGGTAAGAAAAAAGGATATAAACTGGAGGTGCAAAAATGATTGTGCAAGTTCTTGTCAAACAAGTTCTTGTGCTTGGGGTTATAGACATCTGTGGATTTGTTATTTTTTCTTTACAAGATATTATGGATGTAGAATATTATAGAGTTCTGACTGAACATGATGTCCAACCCAGAGTATCTACTCTCACGCTGTACCTTGTTTGCAACACTGTGTCAACACTTCAGACACATGGGTCTGATAACAATCTATGAGACGAAACAGGTTCGTCTGTGCACAAAGATGGATCAGATATCAAGTAGAGTGTATTAGAGTGTTGAACTCACTGATCTCTTTTTTTCTAGCACAAAGATAATGTACTTGAGATAGAAATGATAGCCTATGACCAGTGATTGAAGGAGAAACACCACCTACCGCCACCATCTTAACTGGATTTATGTTCCATGCTCAGAGCAGTCCTTACCTGAGTAGGGTTGCTCCTCCGCTTGGGCAGGACGTGAGAGATGGCACGGAGTGTATGCAAGAGGCTTGGAGAGCAGGTGCTGTTTTGCATATTTACTCTGGCTTGTTGTGAGTGTTGTTTTTTGTTATAAAACCTTTTAAACTTGCTCATCATATATGTATGGATGATTTTGTCATTGCCATTACTACATGGTCTCATTTTCGGAACTCAAGCTTATAGCGAAATAGGATTTAAAAAAAAAAAAAAAAAAACTAACTAGGTAATTTAGCCCAAAACTAGATTCAATTTCGAGGACGAAGATAATCGTCTCTTCTCCGAAGTTTGTGCTGAATTTATACCTGTAAAGGGAGAGCTCAAACTTTATTGACATTGGGTTTGTTTTTCACTTGCCTATAGTCATTTTTATTTCTTCAAATATTTCAATTTAATATTGCAAACAACTTCACAACATACAAAATGAATTATATTAATTCAGAACATATGTGAATGAAATATATATATATATATATATATATATATATATATATATATATATATATAATTTTTTATAGTGTTTTTTTCTTTCATCTTTCATTTTGTGGGGATAAAAAAATAAACAGCAAAGCTTTGACAACAGCACCTTGACATAGTATGTAATTCCAACATAACCTTGAGAAGTTTAGAATAGGAAACAGTTAAAGTACTTAGAGGAGGATGTCCTGTCACTGCTGAATATGTAAACAGAATCTTTTGGTTGGAATAGTGGTCTTGTTTTCTGAAAGTGGACAGTTTTTTTTTCAATTCACAATTGAAGCAGCATGCAAGTTTTTTTTTGTTTTCTCTTAAATAATCTCTCCTCTCATCTGTTGAGTTCTTGGCAACGTAAAGAAAACCACAACATCTTGCGGAATGTGATATAGTAATTTGAACTGGGAGCAAATGACTGATCAGATCTTTTTTTAATTGTTTACAAGGTCATGAATATGTTCAATAAATAGACTGTAGTATCACTTTACTGTATAAACTTCATCTTTTTTACATGCAGTCCATAAAATTTTCATCTGACGGAATAATTTACCCTGTTATGTATATATACAAATAGATATTTACTCTTTTTCTTTCTCTCTTGTTAGAACTCTCAATAAAATCTATACATTGTGTACACTATCTCCCCCTCTTAATGGTCAATGTGCATACACACGAAGTGTCTATCCGTATAAACCTCCAGCCGATCTTCCGTTTGCTATCCATGGTGAGGGCTCTCACGTACGACTGGGTTGTCCGGCATTGTGAGTTATAGTGCCGCTTGTCTATTCCTCGGCAGCCCTCCTTCGTGTAACCCAGCGGGTTGCATTTGGTCTCGTAAAAGTATTGCTTCAGCTGCCCATTGGCCACCGGGACCTTCTCCAGCACGGTGACGGTCTGGCCGGACATGTCGATAGCCGTCTTTTTGTCCACGGCCGTCACCCACTGGCTAATACTGTCGCACACGCTGAGCTCGCCACGCCGCGCCGGGTCCGAGTGGCGCCGCACCCGCATCGACATGTTGGCGGCATCCAGGTAATTTTTGTATTCCTCCAAGAGAAAGAGCAGCGGCGGCTCCAAAGGCACTTGGTTGCTGATCATCACACGCGACGCATACGTGTCGACGTCCTTTGACTCGGCCGTGGCCGTGGCTGCGTTGCCGGGACCACCCCCTCCCTGGCCCTGCGCTGCCTCCCCTTCCACTTCCAGTAGCTCCTCGATCACCTGCTCGAACGTGTCCGTGAGCGAGGGCAGTGCTCCCCCGCTCGGTGGAGTCCCGTGGCCCCGGGCGGCCCCCAGGTAGCCCTCGGCTCGGTGGCCCCCCACAACGCCCGGCACCTCTCTCATGGGCGCAGCTCTCATGCAACTGAAGTATGAAATAACCATAGTAAGGAACAGGATGGTCATCACTCTTCTGACCTGTTGGAACTGGAGATAGAGACAGAGAGGGAAAGGTGTGTGTAGGGTGGGGTGGTTCAGGGAGGGACATAAAGGGGAGTAAGAAAAAAGGGGAGGGATGGAGAAAAACAGAGATTCAAATTTTAAAGCAATACTTCTAAAAGAATAAGTACAAAACAACCATGTTCACTTTGCACTGATGCCTAATCATTAGTGATGTTGCATTATATTTCTGTTATCTTTGTCAATTAGATCTGTTTCCCCAAAGTGCTTGTTGTCTCACTTGCAGCTAGTCCCCCTGGCATCTGATGCACCCATGTAAGCTGGGATCAGAGTTGCAGACCTAAAAACCGGATTCACATTTCGTAGCAACCGACCCACAACATGCCAACTTGTTATTTCTTTGTTGCATTTTTAGTTCCTGGCAATCGAGGCCCAGGGGAGTGTTGGCACTACTGACGCATCACACCGGATCTGTCCCCACACACACACACACACACACACACACACACACACATACATACACATTTACACATGTACACACATGAACACACACTGCTAAATACAGAGGCTCAGGAGTATCATTAGGAGGACATGAGAGGCTCTCACCCACTCCCTCTTCCCTGCACTTCCCTCCTGCCTCCCTGCTCGCCCTCCTCTTCTGTTCTAGCATCCCATCAGACTAACGCAACCCTGACTGATGTTAAGTGCTAGTGACCAGTGTGTGGTAGTTATTACAAAAAAAAAACACAACTAAAATTAGTCTTGTAATATGGACAATAGTAAGACAGGCTTCAAACTATACAGATAGTTTAAGAACTACTTATACCTCAAGAGTAAAAATGGCCTAATATTTAATACTTAAAGCTAAAACAACAGCGGAAAAATCCTCTACTGCAATGCTTTCGTTCATCACTACAGATTCAAATAATCTGTAAATGCTCTACTTCTAGTTTGTTTTAAAAGAGACTCTGGAGACATCACTAAAGAGCATGTTCCGTGTAGAGGTCACCAGGTAAATTAAGAGACAGAAAGTGAAGGAGAGAGGAAATTTGAGTACAAGAGAAAAAGACAGGATGCCATTCATTTACCCATGCACTGATTCATTCATTCATAAAAACTACTCTATGCCCAATGGATGCTTTCACACATCCGGGTCAACACGGCCCCCGACACTGCCAACAGAAAGACGCAGAGAAAGCCAGGACTGCCCCTACAGCATGCCGCTCATCCTTCCTCTCAATTTCATCTCCCTATGCCTAGCCCTCACTCTCTTACCTCTCTGATGCCCCTATGAGTCACAGCAATTCATCACGTCCATCGACATCCCAAAACTCGCTGCAACATTCACAAACAATAGCACGGGAAGCATGAAAAACACCAGCACAACAAGAAGAAGACATCCCTCATCTGCTCTCCTACTTGAGGAGGAGGAGGAGGGGCTGGGGGAGAGAGTGCGTGTGTGTATACGTGTGTGTGTGTGTGTGTGTAAGGGGGGGGGCTTTTTAAAAATAGCCAACGTCGCAGCACAGCTCGGCCAGCTCTCTGCGTGGCGTCCTCCCTCTACCCTGAGCATCCTCCGGAAGAGGCATGGAGAGGATGCACTCACGGAGCGGAAAGAGTCTGAAGAAGGGTGGGAGAGACATGTCGGCACGCCCCTCTCTAAAAGGCATTTGTTTCATTCTTAATTGGCGTCTGGGGCTGGGGCTGCGGCTGCGATTTGCCAGCGCAGCGGTGACTGCCATGGAGACACGGCTGCTATAAATAGGCGAGCTGGGAGTCCCATGGTCTCGATTCAGAATATTGCAACCTCCCCCTTAATGAGCGCTGAGTCCCCTTGCTCTGTGACGTTTCACCTGGCGAGGTGTGTGCATGCATGTGCATGAGTGTGTGTGTGTGTGTGTGTGTGTGTGTGTGTGTGAGAGAGAGGGAGTGTGGGTGCATGCATTTGCATGTGTGTGTCTGTGTGTGTGTATGCTTGTGTTTGTGTGTCTGGTAGGAAAGAAAGAGATAGGAGCTCCTTTAATTTTTTTCTCCCACGTAGTCAAAAACAAGCATTGAAAAAAATATAAATAAATTAAAAACAGGCTGGGATTACAGCTTTGGAGGACGGATCAATCCTAATCGAATAAAGCACAGAGTAAAATGTGTGTATGCGCTGCTTCTGCAGGCACGAAAAGATACTTCAGCCCATCAGCTTTTCCAGTCATGGAAAAAAAAAAAAAACTTCTTACATTGTCAGCAATTACCTCTGCAGAAACTTCGGAGAGGATTTTAAAGCGCCGCCGAGGATTAGGACTTGATTGCGTCTTATGTCATACTTGCTCACTTCTTTGAAATACTTTCAAATGTGTTGCACCTTCAGGGACAGATGTATTTCTGGCATCATCCTCTCTCTCTTTCTCTCTCTCTCTCTCTCTCTCTCTCTCTGAATGGCACTAATGTGGGTTTTATGTATACACTCGGCCACAGCCCAGCATCTGCCCCAGTTTCAGGCTGATCTCAATTACCAAACATCTGTTGTCCCTTTGATGAGGGAGGTATTATATAAATTGCGAGTGCTATCGAATGATAGATAATATAACACCATCATTGGGGGGTGATAGTAAAACTTGATAAACCTGGCACAGCACTATCTCATCTGCTTGGACCTGCTTTAAAAAGCGCATATGGTCCTGATACGTTACCGTACAAACCGATGATGGATAGCTGTATCAGCGCGATCTTTTGGCTTTGTCTTAAAAGCCACATGCACGTGGAGTGTGTAGCTTGAAACGAAAGTAACTGGAGACTGAACGATCTGAATGTGGACAACACTGCATCTTTTAATCCACAACTCTTAGGCACCGAAAGGGTGGGGTGGGGTGGTGGGTATATGATGTCGAGCGTCATTTCTCAGCATAACAACCCTGATGACGTCTCTTCCAGGTCTCCAAGGCGGACTGGGCAGGGAGGTGGAGGACGGAAAGGAGGAGTGTTGTGGAGGGGGGGTGGGTGGTGTGGCGGGGGTGGCTGGGGGGGTGCCACTCATCAGCTTGCAATTGCTTGCCATTCCTCTGGGGTCCCCTCTCACCAGGAACAACAAACAAATTTTATTTCTAACCCTGCTATTTCCTGTTTCCATTCGGCGAATCAATATGGATTATGCTCTCAATCACCTTCCTGTTAAAACGCAATCTAGGCGGTGAATCAGTTTATTGCTCGGGGACCGAGCTGGCAATAAGCGAGACCTTGTTCAAACCAAAAGGGGGGGAAACCAAATTACCGCCATGGACACATTGTTCCGCTTTAATATGTTTGATGTGTGTGTCTTTCCCTCTGAACTGCGTTTCGCAGTCCCAATATCAATATCCGGTCTGTATAACGCAAACATGGTGTTTCATGATGTGTGCATGTACAGGAGGAGGGGGTACAGCCTGTAGAATGAGCTGTGGAGCAAACAGAGCTGGGACTTTAGACGTTTATTTATGTACCTCTTTGTGAACCCTATTCTATCACCATGGAAGCCAGGTGCATTATATTCTTTTGAATATGCCACACATAGCATTCCAACCAGCCAGGGCTCCCTCTATAGAAGTATCCCTCTAGCCTTAGGTGACCTTTGGATCCCTCTGTCTACAAAAAAAGCGTGTATAGTGATGACATGATATCTACACAGCTGTATTTGATAAGGTGTCCTCACACACACACACACCGGAGGGCTTAGCGGGAGCACTCTCAGACACTTTTCATTGCTAAATATGATTGATCTCTGCTCGCACATGAGTGGCAGCACTACTGCTTGGGGGGCGGGGGAGGCGGGAGGTGGTAAAGAGTAACATGCACCTGCTCAATTGTTTAGACAGAAGCTGGTAGGACAGGGCGGTTTGCTTTGCACGCTCCCGGTTCCTTGCAGCTCTATTTGCTTAAGTCTCCCTGCCATGCATGGATTATTTAAGAAATCCCCTCATGACAGGCAGATGAAGCTTGGTTAACATGAAAGTGTAGCGGGAATAACAGCTTTTCTGCTGGAAAAAAAATAAATAAAAGGTTTTCTTTTTCTTCATGTGCCATACAGGTCAACAAGGCTATAACAAACTTTAAAACGGATCACAAGAAAGGATCCTAGAAAGTATTGTGAATCCAGGATTTGAGGTCCTAGTTCTATGTTTTTTTTTTATTTTTTAGCTCTTAATAAAAGCAAGAGCCTTCCCGATTAAAAAAAAAAAAAGAAAAAAAAAGAAAGAAGCTTGTAGAATGTGGCAGACTAGTGTTCAAATTAGATGAAAACTCCAAGGGAGTTCCACCAGGGGGCATTATTGTTTGAAAAGTTCAAATGACCTTACACCTCTTGCTAGGCTTTATGTGCTAGAATTCAACGTTTTACGGAAAAACCAGCCATTAAAAAAAAAACAAAAAACACAAAATTTAATATAGAATCCTAACATTATTCAGTGTTTTACAATCTTCAGTGTCAAATAATAACCAAACTACTGACTAGTCTGCTTTCTAATGAACATTTTGCATATTTAATGTTTGAGCTGTTTGATAAAAGTAAGCCAAAATATTCCTAACCCAATACACACACACACACACACACACACACACACACACACACATATATATATATATATATATATATATATATATATATATATATATATATATATATATATATATATATATATATATATATATATATGTATATATATATATATATATCCTGTCTGGGTTAAAGTGCTATGGGCTATATTTTAGGCTATTTGTTCCAATAAATACAGTATAAACTAAGTTATCCCAGTGTTGAAACCTCCAAACACTACCTAACTTAAAGATATTTCATTTACATGAACTTTTATGTCACCAATTTCTGCCAACCTCATACCAGTTTGGCGCTAAACAGACCACTGAGATGGCTGCTTTGCTTTGACTATGCTATTTCTACAGGCCAGGCTAATAATTAATCTTTGGGAGGGATCAAACAGCAGCAAATGGCAGCATGCTTGTAAAAATTTTGGCTCATTCTCGTGCCATGTTAGCGGCTGTAAGAATAAGGCAGGATCCTTTGAAGTACATCCTCAGGTAATTGTGGTTTCTTCTACAATGTAACACAGCTGTGCTGCAGACAAGCGCAGAACAAGACAGAGGAAATGCTAAGGTCCTGATCTCTAGCTTCTTGTTCATTCAGTTAGCGGGCTTTTATCCCGAAACGGTTGAAGAACAAAAATAAAACATCCTGTTTCATAGAGTTTGCAGCAGTTGTAGTGCATATAAACAAAGTCTTCATCGCTCTACTTGCAGAGAAAGCCACGTTTGATAGCCGAATGAAGGCGGTTAGGGGATTTTAGGGTGTATAGTTATGTCATTTACATTCTTTAGCATAAATGTCACAGAACCCTTTGAATTTAGTTTAGTCTGACTTTATTTGGTAGCCTAATTGCTTCCTTCTGAAGTTCTTAGGCTTCTTAGTTGGAGTCCTGCTGCCTCACGGAAAGCGGGGAACCAAACCAAATTAAACTTTAGTGCGGTGATGATTAATGTATAAGTTTCGGCTCTTCACGTAACAGGAGAAAGGACGAGCATTGGCAGGATCCGCCTCGGAAATATCATCCAAGATTGGCCAACTGTGATGCTGGTAGGTGTTGTTTTCATGTAGGCTAGGCGACTTTCTGGCGTAGCTACTGAGAACATGTTCAACTCTGTGCTTATAGAAACATCACCACTTCCATGTCTGACTAGAAGTGTGCAAACTTTTGACCAACACAATTAGTAAAACTACATTTTTACTTCAGCTTTGGCCAGGTACAATTAGCGAGCTAATCCAACAGTTTCAAGTGCAGCTCAGGAATGTACTCAGTTTATACGCTAGATGGCGCTTTTGTCTACATGAATTGCATGTTACACTTTTATTCTCAGCATACGAGGGGACATAGTGTAACACACAGGCACTTTATTCTATATATCAATACAAGCACAAGCAAAAAAAAAAAAATTCAATTCAATAAAAAGTTATAAAGTGAAAGGTCAGGACTGTACACTCAGATGAAGCAGACAAACTAAAGCTGTTTAAGCACAAAATACCCTAAAATTCATCAGCACATTTATTCTACCTGTATAGCCTAATGGGTTTTCCCTTCTAGCCAACCAACCAATAATAAAACAGCTACTCAGGAAAGTAATAACTCAACAGCGAGTCCAAGCGAATGAGAAATACTGACAGGCTGTTAAATAGTAATGATCACAATTCCCAGGAATATGAATCATTGCAATTTCCAGGAGTGCCTGACCACTCTGGGCTTATTTTGCTTTGCATTTATTGTTAAACGCTAAATTCAGAGCTAAATGCAATTACTGTGATATTCTGTAATGCACACACCCACACACGCACACACACAAAAGTTGGATGTGAAACCTTGGAGAGTTGATGAGGCTGTGGGGAAAAGCTAGACTGCACTGTAAGCCTAACCCCAGAGCTCAAGTTTCCTATGAAAGTCTTATCGAGTGCACCAAACTCCACTTATACATATAGTCTAGTACATTTCAAATGCACAGCTCCATTTGTCTGTCCTCTTTAGCAGTGGAAGGACCATAAAAGAACACGCAAAGTATTCAGTTTAACAACAGAGTCGTTAAAGGAAACAGGAGATGAGTGTGTTGACTGATCGCTGAAATGATGTTTCAGGTGAGAACTGGCTTAGACTAGGGTAAACCTTTAAACTTTTTTTTTTTAAGACTCCACAGACTGTCCATTATGAATGCATTTCACAGAAATGAAGATGTTTTCTTCTGATTAATTAATGCATGACCAGACAGCCTAGGTTATATTGCACAAGCACACGATCGCGTGCTCGGATATGTTGCTTGATTACTTTTCACAAAAGTCTAACGAAAACATTCGGCACAAAAAAAAAAAAAACCTACCTTTATTTTACTGTCCAGTTCTAAAGGGAGACCATTCAACGGGACAGTGTCATCTGGGATGGTTATTTGGATCAAAAAGTGCCCCCGCGCGCGCAAACCCCTCAAAGCTTCCCCCCCCCAAGCTTTAATTCCTCGCGCTGTTTTTTTTTTTTTTTTTTTTTTTTTTTTTTTTTTTTTTTTTTTTTTTTTTTTTTTTTTTTTTTTTTTTTTTTTTTTTTTTTTTTTTTTTTTTTTTTTTTTGCCAAGCAGCAGCGCCGAGTTGTCGTCAGTCTCTTCAGCTTTGGAGCAGATAGATTAAATTATTGATGGCGGAAATCGCACGGGCGAGGTAATGCACTCCCATGACTGAGCGGATCCTTCGCAGGTCGGTTCAAGCGCTCTGGACGGCATGCTCGGTACACACACATAGACATACACATACACGCACGCACGCACACACACACACGCACACACACGGGTCTGGATTAATGCGCACCGCGAGAGCTCCCGAGCTTGGAATGACGGCTTCATTCCGCGCTACTCTGGTACCTTGCTACCCGGTGACGTAGAGACACGTGACTCGAGTGAGTCGGTCGCTCGTGCAAGATTAATAAACCGAAAGTGGTGTGGTGCTCTATCCTAAACCGCATACTACTGTAGGAGATTGTGCGGGATCTATGCTACAGTCTTAGGCGTACTTTTTTAGCAGGGTAGTGTGCACCATTATTTATTTCTAGAGAACATTTTTAGAAGAAATTACCCGTGCTCGAGAATACCTATCTGAAAATTCTAGCTAAATGATAATGTAGATATCAGTCATAATTATATATATATATATATATATATATATATATATATTTTTTTTTTTTTTTTACACGTTTTCCTCTGGATGTGTGTGCGTTATGCGTTATTTCTGGTTGCACACGCACGCAACTCATTGTTTTTTTTTTTTTTTTTTTTTTTTTTTTTTGCGACTTTGTAATGTCTGTGGATGTTGTTGCTGAAAAGCTCAGGGGGCTTCATTCATTGCTATACACCCAGTCAGGGTGCCATTGTTTTCTAGTGGACCCAGGATGGGCTCAAATGAAACACCTTCATGTGAAAGGACCATAGATTGTCCCGTGAAAATGGATAGTTGCTTTTGTGATTCTTAAAAAAAAAAAAAAAAGAAAAAAAAAACAGCTTCAAAGTGAAGCGGTTCCTCCTGCTTTCCACCACATCAAGGTCCTATTCTTGTCTGGAGATCTCCTGTGCCTGATATCTTAAACTATTGTCAGTTGTCTATTGAGCACCTTTGTAACTTGCATGGAGAGCTTGTGTGCCAGATGCTGGCCCGACGGTTTAAAAACGTAGCAAAACATATATTTCAGAGTCAGCCATCATAAATCAATGGAAATGGGATTAATATCAAACTGTCAAATATATCAAAGAAGTCAGGGATTGGTCATATTTTAACCCCTTAAACTCCCAAGACTCCTTAACGTGCCCAGACTTTTACTTCATCATTGTAAAATTCTACACACGTTTTTGGCAAGCTCTCAAGTGTTTATTTAATAATTCCATGTTTAATTATATTTTTCTATTTGCTTGTGATTATTTCGTCGAAGCTATTGGACTGCTAGTGTGAGATTTATATTGATGAGATTGTTGTGTGGTGCTTGTGATTATTCTCTGTCTGAGGTAATGAGGTTGAGGGGTTCAGATGTAGCTGGTCCCAGCATGGGAGAGGATGCCAACACCTGCTCTGACACACACACACACACACACACACACACAAGCAAGCTCATCTCCCATGCACAATCACACAGCAGATATGCAAATATGCTCAAATGCATTCACACAATACATGTATACTATCACCTTCTCCCAGTTGCACACACTCATGCTTACATCCTCCTTCAAATCTCTGTAGGCATAAGCCAAGATGAATATAGCTACTACCCATAGGATCACAGGAGGAGAGAGTAAACTCTGGGTGACAAAGAGTTGCATCAGCAATTGCTGAGCGACGTGACTCCTGCGAGGGAAAAAAAAACTTAACCTCAAACTTCACATATACAACACACACACACACACACACCTCCCATCTGATATAGACACAGCGTGCCAAGGCTGCTCCAGCCAGGTAATTCATAAATAAATCACTCTGCTTCTCATTAGGTGCACAAAAACCATAGGCCTCATTCAAAACTGCAAATACAGCACAATGCCAGCTGCACAGAGGTATGACTCACAGAAATACAAAGTTTCTTATGAAGCTAAAGAGGAGTGATTATCAGAAAACATATGTTAGTTTAGTATCCAAAAGTTTTTTATCATATAGGTGTTTCATATAACAATATATACTAAGATAGCAAACTAAAGTTCATCTAAATAAGGTTATGTAGACATCATGATCCTGTTTTCAGGCATAAACACATATCAGTGGGACTCTCCATCATCATGAGCCATCATGTTTGTCCCAGTGATGTCTTCTGAAGAGACGTGTTTGGCGGGAGATTGAGAGGAGGACCACGTTGAATGTTGAGAGAGTCGGAGCGGCGTCAGAAGCGATGGCCGTGTCTCTATCCAATAGGTCGGGTCGCTAATGACGTCACCTCAGCTTTCTCAAAATCTCTTTTTTTCTGTCGTCCCTCTGCAGGTCTTCCTCTGGAATCCAGACTTTCCCGGCAGGATCCTCCAGGGAGGTGAGGCACTTCCTTGTCAAAATACCTTTGGTGCCCTAAAGGTCATGTGCAACAACTTATGAATCAACTTTCTAGCATAAAATTATGGTTGGAATGTGTTGTTTATGGTTCAAGGAGTAGGCAACGGAAATGTGAGCGGTGACAAAAATCTGCGGCAAATACATGTTCGGTTTGTTGTCTTTATCAGATACTAGCAAAGATTATACAAATGCAAGATTTTCAGAGAGTTCGTGCTATTACATTTTAAAAATATTTATTCTGGCTCAGTTTAATACAATCACATTATAATGTTACAATTCCCAGTAGAGATAAATGACCCTTTAATCATGAACTAAACATGGACTTATTGGCATAAACAAAGATGCATTGAAGACCATGTCATTATAAAACAGGAATAAAAAAAATAGCTGAACAGGAACGTCATCCAACACATCCATGACTCAAAGTTCTCGCTCAGTTCTTGTTGGACAGCATGCACTGAATGATTTGTGTGCATGTGTACATGTATATATACACGATCATTCTCATATATTTTGCGTTTTTACTGTGTCACCCCACTGATATCAATGAGTCAGCCAATGAAGCTCTCTCCCCATGCTATGGTTTGCCTGATCCTGGGTGCCTGACTCCACTTTGCTAGCCTAGCTGAAGGAGAAAATGCTGTGTGTGTATGTGTATGTGTGTGTGTGTGTGTGTGTGTGTGTGTGTGTGTGTGTGTGTGTGGGTGGGTGGGTGAGGGGGGGGGCGTGACTCACTCAACCCCACCCTCCACCATCTCTCATCTCTCTCTGTACTGAAGGATTGCAGGGTCTCTATCAGCAACAACAAGCTGAGCATTAACTCATACACTTCATTCATCCTGAAGCGTCCTTTATCTGTAAAATATACTTGTTACTTGCCTGTAATCAATCCCTCACGGCATACATTGCCTCCAGGTAATGAATCCACAAGGCTATGAGCCTTCTGCACCATCCTATACTTCTCTACCCATTGGTAATTTAGCCAGTCCAAGCACGGCCTCATACTCGCCTGCACTTGTGGCATGTACCTAGGCTATATTTACATAATTAAGTAGACTGTTTCCGCCTTGCTTCATTTCTGATCATCGGTGTGACTTCAATCAGGAAATCCTATAGCCTGCAGCCAAGCCTCCAACCATCCTTCTATTTTAGTCAGCCAAGGGCTATCTAAATGAGTCCTGTTAAGTACACTAAAAATACACTGAAAAATAGCCAAGCGAGCCGCCTTTGCAACAATTCTGTTAGACCCATGCCAACTCGAATGCACAAACATCCCACCATCCCACCTACTATCTCACTCTCACACATAGACACACACGCAAAGTTCGGGTGCCAGCAACACAAAGGTACAACACAGGCAAGCATGTGAGAGGCATCTTGCGTACATACCCGAGCAGTGACGTTGGCGAATTGTTAGTTAGAGGATTCCGTGGTGCAGCCCCAGTTGCCAGGCACCGGCACTAGTGCTGCTCTCCAGCTCTCCAACATTGCAGAGAGAGAATCACTCCATTTTATACCACCGATTAGAACACACAGGTGGGTGGGAAACAACTAGAAAAGCCAAACATGCAAGGAATAGGCCCATTTCCAATACGAATGTTTAGCGGAGGTCAAAGGTAGACTCTCTTTCTCTCTCTCTCTCTCTCTCTCACACACACACACACACACACACACACACACACACACAAACACAACCACACATGCATAACCACACTAACAACCCCCAATATACATTTACATAAAATTTCTCAATGTACAACTGCACCAAATGAAACATATAGCTATAATATATTTAATAATAATAATAATAAATAATGATATAATAAGAGATCCAAAGGAAACAATAAGCTGCACCAATCAGATTCACCCAGACAATCTCCATCTCTATTGCCATCTATCAGAGCTGAGCTGAGCTGCACGGCTCTGTGACAGATGAGGAAGAAAAAAAAATCCGTCATCGGAGCAGCTTTCACCTTTTCCTAACACATTTAGCTGTAGACATGTCTAAATCACTCTGCTATATTAAGTTGTCAGCTGTGCTGCGTCAAATCCTAAAATAAATTTCTTCCGCCCCTTCAAGGCGTTGGCTGAATAATTGATTGTGTTATTTTGTGTCAGTAAAAAAAGATACAGTTTTTATTATTTAAAAAAAAAAAAAATGATGATGATTATGATGATGATGATGATGATTATTATTACTATTATTATTATTATTTTAACGCATTTTTATTTGTAAAATTTCTTTATTTTCATTGTTGAGCCCATATTTCCCTGAGGAATTCAACATATTTATCATGAGCAAATTATTCTGCGCAAGCCCATATCCACGCATCTATTTAAAACTTAATTAAAAATAGCCTAATTACCGGGTTCACACTGCATTCCCCCCACCCTCTTAAAAATCGAATATATATATATATATATATATATATATATATATATATATATATATATATATATATATATATATATATATATATATATACATGTATGTATATAAGCGATCTTCCACTTCCAGCAAATGTGTAAAAGAACGAAAGCACCTCAGTACATTTAAACCTGTCTTTTGTGGAATGAAACCTACCATTGTTTAGATTTGTTATGGACGCGCGCCCGCCCTAACTCTGCAGCTCAGAGTGCGGTGAGAAAGAGAGAGAGAGACAGAGAGAGAGGAGGGCAGGGAGAAAGAGAGAGAGAGAGAGATGGAGAGAGAGATAGAGGGAGATTCTCGTTCAGATGACACAACCCCATTTATGGACTGGTCCGATGACGTATATTGCAGAAAGTTCTATTAAAAAAAAAAAAAAAAAAAACCTTTCGTACATACAAAGTGTGTCGTGCCCCCCTCCCTCCCTCCCTCCCCACAGCCCACACCCCACACCCATACCCACACCATAAACCCACAGCTCTATCTTTCTCTCTCATAAAAAGGCAAAAAGTAACAAATAAATCCCCCCAAAAGGAGGAGAAAACACACGACTCCAAACAGAAATTAGATATATTTTAACAGCACAAACCACACACACACACACACACACACACACACACACACACACACACACAAGCCAATTCAAATCGAACCCGTGTTGTAAGTGCACGTTTTTTTTTCAAACCCAAAACAAACATGTTATCCGCAAACTCAGCCTGGTTTCGTTACAGCATACACTGAGCACACAATCCATCCACATATTTGCAATGATATCACATTTCTTGTCATTTTATGGAGTAATAATGCAATGCACAGTAGTAATGCTTCAGCTGACAATAGAATAAACATTAAACATTAAACATGATCAAATCTTACTATTAGAAATTCTGTTCAGTGGTCTGACCTGCTCACAAAAACACTGCCTAATTGTCCGTGAGTGCACATCTTAAATGGCTGCATTTAAACGCTATCATATTGTGCCTTGTAATTATACAAACACACGAGGAAGCACACAAATATTTTAATGGAGAAAATTACCCGAATTTACCAGAGATGAAACGCGAAAGAGGCTCGTGAGCCCCGGACAAAAGGTGGGGGGAAACGATCAGAAAGAACTGAAAGGCAGATGAAAGAGCTCAAATAAGACATTTTCCGCCTGATGGCTTCTTGATTAAAGCTGGAGAAGCTGTAGACATCTCGGGCTTTTCTGCCTGAATGTCTGCCATTCAGCCGCTATGCCCTTAAAGCACAGGTTACATCCATAACCGCCCACTACCGTCCTGAATAACATGTCAAAATAATAGGTACCTACTGCTCTGACATGCTAGTTAGGAAGGTTGTAGGCAGTTTTTGGGTGAAGCCATGAGTCTTGCATGGAGAAGAAGCGGATACAAAGAAAAGCGGAAGAAAGCAAAGGATAAGGAGCGCCGCTCGTATCCATCGCCTCTCTCTCTCTCTCTCTCTCTCTCTCTCTCTCTCTGTAACCGAGACAAATTCTTTAAACTTATTCGGCATCAAAAGTCACCAAACCGGGAGCGAGGTTTTCCTTTTCAAAACGCTGACAGTTCGCTTTCTCTCTTTCCCCATCTCTCTCTCTCTCTCCCTCTCTTTCCGTTTCCTTTCCGCCGCGCGTGTCTCAGCCATTTCTCCTTATCGGGCAAATCTTATCGGCGCCTCCATCTACCGAGCCGTGACAAACGGAGATGTCTGACCACGCCTATCCCAATTCCTATTCCGTTTACATGGAAATAAATAAGCGACTTTTTAAAATCCCTTACGACGGGCTGCTATGGTTTGATCGGATCGCAACAGTTTTAACGGAAGTTATCTGGTTTGTTTTGGTTTTTGTTTCCTGTGATTGTGCGGATGTGCGCGGAAGCCAGGACGGAGCAGGTGATGCTGGAATGAGGGCTGGAAATCCCGGCATGAATGAAACGGAGGAGCCCGACTGTAGTAAAAAAAAAAAAAAAAAAAAAAAAAAAAAAAAAAAAAAAAAAAAAAAAAAAAAAAAAAAAAAAAAAAAAAAAAAAAAAAAAAAAAAAAAAAAAAAAAAAAAAAAAAAAAAAAAAAAAAAAAAAAAAAAAAAAAAAAAAAAAAAAAAAAAAAAAAAAAAAAATACACTCACTGTAGAGACATAACCAAGAGGACAGAGCGCGAGGACACAGCTACCGACACAGATTACACACATATCCATGACTGCACCAGCACTTAGGAACGATGCAAAGGGTTAATGATCTAGCTACGCTAATGAAACCATATTTAGACTGGTCGATAATCACAGAGTGAAGCCAGCAAAAAGATAGACAGATAGATAGATAGATAGATAGATATTTTATATAAGACACGCATTATTACTCATCCACCACAAAAAGCAAGTAAGCATGTCACGATTCATTCACTGGATTTCCGCATATAGGATTATGGTGAGAAAGAACAAAGATTTGCATACGCACAAAAACAAGCAAACAAACAAAAAAAAACAACACGCTATTTCTTGCACAAGGCAAACAGTGCACACGTTTGCCAGGCGCTCCGGTTATCCAGCAAATAAATGCATGAATTATTGCATTACTTAAAGCGCGTGATATAAACACACGCCATCACATCTTCATGAATGACTCATAAGAGCCTCCTGCTAAACTGGAGCAACTTTTTAATCGCCACAATCTACATGCTACAGCTGCTGCACGTTAGGAAGAAAAACAACATGTAGGTTAGTCTATGAGTAAAGTCAAGCAAGTGAGGTATTTATAAAAAGATAGCTTAAGATATTATTATACCATTTGCTTCCCAAGTCGCTGTCCTCTCTGTACAGACTCCCCCACATCAAGCATCATCTCTGCCCTAACCTTATTCCCAACAGCGTGACGGCACCTTTCATAACCACAAATCAAACTTCAGATAAGGGAAAAGCCAGATCCTATTTCCGTGCCGAAGTAAAGACAATCCCCCGCAAACATGCTTGTAGCTTCAGTGGATCGAATCGGAAACGCTTCTTACCTGTTTAAGAGCCGACAACCACTATCAGTGGTTAGATCTCCACGAGCAACACTCGCATCTCCCAAAGTTAACGCTGCGCACCAAGTGGAGCTGAAGGAAGAAGCAGCAGCGCAAAGACTTCAACTTTACCACCGCGAGGAAAGCGTCCACCAAACTCCAAGCAAAGCAGCGCAAAGCGACGCAAAGCAAAGCAAAGCAAAGCAAGCAGCTCTCTACTGACTCACTCTCTCTCTCTCTCTCTCTCTCTCTCTCTCTCTTTTTTTCTCTTGTTTTTTTTTTCTCGTTCACATTCACAGGGGCTTCCTTGCTTTAAAAAAAGGGACCAAAGTGAAACAGCTCCCTAGCTTTTGGCACAAGGATCTGCAAAGCACGACAGGCGACGTCCACTCCTGTATTAAAGTCCCTTTAGCGACTCCGGTGTCTCTGTCCAAAGTGCTGAAATCATAGCAACGCTATAAGGTTACTAGGAAGCCAAAAAAAAAAAAAAAAAAAAAAAAAATCTATACTTTCGTTAAGTGTCACTTGATATTGCTTTACTCTATTGCTTCCCCACGCCTCGTCACGTGAATATATATCCTTGCCAAGCCCGTCCTGTAAATATTTGATCACATGCTGGCTGGCCGGATGTTTTCTTATACAAAAGAAGCACTTATTTCAAAAGGCCGCTCGTCTTTCCACTAACAGGAGTCCCCAAATCCCACCGTAACAGGTCCCGGTCAGTAACGCGCTTTGATGCGCAGCACCGCTCATGTCCTGCAGGGCACATCGACAAGTCTACACATGTTGCTTTTACACTGACATCGAAAAAGAGAAAAAAAAGCACATTTAGTACAAAAATTGAAAGACAAAAACCCAAAACACCGACAGTAAACAAAGCAGACAGTTTGGCACACCGCGCGCAAAAGAGGGAAAAATACCCTTTAAAGTGTTTATCTTCTCAATCCCTCTGTATCTCTCAGCATCTTGCATGCTCCGATTCTTTCTTTCTTTCTTTCTTTCTTTTTAAAACCCCAGTGCAAAGTTTCATTGTTGGAAATAGTATACCCTGCCATTAGCCTTTACTGCTGGCATCCATAAGCATGAGACCACCCATCCAACTAATGCTCTATTTTCCTACGAGCCCTATTCCACAAGCAATGTCAATTTCAGGGCACATTTCATCCCGCAAGCGTGGTTGATTCCTGTCTACTTACCATTTTCCCCCCAATGCCGTGCTGGAGATAGCAGTGTTTTAATATCCACACGCTCCAACAGATGCTGGTAGGTAATGTGTCTTGTTTGAAGTCATCATACGAGAACTTCTGCCGTGCTCAGTAAATCGCCCACCACTTGGGTGACTTATGAATCTAATAACCCCCTTTTGCAATATCCGCGTGCTTTAAACTCCCTGACACCTCAGCGGCTTTCTGTCGAGAGGACAAACAAGTCAAAAAACAAAAAACAAAAACAAAAAAAACCAAAAAAAAAAAAAAAAAAAGAGCGAGACGCGACTGAATAACTCCCCAGAAAAGCTGCTCTATAAGCTAGGTTTACGCGGTGAACTCGCTCAGACGGACGCCCTAACGTGATTGCAATCAAGCACAGACGTTGAAGTTTTGGCGCGCACGAGCTAAACTGACTGGCAAAATCTCTCTCTCTCTCTTTCACTCTCTCTCCCTCTCTTTGTGTGGACTTGATAAAGCAATTAAAACGCTGTCCGGAAAAAGTTAAGTTCCGCGTGCAAGTGCTCCGTTTGATGTGACCCGCCGCCTCACTGCACGCGCTATATAGCCCGCGTCATAATGTCAACTTCACGCGCACTTTCACGACGCGCTCTGGATGAGATGGACCTGAGTCAGGTATGAGCAAAATATCTATCCAGCATCCAATATATTATCTTGCATCAAGTCAGAGCAAAGTTTAGGGCGACTTGTTGCTGCTTAAAGCCTGAAGCGACGCTGCTTGAAAGCCGAGCAGAGGAAAACGGTTTTTAAGTGCCATACTTACATCTGTGCACCACTGTCTGTACGCCTCCTTGTTTAAGTAGCCTACTAGTGTGAGAACGGAGGTGAAGTCCGCGTTGATAGTCAAGTATGGTCGTAACTTGTGCAGAACGGAGTCTCTTCCCCCCCGCGCACTTTTTTTTTTGTCTCGTCAACAGGAGTAACGGTTCATTTTGCAGCCGCGAGGTCCGAGCGCAAACGTTGTGTGTTATCAGGAAAATTCCATCAGTCGCACGGTGTGCGTTCACACAGCTAATTGTTATGCAGTGACGAGGCGATATGCCTGCATGTGTCCTACAAATGTGCTGGGAAGTATCATGAGTAATAGGTGGTATTTACCCGAGGATGAACTCCAGCAGAAGTTGGAAAAGATTTGAAACAGTATGTCAGAAATCTCACACAGTCACAGCAAGGAGTGTGTGAGCTTCAGGTAACACACCACACACCCACACACAAACACACACACACACATGCGTCAAGGGGGGAAAAAAAGAGAAAAGATGAACTGAGAAGTAGACATGCATACTTAAAAGAACCACCCAAAACCTCACTTACATCAAATATCTGATGCTGGATTCCTATGGTCAGATATTAATACATAAGTAAGAACCTTACTCAAAGGGACTTAATTAAAGGTAATATATTAAGCATATTCTTGCTTATTTATATCAAATACCACGAATATTCAAAGCAAAAGAGCTTTTATATGCATGTTGTCTCGCAGTCTTATTAGTACTTGGCTGTCAGGAGTGAACAAGCACGTTATGTCAACTTCAGACAACTCGAACCCCAACAAAGCCATGTAACTTACTATTTGATTATAAGACATGACACCACTTTATCGGTCCATTGCTCTTCTACTCACGCTACACAAACACTATTATGTATTGTAACCTGAGACACTTAGGAACCTAGCATGGGGTCAGTGGCAAAGAAGTGCCCCAGATCAACTTTGATCACTGTGTTCATATGGTGGTGGGTGTAACGGAGAGACGACATGCAACGTCCGTTTTTTAAGATGATGCAGATGGATGGTGGGGGGAGGGCGCCACGTCGGTCAAGTTCAGTGGGCTGCGCTGATGAACACAGCTAAATATCATATCATGCTACGACAATATTAATCATATCTCTTAAAACGTAGGTGGCCATGGTTGGTCAGTAGACTCATATAATGCGAAGTCGAAAACCTCCTTCACACTAAGCCGTACTCTTTTTCCTCTGTTTTTTCATAGTGGCATTCACAGCATTGCTCTGGTCTTCTCTTGCTCTCCGTTCTGCCTTCTCTCCCACAGTTTTCACAGGCTCCGTGGCTGACTCACTCATGGCTCTGCATGCCACCCCTGCCCTCCCCCACACCTCTCGTGTACAGATAGTGCCTTCTGAATGCCAGTCAGCTGGGATACTACCCGCTTCTGTCCTCTCCTACCCGGTCCTGCCCCTGACCTGCTCTCATTCTGCCTGCCAGAATGCTAATGATCTAAAGCAGATCATTAGCGCATGCTTTTTTTAAAATTAATTTTGATCATTCACGCATGCTGCACGCAAGCACACAAAGAGTGGGGACTTCTGAAGGCATCATAGCCACTGGACAGTTTTAACAAAATCCTATTGCTATGTACAGTGCTGTAGAGCAAACTACCTATACTTCATTAATGCAACACAGCACTCAGTTTCAGGCCAAAGCTCCATAGTAACAGTCTTACATGATTCAGAGTTTGTTTACTGCTCTGGTTTTATTTCGTTGTGCGTCATTTCATAGTTTTTCACAGCATTTAATATGAAACTTAAAAATTCATTCATTCATCTTCAGTTATCCGGGTTAGGATTGTGGTGGATCTGGAGCCTATCCTGGGACTTGGCGGGAATACAGTTTGGACAGGATGCCAGTCCATCACTCGGCACTGCATACAACATACAAATGTAGAGTACTTGGAGACAACCAACCTGGACGTGGGTGGACAATAACTGGAGCTTGGGATGAAACCCTGCACCCTAAGGCTCTGAGGTGGCAACATTACCTGTTGCACCATTCTTTCCGTATACTGTATATATGCTATATGGCCAAAAGTATGTGGACACCTGACCATCACATCCATATGTGGTTCTTCCACATACTGTTGCCACCAAGTTGGAAGCACACAGTTGTATAAGATGTATGCTGTAGCATTACAATTTCCCTTCACTGGAACTAAGCTTGACAATGCCCCTGTGCACAATGTGAGCTCCATGAAGACATGGTTTGCCAAGGTTGGAGTGGAAGAACTTGAGTGGCCTGAGTGACTGAGTGACTGAGCACCTTTGAGAATAACTGGAACATGACTGCACCCCAGGCCTCTTTGTCCAACATCAGTGCCTGACCTGACTAATGCTCTTGTGGCTGAATGGACAAATCCCCACAGCCACGCTCCAAAATCTAGTGGAAAGCCTTCCCAGAAGAGCGGAGGTTATAATAACAGCATGGGGGGTCTAAATCACCAACACCATTAAGTCATGTAATCTCATTTTTTAAGTACAAAGTGGAACTATATTATCATCTGAATTACTTCCAGGTTCCAGGACAATTCCACTTTTAAACTATAGAAAGTTTATAGAAAGTGTAGGGGCATCTTGTAAACATTCTCTTGTGCCACTTGTGGTGAACAATGCCACCATGGTGAAAGTTACGGGAATTCACAATCTGTCCTAAACCACAGCAACAACTCTGAGTTACCTTAGAATGGGATACTGTTTGAAGCAGATATCTACAGAGAAGATTTTGGAGGATACAGTTATCCATTATTGTTAACTACATAAGCCTCATAGCTCCAGTTAAAGCAAATGTCAGATGCTAAAGTCTAGTTAATGCGTCTTCAGAACTGCTTCTGAGCAGCATCTGAAAAGAACTTTGGAAAGATCTGAGCATTTATAGTCTTTCAGAAGAATAGGAGGAACTTAGCTGCCTATCAAACAATGGGGCAGATTGTAAACAGCGAGGTGTGATATATGAAAGCACACATTTCCACATTATACTGTTGCTAAAGTCTGGTTTATGCTTCTTCAGAACTGCTTCTGAGCAGCATCTGAAAAGAACTTTGCAAAGATCTGAGCATTTATAGACTTTCAGAAGAATAGGAGGAACTTAGCTGCCTATCAAACAATGGGGCAGATTGTAAACAGCAAGGTATGATATATGAAAGCACACATTTCCACATTATATTGTTGTCTGATCAGATAAATGGCAGTGCTTCTTAAATTTTTCTCAGAGTTTGACTCAAGCATAATGCATAGATGACTCTTCTTCAACTTGTCCCCATACTACCTATCAGCCATTATATGATAACCACCAACTGAGGAGGGTGAAGGCTAACGCATGCTTCTTCCGAGACATGCGAAGCCAGCCACTCGGAAGAAAGCACTGTCTGCCCTCTTCTGCATACATGAGCTCATAGATGCCCATAATTAGCTAGTGTTTCTGTGATTGACAGGAAAGAGCGTGAGTATGCCATCTCTTCCACCCAGAGGGCATGGCCACTTTTGCTCCCTTGGCTCCTGGCCACAGATGGCTGTGCTATCATTCAGATTCAAACTCACAATCTCCGGAACACTTTTCTGTCGTGCCACTTGGGTGCCTCATTATTTCATTTTAAATGTTCATTCATTAGTTCAAAAAACATGTCGAATATGATAAGAAAATCAATCGATGGGAGATTTCCGCTAATTAGCCAATTAAATATTTTAACCACCTACAAGCTACTTGATTTAAAAGGAACAGCACTTTCATCTTGCTATGACAAATATAGTAAAGTAATAGGTTCATTATAATACATACAGTCTATGGTCAGGCCGTTATATTGGAAGGAACAAGGAGGAAATTAATATAAATCAGATTGTTTTGCCAACAAATCCTTTAAACTGCTACTATGGATATTGCTCCTATATTTTCAGTCATGGTTGATTATTAGAAATTTATAGGCTTCTTTAATATAGACCAGTTAACCACAAGCATAAAGAGTTAATGAAACATAGCTTATTTTCCCCCAGTCCCAGTGTTTCAGAGCCACAAGACATCACGACTAAAAGAAATAAATAAATAAACCAAATAACTCAAGGCCAGCACTTTGGTTTCGGAAACACTCTAATAGATTTAATGCTTTTTATAGCATTTATAGCTTTTATATGAATGCTTTGGAGACATCAGCAGATTCTGTGTGAGCTTTTGTTGCTGTAATCCCACATGGATACCCTATAGATGTGCACCTCCCATAAAAAAATGCATAATCTCACCTGAATACTGTAGTTTTGCACTTAAGAACCGCTGCTGTAATCATAAAGACTGCCCCGTGCTCATCCCAGGACTCTTATTCCCAATCTTCTCATACTGAACATCCTTATAACACACTCAGTACTGTTTGTCTATACTCTTCTACACCTGCACACTGTAATGATTTATAATCTCACTATCTGGTGTCACCTAGAAGATGATGGGTTCCTTTTGAGTCTTGTTCCTCTCAAGATTCCGTCGTTGTCATCTCAGGGAGTTTTTCCTCACCACTGTCGTTTCTGTCTTCCTCATTAGTGATCCAAATCAACAACCAGATTTCTGTAAAGCTGTTTTTGACAATGTCTATTGGTAAAAGTGCTATACAAATAAAATTGTATTGAGAGTTAAGATTCCACTGATTAAACATTACTGTTAAAGCTGTTTTACAAACTGAACGCTGCTTATGCCTTAAATTTTGCAAGAGTGCACAAACATGAAGAAATGAGTGTTCACTCTAGAGCAATAATAAGTTTGGCAGTGTTTTAGCTTGAAAGGTGGCACAATATTACTTTTTAAAGTGCTTGTAAACAACCTGAGCTCAGAGAACAGCACATGAATTTCAGTGATTAATGAAGTAAAGCTATGGCCACGGACTCCATCTCTCACTCTTACCTTAACCATTTGTAATGTTTCATACGTGTTGTCTTACGCAAATTCTTACAATTTTGCAATCATGTGTTTGTACATAATGTTTGTAAAAGCTACTTAGTGGGACACTGGGGTCTTAGATATAACTGTCATGTAAAAGTCCTGCTTATTATGTATAACTCTTGAAATAAAATGTAATTATTTTTGTCACCAAGCTTCCTGACATGGTCGACAACAACTATTTGAAGGATGCTGAAAGATGAATTGGCTGCTTTGATGGCTCATAATTACAAATTGCAAATTCTTGCTTTGTCACACAAATAAATAATAAAATGAGAGTTCAGTACAAAATCCATTTTGTCTTATATAATACATTATAGTGACGTCTAGTGAAAAGCATTTTCTCATTCTCCCTACACTCTCACATTTATTCACTCTGTATTGGAATAAACCTGTTAGCTTCAAAATAAAGCGCACTTGATAAATAAGCATGTGATAAATAAGAAATAGAACACAACAGGACATGCCGTTATAGGAGGTTGATTATCTTCTAAAAACAGCACATTCTCACATGGTTTATTCCTCTTATAACACAGCATTTTGCCAATAATTCATATTTTAATTTATTAATGAACAAGATGTTGTGCTTTTTAACCATTTACGGTTAAATTTAAAGTTGCGGAGCAGCCACAAGACAAGTTAGTTTCTGCTATCACCTATGTTATAGCAGCTATAAACAGTTGTTCCCTCGCCAACCTCTCTTTTCTCTCTTTCTTGAAGTTAGTAAGACTGCTTGTCGTGTTACAGAGAAACTGGATAGCACACAGTCCTGTTTCCTGAAGAACTTCCCTGTGGCAGGGAAACTGCTTCAATGTGCTGACACTGGAGACTCCTTTCATAAATGTTAAGTAAACATCTCCTTACAGAAAACATCTTCATATTTACATACAGTACATTTCTCTTTGTTAAATAACAATACATTTCTTGTCTGTTTATTATTAGCCTTATATATTATAGAGTACCCACCATACAAATTCCCGTGAAGCTGTTACTATAGCAACGATAAGTATTAAAATGAGCACATTAATATAAACCTGTGATTTGAATTACAACCAGCACTACTGTCAGAGCTGCTGTTAGATAGAAAATTAATCAACATCCTCTGACCATCTTCTGATTTAAGAGTTGTGGAAAGAGTTAAAGTTAAAGGAAAGTTGTAAGTAGGAATGAGCGATACTTGATTAATGTATGAACGGGATCATTAATAAATAATAATAAATCCAACCACACACCCTGTTCAAATTCATGTGAATTTCTAATGAGATCAGGTTGGATGCTGAGATGAGAATCACAAATTAAACGATGTATTTTGAGTGAGACAATCTTTTCATATATCTATTTCTATCTGGCTCAGTCATCGCTCTTAAACATGATCTTAAACTAATTGAAATGTCTCTGAAAAGTCGAAAGTTATAAATAGTTGGTGTTTGGGCTGAGCCAGGTTTAGCAGTGAAAAGAAACTTCCCAGTTTGTATTGTAAATACTTTGGATGTTCCTAAGATAAATGTTTTTTGTATTAAACTTGTGAATGGTATTATTTATCTTTAAATAAACTTAAAATAGTTTTTGTGGGTTTCCTGGCTCACATATAAATCTATCCATCCATCTATAATGTGTATAAAATATGGATGCATGCATTGTTGCAGATTGATTACAGGGATGCAATTTAATTAAACTCACATTGTATCAATGCCAGTTTTGGCTTATGCATGTACAAAGTGTGTCTTGACAATTTCATAGGAATGTCATGTGTTTAACAGATCACATTACATTTGTATACTTTCTTTTCCCCAATAAGACTTTTTTTCTGACTGAGTGTATCAGGAACTGCATAATTCCCTACATTATAGGGTAGCTGGTTGTTTTGATGGGTTATCATGTTACAGCACAGAAACTGCATGGTAATTACGTAGATATTGCACCTTAAAACACATGCACAGTAATCACCCTCACCGAGAGAGGAAAAAAAGAGCTCTATTACTGTGTCCCCAGAAACATGGGAAAAGACTGGGGAAAATACCTCAGAGGTGGAAACGCCTGTAGTGTCATCATGGATGAATTCTGGCTCTGACAGCTCCTCTGCCTCAGCTACATCACTCAAGTTCAAAATCTGTCTCAACTAGAGATGCAGAGACGATTATTATTTTTGTTATTTTTGCCTGCAACATTTTTTCTAACAAATTTACTTGGTAGCCTAATTTAAACCACCCCAAGCCTGACCAGACCCTTACTAAGGATGAATGAATGACCAAGGTCTTTGTCCTGTGAGCTTCATATCTGTCTGCAGATGAAAGTAGTTGTGATGCACACCTCAAGTCTCAACAAGATGCCCTGGGAACCTTTCTAAAGAAAGTGCAACTCCTATTTGTATCTGTATTGCTATCCATCCATTTAGAACACATTATCTGTTCATTCTGAATAATGTATTCCTATTCAGTTATATCCCTACTACTTGCACTTGCCATAATTGAAGGTAATATGTATGTATTTACATGTGATGCACTGTTGCAGTTCATTTAAAACCAACAAAAAAAAGAACATACATTAACAGTATTTATTTTATAATTACATGATGATTATGTGTAACTACAATAATATAATATAAGTGGAGCCCAACATTTTGGTTTAATATGGCCATGTAATAATAAGGCAATTACACAGTAATAATCAATACATGGACTTGAAACTTTGTAAGGCAATATGGCATTTTTTTCATCTTCTATTTGCACTTGTTAATGAAATATTCATACATGAAATGTACATAGTATCTATGTTATCAGAAATTGTTGTACAGATGAACAGGAAATCATTTTAATTTTTAATAAACACTGTGTTCAATTGATCCCTTAAGTGAATTTACTGCCAAGCACTAAATAATAAAATGATTGACATTACAGACTGCCTGTCTCTGTCACTGTCTGCTTTATGCCAGAAAGCCACGGAAAGGTCTGGCCTCTGAGGCACCTTTCCTCCTTTCTGCCTGTGTCTCTGTCTCTCTGTGTCTGTCCTCGTCTCTGCCCCTGTGAGTCATAAGCCTGGACTGGGCTGCAAAGCTTTCAGGTGACGCTCTTCTCTCTTTAGTAGCAAAGCTACTAAAGTACTAAGATGTGACGTGATGCTGACTGGTTACAACATGGACGTAACTTTGTTTTGAAAAGTACTGGGATCATGAATGAAGATGGAGCAAAAGGAAAAAAAAAAATCTGAAAGCCTTTTTGAAGCATTGTCTTCATATCTATCAAAATATGCTTCCATTGTTCCATTCCATTTTTTCTCCCCATTTTTCACTGAGAGCCCATATCAGAAAAAGGTTAGTAAACCAAAAGTTAGTAAACCAAGGAGAGTGAACTTGCAGGCTGATTAAATTGACCTGTGTAATGACAGCTACTCATATATTTCACAATATAAAGATGGTAGATGTCTATAGTCTAAAAAAGTTCATAAAAAATTATACAATCTGAATATAAGAAAAGAAACCTGACAGAAACACGCTTGTGCTCCGTTCATACATGGTCTTCTGGACATTGTATCAAAGATGTCACCCTGAAAAATATCACTGCAAATATGGCTTAAGTAATGCTTATTTGGATCTGTTTTTGCAGCTAGCTGTTATGTAAGTATTTTTAATAGACTACATTTTCAAACCGTGGTGGGGATATGTCCCCAGCATCCCCGGTGTCCTCAGAGCAAGTTAGCCTATATAACAATGTTTTTAGTGTCATTAAGAGAAATATCTTGAGAGGTGATTTACGCACAAACTAGTTTGCCTTTTAACTGATCAGTAAAGCTACACGCATCAATTAAACATGACTACTGGAAAAAAATGGCCTGGAGATCAAGGACAAGTCTTGCATGAATAATGAAGATTTTGAAATATTTTCAGAAATAAGAAGAAGAAAAAACATTGCATTACTTCTGCTGCCAAATTGCTTTTGGGAATGTAAAAAAAAAAACTTCAGCTCAAAGGTCAAAAAGGATTTCCAAAACATCGTGACTAGAACTTTTGCATTTCCTATCACTATGATGTATAAAACGATTACTATAATAGTCACAGCATAAATAAAGTTTTGAACAGCCATGAAACAAAACCAAAAAAAAAAGCTTTACTCTAAAAAACTTGTTCACATCTTAAAATTAAAACACCAGCGTGCCAGAGAAAAAAAATGAATTTTTTTAAATGATTTCTTTTGTAGCTGTCTAACTATACTACGGAATAACACCACATTCTACGCTGCTATGGTATGTGCCTGAGGTCTTTTGCCCATGGATTATCGATTTTTTTTTCTCCAAAAATTTTCTGTAGACACAGTTTTGTTATGTTGTTGTTGTTACACAAGTCACCTGAGCGTGCTTGTTTGTGGCAGTTAATTACATCTGGGCTTCGTCTGGTCTCCAGAATCATTACGAGATGTGAAGTGCGCGGCGGCTGAAAGAATTCCGACCCGTCAGCAGTTTTGAACCCCCTCCTTTCACTACCGACAACTATTTCACTGCACTTACCGACAACTATTAAGAGCGGATGGGTCCTCGGGGGGACGCTGTATCATTTTTCCGTTTCAATTTGTGTTCCATAAATATCAGTAATGAGGCTTGCGCATCATGACTTACTCGTACCTGGCAGTAAAAATAACCTCTGGCAGTAATGGGGGTGGGAGGGAGAGATTCAGGGACAGACTGTACAGCTGAATGTGCATCACTTGTTTCTCCATTCATCTTTTAATCTTTTAGTCATTCTCTCTCGCCCTCACAAAAGTGCATTTTGGGAACGTGAGCTTCATGCATTATCCATCTATGAACATTGTAAAAAGATGGACTGTTAATTTTAAGAAATATGTATGTTTAGTTCTCACATTATATTCTCCTGAAATGACAGACACATACATTTATTGCTACGCAAGCCAATACGCTACCAAAGACATGCAGGCATTAAAGGTTATAACATATTATAAGACTGACACAAGGCAGTGTTGTGACCAAACCTAAATGCCTTTGCAATGACCGTAGTCATCAGAAACAAATCGGGGTCCCTGAATCTTACCTGTATATTGGGCCTATTTTAAAACATCTTTTTGCCTTTTGGAGATTAGAATGCATTGGTACATGACAGTTGAGGAATTGGATCTTGAAAAGAATTTGATCACTGATCATATACTAATGGATTTAACCACATACATTTTTGTATTAGTTTCACTGGCATTACTGAATAATTCACAGCAGTTCCTGAATAATATGCTTTAACATTATTAAGTGAATAATAATTTGAAACTTGAAGATGTTAAGAAAAATAATTTATATTTAGAACGAAGTTAGTTATAAATTGTAATAAAGTTAGTTCCTGGTATCACTTACATTATAGCAGCTATAAACAGTCATTCCCTCACAGCCACTCTTTTCTCTCTCTATTGAAGTTAACAAGACAAAAAAAAAAACAAAAAAAAACCCACAGCTTGTCATGTTACCAAGAAACCAGAAAGCGGAAAGTCCTCTGACCTGTAGACCTTCCCATGGTGGAAAACTTACTGACTGTTACAAAGAGCTGACACCCAAGACTCCTTACATGAATGTGAATAAATTAATGTCTCCTAGTAGAAAACCTCACCATATCAATGACTAAATGTTCTTTGAAAAATAACAACACGTTTTTTTTAAATCCATTTATTAGGAGGCTTAGATCATGTGCTGTACATGTCTGCTGTACAAGTCCCTGTGAATGAGCCGTTACTATAGAAACGATAACATATTAGAACGTGTGCATTAATATAAACCTGTCATTTATGTTAAGCCAGAGCTGCTGTCAAATTAATCCACACCTTCAGGTTTGAAAGTTTAACAGAGGTGTGGTATAAATTGTTTTAGACAACACTGATGGTTACCTAAGGGGAGGTTCATATGGCTTGGTGAATCCTACATAAGCCCCCAGTGACAATCTGCATAAACATTTATTCGAACAGATGACATAAAGATGGCTTTTATCAGTTTGATACAAATGATCATAACACCTGTGACATCAATTTTTGATGAGCTATCAGTTGGTCATGACATGGGCTGATTTGTTAGTATGTCGTGACAATTGATAGCTCCTTTGTAGCTCAGTTTAGGCTACACATGATATTATTATTAAAATAATATGCTTTGTTGTACGCTTGATTCCATATATAGGTTTACATTGGTGGTTGGCTGGCTTCATGTTTATCAGGAGAAGCACGTCCTAGCCATCACCTTCCCTGATTGGTAGCTGTTGTGTGATAGGGGAGAAAATAGAGGGAAAAAATAACACAACATCTTATATCACTTGCCTCAGGTCTCTTGTTAACATAACAATTGACAAAAGCAGCCTTCACGACAGCTGACGCCTGATGGAATAATGCTTTATTTATATTTTTGTAAGTTTATGTCAGTTATCATGAATGTATATGTAAATTACACGTCCCTTAAGAAAAGTGTTACCCAGGTGGATTCTATGTTATGTCAAAGTGCAATAATTTAGCATGGAAAACTAGAGAACAATGATAGACTGAGCCTTGACATGCTTCAAACCCTTTTAAGGACAAAGTAAAAGCTGTTACGTAGTCTTTAAATCACACACACCACTTGATTCCAGCCCATGGCTCTGCTTCCTGATTAGTAATCAAATATCGAGAAAAACGAGAGGTGGATCAATATATTGTCGTGAGTCACACAACAATTGCACTACTAATGAGGCCGATGTTTGTGGAAATGACAGGAAATTTTACTTAAAAGAACAGCACAGCACACAGCCATCATACTGTAATGTGGAGGAAAGAAATAAACCATGCCAAGACTGAATCCTTTGTTATGGCTTGTTATGGCTAGTGCTACACCGATATCATTCATACCAAATGTTCTCATGCATCGCCTTCTCACCTTGCCTCTATGTAGCCTTTAATCAGTGCCAACTTGATATGCAGCTTTTTTAATCCCCTAAAGAAAAGATGAAAGTGACCATTCTCAAGTGTAATTTTATAGCAGGTAGTTGTTAAAGCAGCATAATGCTCCTGTCACTCCTCTACCAATGAGCAACATCTTTTGGCTAGCAGCACAACTACACAATATGTTTAACATATCAACGTGACATGAGCTGGCTGCTAACCAGCTGCTGTGCCGGTTGGCAATGTGAGTGAAACACTTCAACAACAGTGGAGAGGGTCATGCCAGAAATCATGCTTTTAAATTTGCCCTAAGTAGTGAAGGGGGAACTGGTGGTGAAGGGGGAACTGCTCTTGTTGTAGCTTAATACTTAATAGGGCATTTAACATCTTTCCAGTATTGTGTAATTGCACTGATATTTAAAATAATGACACAATGTGCAGCTAAAGTTAAACTGGTCTTGACAAGCTAAAAAAGAGAAGAACAACACGGAATCTAGAAATTCGCTTCCATCAGTGTTCTGAGGAGGTAAGGGCTTTAGGAAATATCCCAAAGAAGAAACACACAGTTCCAGAACAAGTCACTGTTTTGCATTCCCACTGCCCTGCACTGACTGTGACCTTTATGTAAACTTACAGAAGTGATGAAAGATGTGCGATGACTACATTCATTTCAGCACGTGCAAAAAAGTACAGTGAAACAGCAAATCTGAGCATGGTAAACATCGTGATTGTGTTATTAGTGGTCTAAGCACCAAGGTTGCTCAAACATGTACGCTTATAGTGCAACCTGTTGAGCAAAAAGTTTCCAATCCCAATATTATGGGTTTGATACCCACATGTCTGCATAAATTACATAATTGTAGTTTTCACTACTATAAGTGTATGAGGGCATGACAACTTATATAGCTAATATACTTTTTTAATTTAATCAGTCTTGACAAGCTAAAATACAGCAGAACAACACTGAATCTATAGTAGCAAAGAATTCTTTTTGGTAATGCAATGTCTAGAAACCTGCTTCCATCGGTGTTCTGAGGAGGTAAGGGCTTTAGGAAAAATCCCAAACAAGAAACACACAGTTCCAGAACAAGTCACTGTTTTGCATTCCCACTGCCCTGCACTGACTGTGAATTTTATGTAAACTTACAGAAGTGATGAAAGATGTGCGATGACTACATTCATTTCAACACATGCAAAAAAATATAGTGACAGCAAATCTGAGCATGGTAAACAGTGAGATTGTGTTATTAGGGGTCCAAGCATCAAAGTTGTTCAAACACGTACGCTTATAGTGCAACCTGTTGAGCAAAAGGTTTCCAATCCCAACATCATGCACACAAAGTGAATTCCACACTTCAAGTCTGTTTTTGGTGCATGAAAATAGCAAAGCAATATATGCCCTGGTAATGTTTTTCCTCTCTACCTAAGTAAAAAAACAAACTTGTGTGTGTTTTCTGTTTTTTTTTCTTCTGGTTTCTGGTTGAAAATATGACAGAATCTACTGGCCTTGGTCTTCTGTGCATGATGCATGTGTGTGAACTGTAACACAGCAAACCTGAATAAGGTCAGGGCTGAGGTCATGTTATTAGGGGTCCAGGCACCAAAGTTATTCAAACTGATATTTTTTCAGGTTTGTTGGATTTAATGCAGCTCTTGATCATTTCTCCTGTTGCATTTTCGACTATTAGTTCAGTGTGCTCACTGCTCTCATCAGTTACAGAGAGTTTCGTTCTGGTCTTTTTGGTGCCATAAGGCCTTTTGATGCCATTGTGCCCCTGCGTGCCATGGTGTCGTTCGATTTTCCTATCCATTCTACGTTACTTTTTTCCATTTTCAATTGTAAAGTAACAATGGGTGTGAAAAAGGTGCTCTATAAATCAAACCTATTGTTATATAAACATCATGCCACACCCCCGCTAATATATAACAACCGTCAGGAATTACTTAGCTAAACTTACATTTGACCAATCAGGGACATTTTGAATTATTTACTCCAGTAGTTTGGAGCAGAAACCTAAAACAATCAGCTCTGCTTCCTTCAGTAGAAATGCTAGTAAAGTTCCTTGGTTCCTGAAAAGGTTCCTGCTGTGGACATGCCCCTTGAAATGCCCAACTAACTGTGTTTCTGTCTTAATTTAATGGCCATTTCATATTCATCACTCTCCTTGCTTGCAAGATGCGGGTAGTGCAAGTGTGTGTCTGTGTGTATATTTTACTAACTCTATTTGCATACTTTTCTCTGGTCAAGCTTCGGACACTGCAAACCTACAGCAGTGAGGACCAGTTCATTTGCATCTTTGTGTACACCTAATCTTCAGCAGTCCACACAATGATTATAGCTTTGACTATATGCGCAATAATACCAAGAAAGATGAACGAAATAAAAGCAAATGAAAGAAAGCGATACTTCTAATGATAAAGGTGACTAGGATTACTGATTGTCATTTTGAAATGTGAAGCCTTCGAAAATGTATTGACTTATGACTTGACTTGACAAGATACACATAGCCTTTTAACCGTCAACGGACCTGAATCCGGAATTTACGGTACGGACCTTAGCTGTACATTTGTACTCACTCACAAAGGAGAGCACGCCTAGCATTCCTCTTTATCTTCAAATAACAGATAGTGGACACAATGGTGGAAAGTGAGGTTCTTAAAGCGAATAAAAGCTTTGAGTGCTGAAAGGCTGGGGATTGTTAAGGATCATACTCCAGGAGTGGGATTTCTTCCCTGGCGCTTGGCGAGGGATATCCCGGACCTAAATGCTTCTCTCTCTATACATCAAAGAGCCGACGCAAATAAAAGCAAGCTTGTCGGGGGCGAACAAACTGCCTCCTTTGTGCTGTCTCCCAGCCAAATTCAAGCAGCACAAAGCAGCTGGATGTAATACACTGCAAAAGAAGGCTTCACCATTTAGATGACATGCCTTGCTCTGGCGCTTGGCTGCGCACCTTTGTGTGGCCTGAGCTGGGACAGAGAGATAATATTACTGCATCAAAATCCTTTCAGCAACTCTCAGGCTTACGGCTATAGGGTCCAGTTTCAGTCCTGTCTCTCTCTCTCTCTCTCTCTCTCTCTCACACACACACACACAGACACACACACACACTGCATTTCTTTTATTCTTCATTTAAACAAAGTGAAGTTGATGCAGTCTGATTAAACCGAGACACTCTCAACAGGGTCTTGAAGACTAGACTTTAGATGGGATTTTCTGCTATCTATAATGCCAACAACAATAAAATGAGATACATCAACCTCATCAGTGTTTTATCCAATACATAACTGCAAAAAATAAAAGCAATAGAATGGGACAATGTTTTTTTTTTCAACCTAAATTGAAATACAATAAAATGTTCTCTTAAAAGAATGTATTTTTTTTTGGATTTTGCTCGACATAGTCTCAGTTACAAATTCATAATTCAATTCAATTCAATTCAGTTTTATTTGTATAGCAATTTTAACAATGGACATTGCCACAAAGAAGCTTTACAGGGAAAAAAGTACATAACAATTTACATAACAATTCACAAAAATTAACTGATAAGGTAATTTTTAATTTTTGCAGGGGGAGGGGTTAGCCTTTGCACTTCTTCTTACAAACTGTTTTTGTTTGAAAACAAGATGGCTCTCATTTCTTTAAATTCTTCACATTTTTACAAAAGATAAAGGTGAACTATTCTATACGTACCACTGTACTAGTGCAAACATGGTCCATCACTTGCAGACTGTAACAATTATCACAACTAAAGGCTTAATAAAAAGAAATTAGGGTTATGATTATGTTTAGGGTTGCATTTGTGTTCAGTTCTCTCTTCAGTTTTACAAATCAAACAATGTTCTCATATTACCAGTTTCTCATGAGATACTTTTTTAAAAAAGAAAAAAAAAAAAACATTACAGCAAAAAGGTCATCATTAAATGGTAAAAGAAACATAACATTGAACACTCTGAGCCATCTCTCTCTCTCTCTCTCTCTCTCTCTCTCTCTCTCTTTTATAATTAGTCTAGTTTGAGTCGAATTTGATAATGCAGGCTAAACATCTTTAGAATTAGTGTAACTAATTGTATATAAAATATAACTTATATACAATGGCTGTACCCATTGTTTTCTTAAGTCAGAAACAAGATCTTGTTTTTAATTAATATATACATTACATTTCAAAATTGTAATTAACATGTACATTAAATTAGAAAATTTTGAGAAATTTGAGAACCTTTTTAAAATTCGTTTTTACATTAAGCTCATTTAATTCCAAGTTAAACTCAAATACCATGCAAGAAATAAACAGCGTAATCTTAGCATATATATTAAGCATGTCAATTTAACAAGGATTTTAATAATTACACAAAATCTGTTATTAATCAGATGGATGAATTTAAGAGCAGAAACGTATTTACGTTTTTTTTAACATACATTTTCAGGTACAATTGAATGATATGTATGAGTATCTCTGCAGCTTTGTCTCTTGGCTCGCTGATGTTAAAGAGTCGACTGGATTTCAATGTGATGCTTCAAAGAGATGCTTGGTTTTGGGGAGGGGATTTTTTTGGGGTATTTAGTAGGATGGACTATGAGACCTGGGTTTAGAAGCGGTGCCTGATTTCAGTGTCTTTGTATAAAAAAAAAAAAATCTGTTCTTAATGTAACGCTATGACTCATCACCAGGTTCATTTGCCTCTCACTGCAAATTAAAGTAGGTGTCTGACTAACTTGCAGATATGGACTTGATATTGTTTTTATTATTTAATTACTGGCGTTAAATAGGAGTGGAGCGTGAGAAGAGGAAATAAAGGAAAATGAATAAATTAATGAAAGAAAAGGAGTGTATTTTCATCTTTCTGCCTCTCTTTCTTGCTTTTTTCTCTCTCTCCTCATGCTTATTGAGACCTTGCAGATGTTGTTTTAACGTCATCCCCTCCACAAATGTCGGTGTGTGGTGACGGACTTGTGCCTTTGATTCCTGACTCCAGGAGTTACCTAATCGAGGCCACTTCTTTGTGACTCACTCACTGTGAATGTTGAGAGGCTCGTGAAAAAAAAGGGGGAAGGTGAACAACATTTGATAAGAACACCTAGCCCAAATGAAAAGCTACACTGTATGCCACAAACAGCCATCCCTTATTTCTCTGTCAAACTTTAGAACATCCTCCGTGTTAGAATAAAACTGTAGCCATGGTTTTGTCTGGATGCCATGACGATGAAACGTAGCAGAAATGAATCTGCCTGACTCATCCACATCCCGACCCATGCGTTTGAAACCATATGCCTGTTGAAAAAAAATAATTCCCAGGGCCACAATGGTGCCATGTAGCAGGGAAAAGTATAGTTGGGTGTGAAGAGAAAGAAAGAAAGAGAATATAGCTATAAAGATGAACATCATGATGAAACACTTTTGTCACACCATCACTTTTCTCTTCACAGTAGTAGCTGTGCTGCGACATTGTACCACAAAAACTCTCTTTTAAAGAGCCAGAAAGATTTTTTTTAACATTCTTTTCTGCTTTTCTGCTCCTGCAATTGGAATTTTTCTATATTTCAAATGGCTTGTAAAATGCTGTTGCAAGATCCTATTGTTTAGTAATTCATTTAATTTATTTAGAATAATGTGTCAGGTTAATTTAATGGTTAATATATTCCGAATTTTTATTACACACTTACAAAAAAGCTTGCATTCAGTTTAGGCTATGCTCATAAAGGCAATTTGATATCCGTCAGCCATCGCTTTGATATGTGCTGCTGATTTGTCATTAAATTTAGAAATCAAATTTTCAAATCAATGGCAACAAATATGTTTTTGACGGAAATCTAACACACAGCCTGAAATGGTTTCATTTTCAGAAAAGGTTCCAAGAAGAACCCCTTTAGAATGCTAGAAGTGACAACTATCCAAAGAACTCTTGTGGAACCTTCATTTAGAGCTGTCTCTGTTCAATATTTTAAGTGAGGAATCTAATATCTAGGTGTCATCACTGTTCAACAGCAGCTGCTCAGTAGTCTCGCAAGAGCAAAGTCAGAGGAATCTGAACAGCGAGCTCTTATGAAATTTTATTTCACTTTAATTGTAGGGCTAGGATTAGCTACTTGTTAGAAATATAATCTAACTTCATTGAGTTACAGTCATTGAGTTACAGTGTCAGTGTTGATTGCTTATATGATGAAATTGATAAGAAGTAACTTTACTAAAGGTAATTTACTTTTCTGACTAGTTAAGTTGTACTACAATTTGAAATTTAACCAGCAGTCCTAAATACGCACCAGTCATTTGCTAAAAATATTCAGTTTCCACAAAGAAGCAACACAGGAGAAGTGTTAGAAGTTAGAAGTAAAATGCCTGCTAAGTACATATAGTAAATGATGCATACACATGGGCAAAACTCTAAAAGCTAGCTTTTGAGATGCCTTCTTTGTGGCCAACATGGTTGCATGTTTGCAAATTCGTAAACATTTGCACGACTCAATTGATATGAAAAGTTAGGGTTAGGGTTGGGCTGTTGGTACCTTTTTTATGACTTAATTCAGATTGAAAAGAAAAAAAAACAATCATCCTCCTTTGCTCAAATCCTTATAATTTTTGCCTCTGGTTGTGGTTTTTGTTGCTTCAGTGATGAAACATGAAAACCCGATTGTTTGAAATGAAATATAGGAATATTTTGACCACTACGCTACTTTGTAGTAAGAGAGATTTTAGGACATTCGGTGTGACACCAAGGGTTTGGAACATGCAAATAGAGTGTCTTTAGTTTTCCAAAAAAGGCAATCCTTTCTGCATGGTCAATCAGAGTGAGAGTAGCCAACTTCGCATGTCTAGGAAAAAGCATGTGTTAGCCTTCACGCTCCCTGGCTCATAGTTGTCATGTGATGAGGATAACTAGCTAGTGTGGTCAATTTTAAAATGGTTATGGTTTGTCCCAATTTCAGCTGATGCTAACAGTTGCTAGTAGTTTCAGTGAAATTAAATTGTACAAAAAAAAAAACTACAACCACTATCTCTATATGTAGCACCCCTAACAACAACCTTATTTTTTGACTTAGATTCAAATGTGCCCACTTAAGGGAGGATCATTTCCAAAATCGTTCCTTCTTTGCTGCAGAGGTCATGGTCAAGCTCCTGTGACTTTGACTGCGACATTCATTCTGTGGCAAATCTCCCAGAGGACTCATTCGCCATATAACCTAATTGCGACACATTATTTCCGTCGTTCAAAAGTTCCATGCTAAGGGCCATTGCCTGTTGTCATTCACCTCCCCAATGAGGTTGCTGTGGCATTTCATCAGGTTGGTTTGAATATATTTGAATGGCAGCTGTATTGTTTTCTCTCAGTACCCGACTCTTGAGAGCTTTCTCTCGGCAAAAACTCAGGTAAACGTACAGGCGTGAAAACGCGTTCTATTCATAAGAATCAGAAATCAATCCGTAGCCAGTTTGATGTAACTACAGATGAGTTACATTTTGAGGAGCAGATCAGGGGCTGAACTTCCTGCTTTGTTTCTTGTATTGGTGTATTAGCAATAAAAAAAGACCTTGGAAAGTAACACACACAGCAACGGGTTCCGTCCCTTTTTGACTTACCTTCACGTTGCGAAGAGCTGGGCGCCGGACCGGAGGTCCCATTGGATCGGGTACGATTTCCACACCTGCTCCAGATCCGCGGATTTCTCCCTGCACACGGAATTCGAATATCTGGCTGAGTTGTGGAGAGGGTGCAACAGGGTGCCAGCTCATCTCCTGGAGACCCTGCTTTACATTTCAAATCGGCGCTCATCCAGAGATTTCCATACCATCCATTTGAATATTTTCCACTCAGAGAGGATGGCAATAAACACAGCATAGGGCAGTCGCAGACTCTCACAGAATTACTCACAGAGCTGCTCTCAAAATCCATATTTTACATCAGTCAGTGAAACTGCTTTACAGATGCATATAAAGCTGTGATGCATTTAAAATATGCTGCAGTGATTGCCAGAAATTAGAACAAGAAATAAAGATTTATAGCGCATTTCACAAAGACAGCAACCCAGCAGAAAACACGCATGCCTGATAAACAAGCACTGATATCTGCATCACAGATTCTGATTCTGATATGTCATGACTGCTGTTTTTCCTGCAGAGACTCCACTCAGGTCCTGACCTCCTGTGACCTTTTGTGACCTTCAGTGTTCCCGGAAAAAGGCAAACCATTTCTCACCTCTGTGTTCAACTCTGAAGTGTCGTTGGCTATCTTACATGACTCAGTGGTATCCACTGGCACTGAATTGAATCAGCATAGTTGATTGTGGTTGGAGGCTTAGTGATGGTTCTCATAGTCATTTTGTTTGGTCAGTAGATTCTGAAAGGTGCAGTGTAAGAAATGGAAAGTTTTGACACAATAAAGGAAGGGAAATACTGTATTCGAATCATGTAACACTAAGAGCTGTAGGATGGATGTGGAATTTTACAGAACATTTATAGAATATTAATATTCTCTTTATTAAGGAAACAATCACAGAAATAGTTTTGTAGTTCTTTCTATTTGTATACTTATGAGAATGTCTGTTTCCATTCAAATTTCCATTTACATGATGCATAGTTTTAAAGTATATAACACAATATCTGCTTTGTAAATGGTAAAATTTCAGTATAGAGGATCACATGCAGTATGTATGGAATAAAACATTCGGGGGGCATGCTCTTATAGTAAAATAATCAGCAATGGAGTGAATTGATGTGGCCTGACACAAAGTGGAGTTACAGTTATCACCATAAAGAGGATTGTTTACCCAATAACAGCATGTCCTCGAGTATTTTGTTCATCTTCTACTACAGCAATTTGCCAATCCTAACATTTAATAACTAAGAACACACTGTACTTTTTATTCGTTTATTGTTGTAGAAAGTTAGTTCCTGTTATCACTTACATTATAAGAACTATTAACAGTTGTTCCTTACAGCCTCTGTTTTTTTTCTTTAGTTAAAAAGTTAAAAAGACAAAAAATTTAGTTCTTCATGTTCATCAACAGGAAACCGCAAAACGCAATATCCTCCATCCTGAAGACTTTCCCATGTCAGAAAACTTAAAGAAACAGCTTTACCTGTGCCACTGGAGCCTTCTTGAAAAAATGCTAAAAAAACATCTCCTCACAGAAAAAACTCATCATCAATTACACTTTTTAAAATCTGTTTATTGTCCACCGTACAAGTCCCTGTGTAATTTGTTATTAGTTCTGTAGTCAAGATCGCCATTGTCAGTCTGAGAGTCTGACCAAAGTCCAAGACCAGGACTAGCTGAGATGGAGTCATGAGGCCAAGTCAAGACCGAGTCCAAGTGAAGGCGAGACTGAGGCAAGATCGAGACTGAAAACCATCAAATCCTTTTCATAGCCAAGCCTCTACTTCAGCTAGCTGGCTTGTGAATGTTTTTTTTTTTTTTTTTTTTTTTTTTTACCAATGATTTGGCTGTTTTCTAGAAGAAGGAATTACTTCTTGTCAAACTTTGTGCATGATATAAGAAAAGACAATATGAATATTATTTTTCAAGAACTTTTGAAATATATATATATAGAACATAACAAGAACAAGCACACTGATATAAACATTGAAAATGAAAATACTGTCAATGTTTTTGTTATAGAAAATTAATTGACAACCTTTAACCAATCAGAATTGAGCACTGAACAGATCTCTGGTAAAATACATTTTAATTCATGGCAAATAAGTTTGCATAAAGGTAGTGAAAAAAAAGGCATTTGAAAACAGATAATTAGTGCTTTATTATATGTTCTCATATTTCTGCCCTATATTGTAGGTGTTCATTTCATCTCCTTATTAACTACTGTTTCTGGAAACATGCAGTATATGACCCTTGATGTTACATTTTACCAATATTTTTAAATGCTACTCACATGAAATAAAATCATGTGAAATTTAATCCCTTCTGAATGTCCAGTTTACAAACCATTAGCTTCATATTCTGGTAATATTTCCCAGATACCCCAAAACTGTAAATTTTAGTTCTACTGTCTTTGTTCTTATCATCGTTTTAACTTGCATAAAGTAACTAGACAGGATTTTGGAGTTTGCACTGTAAAATAGAGCTCAGTACATTTTTATCATGACATTTTATCTCTTCATACATCTTGTGGTGAAAAGTGTGTTGAAAGCACAATTAGAGTTACAGTCACTTTGATAATCATTAATTAGCCTGCACATTTCCAGAAACTAGTAATTATTAAGGAGGATGCCATTAAGAAAATGGGAACATTACATACAGTTTAAAAAAAAAATGCTGTATTCACTTATTAGCTAATAATTAATGTCTAATATGCGACCCTTTATACTGTAGTGTTATCCTCTAAATTTGATAATGGTACGATGCATGATTAATGTTAAATTAATGAATGAATTCGAATGCTTTGATATCCCCCCACCCTTCAAAATATAAAAAGTGGATGAATATGACACATTTTACACCCTGTTTTATCGCTGTTTTATTAAAGCTTTTTTATCCTCAAGGCTTTCATCCTTGGTTTGACTTAAAGAAACCACTCTCACTGATCTTCAAAGGACTTGCAGCTCATCAGGATGTTTTATGCAAGAGTCACCAAGGGCAGATATGAGTCAACATCTATTTCTGGTTTAGTTTCACATGGTAGTACAAATCAAATCATACTTTGCACATTATCTTCAACCTGTCAGACATTTAACTATTATCAGTCACATTCTCTTTATCACAGTTTTCTGTTATGGTTTCCTTTTTGTTTTTTCCTCTCTCCATTATTATGATCTTTCTCGTCGTGAAATCGCTTAATAACACTTCTAACTTCTGCACACATTTTGCTCATACAAACAATCTTTCGTTACCCCTAAGAATTGCTCAGAGTGCCAGACATCTTGCAGGGTGTCCGAGATATGAGGGGAAAAAAGCACTGCCTGATTTTTCTCCAAATCTCCTAAATATCTTTCTAAGAATCTAAGAAAACAGGCATTTAACCATTCAAATCGGTGCAAATCCATCTCAGGTAACAAGCTCTCAATTTTACAAGGTTTCTTTGCCGACAGGCTGAATTTCCTCTTAAATGAGCAACGTGGCTAATAGAATGTTTAGGACAGAATTAACAGATACACAAAATGTGGTTAACTAGCATCCATGGACATTAAGGTCATTCTAATGATTTACTTAAAACTGATTTATTTTAATAAATTTTTTACTTTCAATCTATTTCAGCATCTACAACAAGTACATGGTTCTACTTTCAAACTGACTGCATCAGTATATATCACTGAAAATAAAGAAAAAAGAATGAGAGAAAACATATTTTTCTTCTTCCCATGATCTTTAGGAGATTTGTATGATGCAATTTCCTGTCGAGCATGTGACTCATGGAATATTCCAGCTATTTCCTAGGGATGAATGTATCAAGGTAACAGGGTTTAGCGAATGTTGTGGATGTTACGAAATGGATGGAGTCATGGAAAATGATGGTTCACATATTAATGTATTTTAAAGATTATATTTCATGGTTAAGTGTAGTTACAGTGGGGCTAGGACAAGCAAAAATGCTGTAGTGTTGTAGTGCTGTAGATACGTAGGTTTTATTTTTTTGAAACATGCACATAGGTTGTGGTGAAAAACCTCTGCATTATGATGATTTTTGTGACATTAGACCCAGGACATTAGCAGTTATTCATTTATTCATTCGTGGATCTTGAGTCAATCCCGGGAGCACTGGGAATGAGATGGGAATACACCCAAGGTTATTGCTTTTTCAGCTGTCTACCACAGAATATTGGAGTTGAAATTAAATAACAACCGGAAAGTTCAGGCATTCAGCTTTAATTTGACGGTATTTACATCCACATTGGGTGAACAGTGCAGAAATGACAGCACTTTGTAAATGTATATGTGCATAAAAAGTGTATAAAATGTCTTGGGTTGCTTTCGAAGTATGCTTCGGGTCATTGTTAACCTGCAGTGAAGCGGCATCCAATGAGTTTTGAAGCATTTGGCTGAATCTGAGCAGATGATACAGTCCTGTATACTTCAGAATTCATCCTGCTGCCTTTGTCAGCAGTCACATCAATAAATAAAAGGGAACCAGTTCCACTGACAGCCATACATGCCCACGCCATAAGATGAGGTGGTATGCTTCGGATCATGAGCAGTTCCTTCCCTCCTACACACTCTTCTCTTCCCATCATTCTGGTACAAGTTGATCTTTGTCTCATCTGTCCATAGGATATTGTTCCAGAACTGTGGAGCTGTAGAGGCTTTTTAATCTGGTCTTCCTGTTTTTGAGGCTTACCAATGGTTTCCAATCTTGGGGTAAATGCTCTGTATTTACTCTGGTGAAGTATTCTCTTGATTGTTGACTTTGACGTAGATACACATACCTCCTGGAAAGTGTTCTTGCTCTGGCCAACTGGTCTGAAGGGGTTTTCCTTCACCAGGGAATGAAGTCTTGTGTCATCTACTACAGCTGTTTTCCCGTGGTCTTCCGGGCCTTTTGGTGTTCCTGAGCTCACCAGTGCATTCATACTTTTGTACCAAATAAAAAAATTGTTGATTTGGCCACACATAATGTTTTTGCCTTAATGTTTTTTCAGTCTAATGTGACAGCTCTTTGGACTTCATATCGAGAGTTAACAGCAATAGATTCCAAATGCAAATGCCATACTTGAACCCAGCTCTAGACTTTTTAATCTGCTTACTTGAAATAACGAGGAAGTAACAATCACCTGGCCTTGGAACAGATGGGCAGCCAACTGCCCAATTACTTTTGACCCCTTAAAGGGGGTGGGGGTGGGGGGGGGGCACTTATAAAAAGTGCTGTAATTCCTACACCATTCACATGACTTGGATGTAAATACCCTCAAAGCTGAAAGTCTGCACTTTGAGTTCATATTCATTATTTAATTATTATTTATAATTATTAAATACTGTAATACACAGCTGAAATATCAATAACTTTGTCAATGTCCAAATATTTATGGATCTGACTATATAAATACTACTTTAATACATAATGGGCCACAGATCCATTCAGACCTCAACTCTTAACATAGGGTTATGCTAATGTCTTACAGTATGAGATTTTTAAATGAAACAAAATGACAATTAAAAACCAAATTCTGAATGCGCCCATATCAGTATGATTAAAATGTTTTAACAGTTGATTTATCATAGCTGAATATATAGTTATTTGCTATTTTCAGTGTTTCTCTTTTTCAACATAGATAAATGTATTATCCAGCGGCTGTGGCCAAGTAGTGCGTGCCATTAAAGTATATTTAAATGTATTTAATTTGTTTTTGTTTATTCAACTTCATTGTTTTCTTATTTTTATGATTGGGAAGCACTTTGAGATCACAATCCTATGAAAGTTTTATATACACAGTAAAAGAAATAATCTTCTTTGTATTATAATTAGGAAATGAGAGCAGAGTAAAAGGTGCCCTAAAAGCATGTTTGAAAAAAAAAACACACCAAAAAAATACAGTGATAATGCTGAATCACTGAATAAGCAAATTTATTTCCAGGCCTACAATAATGTTAATGTAAAATTGCTTTTTTTCATTTTTGATCAAGTAATAGGTGAGTACTCATGAAAGATGAATATAAGAACATGAACCCACACTCAAGTCAACATGGTCTAATTATTCACAGACTGATGTCATGCCGCACAGTTCATGTAACTTGATAAGACTATGACCCCTGACACACATCCTGAATCTGGCGTTATCCTGTCTTATGTCAGCAGGCAGAATAACAGGCGTAACGTTAGTGTGTTAAATATGTTTGGCGTGCCGGGGGGATGAAAAGTGCTCAAGGCCGGATTGTGCTGTAGGCTCACAGACGCTGCTGTAATTACCTGGGGACAAAAGGATGGCATCTGTGATGCGGCTAGTTGGGGTTGGGGGGAGGTGGGGCGACAACGATGCTGTGTCGCATCGTGGGAGGAGCGCACGCATCTGTTTACGTCGGCATGTAGGAGGACGAGTGCGTCTTCTTCCGCCACTCACCTGTTATGGGAACAGTGTCACTTGAAATGCAGCAACACTATCCTCAAAAGACTCTTTTTTTTTTTTTTTTTAAATCCCCGCTTTCTTCGTCACATCGTTTTGTCCTCAATTGCCTTCATCGCTGGGTTATTTTTATGAGCAAAATACATAGCTGTACTGTTAATGAAATGGATGAGTGTTCATACTAACAAAGAAAAAAAAAAATCAACCAGTCAGTCAGCTTCATAGTGAGTCAAATGTGCAGTGTCTATGAACAATATTAGTCTCAGTTTGCTTCAGATAATCCCCACTGACAGTCCTGTTTGCAAATGTGTATTGGCTCCTGACATTTTTTGACGGATATCACGAGTTCCTGCAGTAATATCAGCATGGACTGTTTTTATTGATCTAGCTAAAGCCACTGGACCAACACATGGAGTGCTTTTGTTATTGACAGACATTTGCAAGTGCAAACCTAAAGGCTAAGAAGGCTCATTTTGAAACACGATGCTTTCTGTTGTGATTTTGCCCTTTAAGTCAATCAGACAACTTTGCATCCTTGTGTAACATTGGCCACAAAGATGTTTCTACTAAAAATACCACACAAAAAACACTGTAATAAACATGTGAGGTCTCACATGGATCCGAGATAAGACAATGACTTCGACATGATCCTAGATTCTACCTGCAGTTGCTAAGCAACATCCGCCTCCGGCCTCTCGCTCGGCCTTATTGGACGCCGTTTCAGATACAGCGGCTGCCTCATTGGCTGAGACAAAGTTAATAAACTTTCGTCGAGACCTCCCTTTTTCTGAAAAAACAGAAGCGCCTCAGTGAAGAGATTCTCATCAACGACTAAGTGTGACAGAGCGATAGAGAGCGGCGAGAAGAGAGATGTGCGAGTGCTGTTCAAACCTTGAAGCAGATGCACTCTGATGCAAAAGACAAGTAGTGAAACTTGCATCAAAATGTAGATATTTTCACTGCAGCAGTAGTCACAATGCTCAGCCCTGGAGATCGGTGCTTGAATAGAGACGGAGAACTGGCAGGCAGGTGTCCAGATGCATGCTTAACATCACTCTTTTGTGATGATTGGCAGCAGCAATATAAAAAAAAGTGACCCAGGGGACTAAACGGACTAGCTCACATTACGGTTTTGTCTACATTTCAGAGAACACCACCATCTGATCAATATGAACAGTGATCGATGTTACGCACAGCGCCAAAATCCTTTACATTTCTCCGTACGTTCTCAATCAGCGGTCCATGAGATCTTTATCATTTATTCCTGACAAGAAAAAAATGCCTTATCATAAACATTATGTTTCACAATAAACACAAACTGCTTTGCCATTGATCTTAATGCACAATGAAACCATAGAAACCCAGCAGATCAGAACAGGTAAACAAGCTGCTGGTCTTCTTCTGCGCCAAACTCCTTTACTTTGTTTACCTCCTCCGTGTTGATTTTCTAACGAGCTTCTGGACTTACGCTCGGAGCTGATGCTTTGTCTGGTGCAGGGTTTATGAACTCCCAGAGGAAGTGGCCATTGTCTAATACGCTCTAAATGGCAACCAGGACAGGGTCAAAAGTGTTTTTTCTTTTTCTTTTGTCAAAACAGAATATAAGAAGGTAGGACTGTGCTGAAAAGGTATTATATTTGGTTTGGTTTGTTGGGCTCACTCATGTTTTACTCACAGAACAAATATACAAAAATAATGTCATTTTATATTATTGCAATTGATCACAGCAAGATTTCATCCTTTTGAATTAGTCAGTTTTTGTTTTAGAAAAGAAAAACACTTTACATTTTAGTTTATCTTTACATATTTTTTCAATTCATTTCAGTCCAACTGAGTTCTACTCAGTGAAAACAATGTAATTAAACTGTAGCAGAACAAACCAAACCAAATATAATACTGTTTCAGCACAGTCCTACCTTCTAATATTCTTACTGACTCACAAGGCAGAGGCTTGTGAATTTACAGGTCAATTCATCTAGATAAAGTTGGTGCAATGTGGAAGTATCTGCTACCAGAAGCAAATGCACGACCACATCCTGCCTGCTTTCCCTCTCGGTGAAATCGCTTTTCTGTTGGGTAAATTTTATGTGCTTGGTCTGATGGCTGCTTTAACTGAAAAAAACAAAACAAAACAAAACAAACAAACAAACAAAAAAAAACAGCTAAGCATAGTTTTCAGGTATCTCCTCTACCACCATAACAAGGGGTCAAAAAAAGGTAAATGATACAGCTAAACTGTAAATGTTGGCGCCTTTGTCATAAAGCCAATGCAGCTTCCCTGCACAATCTCTCCATTCAACACTAGATGGAAAACATGGCCTCAAGGATGTTTGTAGCACGTTCTGTCTATAAACGTGACAAAGATCCACCTACTTTCACAGAAAGAGACCATTTGACTGACATTACAGCTGACCAATCAGACCTTTTTCCAGTAGCCAGCAAAAACCTCAGAATATCTCATTCACCACTAAAAAAAAAAAAAAAATTAAAATCTTTAATTACAATTAACCACAGGATTCTGTGAACCTGTTTCAGTCCAATGAATATATCTTGTTCTGAAATGCTAATTGCATTGGATTGTTACATTTTTTTTTCTGCTGGAAGCACACGAAGGTATGCTTAGTCAGTCGGATTAAGACCTTCAAGATCCTGAATCTTGCTGCCAGAAAAGTGCACAAACTATATGATGCTCTGTGGCCTGTTGGTAGAGTGCCTGAGGTTGAGACTAGTAAACAAGAACAAGCGTTGCCATTTGTGTGCTGTGTTTGTGGTGTAAAAATCACACCCAGTCTGGCTCGTTTGTGCCATCAAAGGAACTATTTGGGCAGGAGAAAACGGCACAACTGGATTTATAGAGAACACTGGATCTGGAAAACCATGTGTTGCATGATTTGAAAGTTTCCAGCATACACTGTGTGTTTACGGTTTTCTAAATGGGATGCCAGATTTACTTCAGAATTTTTTTTAGCATCTAATATTTTTACAGTGCTATTTGTATGATTATTAAAATAAGAACACCGGCTTCCTCAAGATGAATGTTTTTGCCCTGAAGATATTAAAAAAGCTCAAATGAACATTTATCAGTTATCTCATTAATAAGAAGAATTGACAACTTGTTGAATAAAACACTAAAACCTAACCACCCGAAGTTCTGTAGTCAAACCTAGACATTTATCTTTTGATAGAATCATATTTATCATTAAATATGTAAAAACATGACACTAGAAAAGACGTCTTGCAGGATGTGTGGCCCTGAAGCAATTATTCCAAAACAAGCACCTGCACATGTAGCAAATGTGTCCAGAGCTTTTTATTGCAATTTCTTGCTTTACAGGACGTTTAAATTGTTTAAAAGTTTAAAAGGTTTCTTTAGCTGGAAAACAACTAAGCACCAGGAACTAAGAACAAAAATCATTACATTTATTTTTCACTTGACACTAAGCCGAAACATTCTTTGTACAAAGTTATTTTAATATCGTTAAGAAGCTGTACATTTTAAAATCATTCACTACATCAACACAGTCCGGTTTAAACCTTTAGGACGCCTCTTCCCTTCAGAACTCCTCACAGTGTGTGTGTGTGTGTGTGTGTGTGTCTGTGTGTGTCTGTGTATGTGTGAGAGAGTGAGAGAGGGCGATCAGTGCATGAGGCTTTTAGATGAAGTGTGTGTTTAAGTGGTTATGCTGAAGAGATTTCACATCCTCTTGGTGACTTTCTTGAACAGGGCAGCAGGGCCCAGAAAGGCTGACTTGGGCTTACGAGGACCGAGCTGATGGAGATTTCCCTCTGATACGCTGCGCACCACTCTCCTGCTTGGCTCGTTCTCGGATGATGCTGAAGAGTGAAAGGATAACATGAAAGGGGAAGGAGGGGAAAAAAAAAAAAAAAAAAAAAAAAAAAAAAAAAAAAAAAAAAAAAAAAAAAAAAAAAAAAAAAAAAAAAAAAAAAAAAAGGAGGTAAACAATCAAATTGTTAGAGGGTTGTAGATAAAAATGAGAAAGTGTGATGGATCAATAGAAAGAAAACTGGGAAGAGAGACCTCAGTTGTAAGAGGCGGTGGGAATTGGAGGAGCCTGGGAATTTTTTTTGGCTGAGAGTTTAACAGCTGTCAGGTGGCCTAGCCCTAACACTTCATTAGCACTTAGACAAACATAATAGATTATATAAAGACTTAATATGGAGAGAAGGAAAGGAAAAAAGAAGAAGAAAAAAAAAAAAAAAGCCACAAGGGATGATCGTGCTACACTTCTGAAATAAGGACAGAGCCCAAAGGGGTGTTTTCTGGACATCTGGAACCTAACTCTTAGATTAACTGAAGATGTCAGTGATGGGATTCAGTTAAAAGAGCAGTGCATGTGAATGAAGTTGTATGAAAGACCATGCTTACCTCCAAAGCGTCGCACACGGAGTGGTTTTGTGCTATCAGAGGGATCACGCTTTATACGTTTGGGAGCTGCAGCACCTTGGGTAGCATCTGGGCCTATCTCCTTTCCAGTGCTGGAGGAGGGCACAAACATGCACACAGGACTGTAAGTATTCTCTGCTTATGCATCAGGGGTGGACAAATCACTAGCATGGGCACCTGGGACAAGCAGATTCCCTACCTGGGCTATTAATATTTTATTCGTAGCTGCCTGGAGGACAAGTAGGTTCAACAACCAGAGTAAGAAAAGAAACCCTTCTTCTTATTGACTTTCGGGGAAAAAAATTAAAGTGATATGTAGCTAATTTGAAATATCTCAATGCCCCAACGATAGCGCTTCTGAATTCTGCCACCTGCTGCACTACACACATCAGCTGCACCAAGATATAGCTGACTGTGCAATGGTTTTAACTAGGAGGGTTTATTCATGGGTGGCAGACGATCTTTTCAGAATCAGGAACACGCAAACCATCATATTACAAGCAGTCACCCTGTGGTTAAACATACTGAGAGAAAATAAAGATGCTAGCCAGACTCAAATGTTTGTGTGTGTGAGGCGAAAGACGGGGATTTTGTAACCGAAACACATTCCTAATTTGTACAAATTCATTTGATCGGGTTTCACTCATGCGAAAAGCAACAAACGCTATTTGTCTCATACAAATCGAGTCAGAGGCCAACCAAGAGGCCATGATAGTGACCAGTTAATGAGTGAACACTCACCAGTTTAGCTTGCGTTTGCCCTGTGCTGCTGATGTCATGGCCATGTAGGACGGTTTGGATCTCCGCAGGTCAAGAAGAGACGGAATCTCCAACCTACAAACCATCGAATGTTATTAACCTCTGTCTTTCACCTGAGACTTTGTTTCTGAAAGCTTCTGATCATGCAGTAATAGCCCTGACCATCTTAAAAATGTGCAGCAAACTTTTGTCTTTAACCCTGTGCTGTCTTGTATTTTGCACCACGTTTTGTTCAACGTGCCATTGAAGGCTGTATGTAGCACACAGCCTCAGTTCAGTGCTTTCCCTATAGTGTGCATTTCGATTCTCAGTGATTCTCAATCTCTACAGTCTCCTACCTTTTAGGGGCCTCGTTGGCATTATTGGCGCGCAGGACACGGAGTTGGCTCAGGCCTGAACCTCCAGGAGGCTCGGCTGATTTGGGAGACAGGATTATTGTGCTGTTGACCTGAGTCGTCTCCTCCCCCTGTTCATCTCTGCCCACGTCGAAAGTGGAATCAAGGTGGATGGAGAGTGGTGCGTTGGAGGCCTGTGTTTCGGGTGTGTAAGCCAGTGGGTACATGCCCTCTTGATGCAGCACGTGCTGCAGGCCTGGAGGACAATGAGACGGCACTGCACCTTCACATCCCGAGCCAGGCTTCACAGGAGAAATGGCAAGCTTCCTCCTGATTGGCATTTTAGGCAGAGTTTCAGATGCATGCTCTTCTCCAGGGGTAGGGCCTGAACGAGAAACAAATAAAAAGAACTTAACACAATTAATAAGGTAAAATAAGCAGACATTATTTAATTCATTAGGTTCGTAAAAAAAAAAAAAAAATTAAAGTTGTCTCTGAAGCAAAAGAAACCTAAATATAAAGCAATGTTAGGCAAGACAGATAGCCTAAACAGGCTGAACTTTCAGTGCAGCCCCTTAAGATGGATGATTTAATAACATTGTTAGGGTTTGTTGATTAGGCTATTTACCACAAGAAAACATTCAGGTTTAGCTAAAGGCAGACAGCTACGCATTAACCCATGGTCTTGGCCTTTCAAAGAACGGATGTGCATCCACTCCTGTGATTTCTGAAAAAGCTCAGTGTAAGTTTAAATTAGGAGGTGTGCCATATCAGTCAATTCTAGATCTACTGGAAACGGATTGCCTAGTTAATTTTTTCCCCTAGTTAATTTATTTTCGCCAGTTTCCTGTTAAACAGGAGTTGCATATTTTCAGCACAGTCCAGTTTTCTTTTAATCATTACTTAACACTTAATCAACAAACTGATTTATTATAGATATTTAACCTTAAGAAACGCACCTTCTTTTGTGTGTGCCATATTGCAATTACGTTTGTAAATCTTTCTTAGTCATTCTATCCTGTGCCAGTCTTATGCATGTGCACTTCCAAATCTATGCCAGCTCTGTGACACACATGACTTATGTCCTTCAGAATGCAAATCCGTACGTCATGCTCTGTTTTTATGCTCAGTGTCTGCTGAGTGAAGTATAAACGCTGTAGAAATCCATGTCAAACTGCCACACACTGTACAGTCAACATCATTTAAAATAATAATAATCTATACCAACATTACAGTTGTGCAGCCTATGGTTGTAAATGTGTTTTGAACTCAGTGTGCAAACAGGGTACTGGAATGACGCATGGATTTTACAAACGCTGCTAAGCACAATGTGTCATATTCAGTGCGAGTTCTACGTCAAATTCATCAAATGAATGCACAGTCGAAAAAGGCAAACCCATACACTGACAATTTGAGCCAAATCACACAAAATCCTGATAAAGTTCCTCTCCCTTCACTTCTTAAGTCAGTACACAGAGTACAGGCACGCACTGATGATGGATGATGACTCACACATTCATTCATGCTACTCCCAGTCCCTCTTCAACCACACTAGCACTCTATATTCCATATGCTCAAGTTTATTCATAGAGCCGGTGCTCCTATCCTGAGTAGTTCTATATGCATCCACTACTGAATAATTTAGCTATTTTCGTCACCTGGTCAGATGAGTCAGTAGCAGTGCACCTGACTGGAGAGGAAAGTGGGAGAGAGAAGAGAAGGAGTGAAGCTCAGGGGAGAAAGAAAATGAGAAAGAGAGAGACCAGAGAGGGAGTGCGTGTGTGTTTGTGTGTTGGATAAAAAAATAAAATAAAAATAAATCTCAAATCAGAGAAAGTATTGTCCAGGCAAGATGTTTAACAAACATGCTGTCGTGGGTAACAACATTCATGAGGTGTGTGTGTGTGTATATACACACATACATACATACATACACACACACACACACACACATACGCCTGGCAAGGCTTCAGGATGCTGGGCGCTGTTGGAGAGGTCCGACACTGAGTATCGAGCACTGAAGTATGCTGGAACACGTCGCGTTCTCACTGCATACTGACTCACGGACTCAGTCGGGGGAGGGGAGAACATGTGCAGATATACAAAGAGGAACTGTGATTGATAAAGACAGCGGCTGTATCCTTTAAGAGCTGCTGTCACTCTCTACAAGTTGGACTGCCTGAATGGACAGCACGACGCTGTACCGGCTAACTAGTGCATGCACCCTTATACAGGGGTGTAGGGAAAAAAGTTTCAGTAAAAACTTATTAGAGATGAGCTCTTTGGAAGCTGAGCCCTAGCGTGCCCTGTTTTGATGCTCTCTGATAGAAAACAGCACTCGTCTACGTCACTGCTGGGGCTGAATGACAATAACACACACGGGTCCCTGTGAGTGTGATGCGCACAAACACAAACACACCTTGCAGGATGATACAAGATTGTGTGTGAGGAACGCGGTGTAATAACAGACAAGGTTGAGAGGGTGATGTTTGTGGTTTTGTGTGTGTGTGTGTGAGGGAGAGTGCTCTGGATGACGGGATTAATACATGCATGAAGTTCTATTTCTGGAGGAGAGAACGGCTCGGATTAGGGTCGCCTGGCTGCTGCCTCCCTCCCTCTCGCCATGCTGATGATCCGGCTGCATTTCACATTGTACGTGACTGAGCCCCTCCGCTCGCCGCCTGTCCCCTACTCTTCCGCTCGGCAGCGATTTTATGAATGAGACTAGGAGAAGAGCAGGGGGAATGGGGTGGGGCTGCGAGGGGGGAATGAGAGAACGAGAGGGAGGGAGGGGTAGAGAGAGAGAGAGAGCTTCTCTCAGAGAAGAGGAAAATGAGACTGCAAAGAAGAATGGACAAAAGAGAAAACAAGCGAGACTGCAAAATAAATCACCGGACGAAAAGAAGAGCGCGTAAACACTGATGCAATTAAGAATTATGTAAACACTGCTTAATGAAATGAAAACGGAGTGGGAGAAAGGCACATAGATTGTAAGAGAAAAGATTATAAGAGAAGGCATTTTCAAAACACCATCCAGAATGGGATTCATTTCACATTATTTTATATTAAAAACAGCCATGGGTGACACAGGAGGAAATTGTCGGAGTATGTTTTAAAGGGTTCGGCTTTCTTAAACGTATTCCTGTGTGACTGACAAACCGGATTTTTACAGAACTGATATTTCGAAATCCGGGAAATGGCTAATAGCAAAGGCTATTGATTGGAACAGAATAAATCCATTGGCCAAGTATTATGATTTATTCCTAATGCACAGTTTAGAAGTCAGTCATATAAGGATTTTAATAGGTCTCATTATTTCTTTTCACCATCATTTCTCAGTCTCACTGGCTTTATTTTTTCCCTCTCACCCAATGCAGACCCCAACTGGGACCTTGTGTGTTCCTGTATTTCCCCACAATGTGTCTCAATCAAATGAGTAACACCTGTTCTGCAGCAAATATCATTACGACCAATTTACTGAGCCATAACTCACGCCGTCTACCATTCCCCTAAAGGGTTCCTCCCTCTTTCTGTCTTTCCCCTTTTCTCTATATACACTAAAACCTCTGCGAGTGTCAATTTATTAAGTCAGCTGCACAAAGGAACCATGTATCAAATCCTGGTCTTTTCTCTGGGTGGAATTTTGAACATTTTTCTCTCATTTTCTCAATGCTTGCTATTTCACTTAGGCGATAATTCCACTTTTCATTTGCAGTTTATTTCATGGGGTGCTGTTTTGACTTCAGCATTAATTAATTGCAACTTCTATTCAATCAATGTTGATTACAGATCCAATCTAGCAGTACAGAAAAAGCCAAAAAAAAAAAAGTGGAATGTCTGCTAAAATCAAATCTCTGGTGAGAAAGAGTAAGTTGTAAGCTTTCAGAGTGACATGTGAAGGTACAATCGACAACAAAGTGTTTGCCACTGTGATGGATCTGTCTCCCTCTCTCTTACTCAAATACACACATACACAAGCAACATGAGTGATGCTCGTGTCACTGGTGGCTGGATTAATGACTGAAGCTGAAGTATGTTGAAGCAGACTGTGGGGAAAACAGAGGAGAGGATTGAAGGGACAAAGACAGAGCTGTGACACACGGCAGAAAATATGACAAAAACAAGGAGCAGTATACTATACTTTTTTTTTACACAGTTCCAGTCATGATCACCATAATAAAAAAAAAAAAAAAAGAAAATTCACCATTTCCATTACCTTGTTAGTTTTTGACTTTCTTAAGAATGGGGAAGGCACATCATAATGTTGAATATCTAAAATTTATATAAAAATATATACAGAGCTAAAACCATTTATAATTAATTATTAGTTAATTATTAGTTATGAGTTATTAGTTAGTTATTAGTTATGAGTTATGAGTTAATATTTTGGTGCTATTGTGTACTAGCGAGTTTTGTTTCTTAGTAATATTATGTTAATATTCGTCCAAACCTATATTTGACACTCATAATTACTCATCTTTCCTATTAGTTTTACTGGAGAGATTGAATAATGCAGTTGATATTACTGAATATCATGCCTAAAGATGAATAAGTGAATAATAAGCTACAAACTTAAGATGACTACTAAATAAGTACTAAATTAAACAGAGAGAAAAATGGGACCGTGAATAACAGCACTAGAGTGATGGCACACATGCACACACACACACACACATTTACCTTTGGGTGAGCTAGAGAGTTTGAGCCGCTGAGAGAATCGACGTGTGTGTTTCTCTGCACCTGTAGAGAGTTGAGACAGAACCATCACTGGCTAAAAGCACTTTACACACAACTCCACACACAAATAAACAAATCTATCATAAGAGGACTGGTAAACGATCAGAGTGAATAAAGTTTTACTGTGATAAAGCAAAGATCTACACTAAATCTATCAAAATTGCTCTCTTACCCTTTTAGTTCAAGTCCCTGGACATAATGCGACTCCTCTGTATTAAAACTGAAACACCGTTTTTGTGTAATTGCTAATGAAAATGCAAAGAATTTTCTAAGCCTCTAAATGTTAACTTATGTGTGATTATGCATGCATGGGTGGGGAAAAATAGCATGTCATGTTTGGACCCCTTGGACATATGTCCAGTAGTTGAAGATGTGCGATGAATTTTGTACTTAAATAACTGAACAAACACATAAATTCAATCCACACTGACTTTAATCAATGCTGATGTGCCTCTGATAATTATACTGTAACTGGCCTACAAAGTTTTCCTGCCGTTTGTAGAGCGCAATGAAAGGAGGCCACTCTGCGCCACTCACTGCATGGTGTGTTCTGGTGAGTGATGAGGTGAGAGAAAGACAGGATGGGCTGGAGTGAGGTGTTTTCGGCGCATTCGTCCGGTTCAGCCTTCTCTTCCGGGATCTCCTGGTCAGCCCACACCACGCCCCTCTCTCTCTGCACCAGGTGCTCCAGCTCCTCCTGCTCCGTGTCATCTGTGGAGATGCCCGCAGCCTTCAGGGCCAGGCGCTGGCGGCGGTAGGCAGGAAGTAGGGCGTGAACCAGTCTGGGAGAGAGAGAGAGAGAGAGAGAGAGAGAGAGACAGAGACAGAGAGAGGGGACATTCTGTATAATTTGCAAGGTTTTTAGAATAACCTTATCAAAATGAGCCCATGATCTGAATAAAGATATGGAAGTGTCAACTATTCAAAGAAACACAGCTGTAGCAAAGGAAACTCATGATGCATATGCAACACATTCTTTAAAAAAAAAAAAAAAAAAAAAAAATCACACCATGATACTTGAAAATATTTCTATAATAAACAATATGTATCATGATACACGGGTTTGCTAACAAACTGCCAGCAGAACAGTAGTGCTACATTTAATATCAGATTTAGCACAAAATATTAACATCTAACAGTCTAATATCACAGTTTTGAAAGTTCTAAAATACTGAAGATACCTGTGATATCTCAAAAAAGTGTATAATGACACAATATCAATATTATATCATACTGAGGGGGAAAAAAAAAAAACCTCACACTGCGAAAAAATCTTTGGTGGATGAGACTGTCATGAACAACTATTGAAAAATGCAAATAGACAATGCTGTGTAACATCTCCATTTTATATTAAAAAAAAGGCTAATTTCCAAATAATGACTCCAAAAAACAACTACTCAAATGTAAGAACATTTGAAATAAGAAATAATATGCGAATGAAGATTTTTAACGGCCCACTTTGGTGTATGTCGCGCATTTCTACTCTGCAGGGTCTGATACGTACTTGTGTGTGTGTTTGTTCTCCTGGTCCTGCAAATTGATGAGATAGCGCATGTGTTCGATGTGCTGCTGCAGGTCAGCCACCTGCAGCTTCAGCCTGTGGCACTGCAGCTCCTTTTTAAGCTCCTGCAAGCGCGCACACACACACACACGCATACACACGAGCATACATGCACATTAATGAAAACAGGATCGGTATTAACAGACAGTTTCAGTTGGACATGTTTAAAGAGTTGATGTAGGCTGTATAGATACACAAAGCAAATAAACTGGCACACAACTAATGGTGTTCTGGTTTTGAAAGTTCAGTGGAGACAGTACTGATGCTCTTGTGTGAGCCCACGTGTTGCTGTGACATCACAACACAACGTCAACATTTCTTTCTCTTTAAATAAACTACTATTGACTATTGGGTCATCTCTATTTCTCCACTGATGTTAAAAGGAGGAAATACTCAACATTATTGCACAATACTGAAAATCACTGTTATTTATCACGACTCATAAGAAGAAAATAGTGTTTTGGCATTTTATCATTTTAAATAAACAGATTAAGGCCTCTCCCCCCCCACATTAGACACTATTCAACCAAACAGAGTTAAAACAATGAATAGAATGCTCATAAAAATATGAGTAGATAAAGGCTGATATGTAGTGCTGGCCAATTAACTAACTTTAGCCAAGCCCTCGATATTGTAGCCAGTTATGCTTAATTAACACATCATGATTAAAATGCAATTAACTGTGCAGCATTACTGAGATTTCTCAGAGAATATACATCAGCAAATTAAAAAAAAAAAAAAGAGCCCAGTCTCCCAGGCACTCATGGTAGGTAGATGGAAAAACAAACAGCAATGTAATGAAGAAGGGGTAGTGCACTGACGTGGATGGCTCGTACAAGAACAAGGAGACAGCAGGAGGAGGGTTCTGGGCCTAGAAGGGATCAAACTGTACCAATCCCTCATCTATACTGAGAAACCAGTAGAGAGAAGCACTGGCACAAAAACAATAGCGGCAGGTCTCAGCTCCACTGATTTGTTTCAGTGCGGCCTTTGTTTTTCACTTGCTCTCTGAGAAGGTGCTTTCTGAGGAATCTGTTACTACCCTCTGACGCAGGGAGATGGAAACACAAGCAGATCACAGAACATTGGACTGGTGGGTGCATCACTACGATGCTTTACTTCTAGGAAAAGGGGTGTGTGTGTGTGCGCGTGTGTGCGAGAGAGAGAGAGAGAGAGAGAGAGAGAGAGAGAGAGAGAGAGAGAGAGAGAGAGAGAGAGACAGGTAGACAAAGACAGAGTGAGAAGGTGTATAGATTCAGGAAGCAGCTGAGAGAGGGTGGCGTAGGGAGCATCGATCTCAGTTATTCTCCTATTTTTATCGAGTTATCTTTTGGTTACTACTCAAGTGCTTCTGCATATACTTCTGGTGTAGTCCTGTTTCTACATAAGGAAGCAGCTCAGTTAAGCAGGGAGAAAAATACTCTCCCTCAAAAACGTGTGTGTAAAAGACATACAAACAAAAACTATTGCCATTATGAAAGGCCATGCAACTTGTGATCTCTGACCCTGAAACTGACCTCTGGAGTGTGTCCATCATGCCCAAGTAGCTTCATCTCGTTTTCGAGGCGGTGGAGCCAACCTTCGTTCTCCTGGAAGCTCCTCCCACTTTCCTCCAAACGCCTCTGAAGGTGCTGCCGATGAGACTGCAGAGAAGCCAGCTTACGCTCGTACTTACAGGTGGCCTAACACACACACACACACCCATGAAATGTGAACTCCTCACAAAATGAATGCAGGTTTTCCAGTCCCAGTGTGTACATGACATCAGTTGATCATAAGAGACCTCATCATAACCTGACCAATCGAAAAATTTGTCCATGTACACCTACCACCGACAAACCACCCACCCACCCCAACCCCAAAAGTACAAAAAAAAGTAACAAGCCACACAGACAACAGCTTGAGCTAATCTTTTGAAAGCCAGTGATAAAATGTTAAAACACAACATGACCTCGTGTGACCTCATTTTTGCGCTTGGTAGCGTGTGTAAAAGGGTGAAACCGGTACCTTTTCTGCTTTGTCATCTGGGAAGAATAGCAGGCCCTGCTGGTGCCACTCCTCCCTGTGACTGAGCCTCAGCCGGTTCTCCTTCAGCTGCTTCTCGATGTCCAACTGCTCCTTACGCAGCAACAGCCGTGCGGCAAACGCGCTGCGCAGAGACTCGGACATTCTACACACAGACACAAACACCATTTAACAAGGCTTCTATGTGAAAGCCTATCACTACAATGTATATTTGTATAATTTGTTATAATTATCACTTGGATGTTTATGTCATACTAAAGGATAACGTGGTTATATAAACAACGCCAACATACCAAACAATGATAGTATTGTTGAGAATCCAAAAATTGCAGGGCAAAGCAACGTACACAAAGAAAAGAAATGTAAAACCTCTGTTGTCCTTGAAAATGGTGAGAGTACAATAGAGCTAGTTTATTTGAAGTCAACAGCTACTCCCACATGAAGAGGGTGTGGAAGCCTGTGTAACCTTGTAGCATAGACAAACAGCATCTGCAGAAGGGCAGCCGCATGTACGACGCCTCTCCTCTGGCACTGAGGCCATATCAAAAGAGAGCCGGGCTTTGCATAGATTAAACCAGTGTTTGGGGTGAACAAATCAGTAGCCCCGGCATCTCATAGAAGCAGATTTACCTGAATAGACAAATAGGTTCAACAACAACAACAAAAAAAAATCTTAATGACTTTCTCAAAACAAAAATTTGGTATGTAAGTATGTTTAAACTAAACATGTTTCATGGTGCTGAGACACACCTCGATGCTGCATCTACAGTGTGAGCTACTCATTCCCACCACCTGCTGCACTACACACATCGGATTTGATTGATGGTAGAAGGATCTGTTCTAGGAGGGTGCATTAGCATGCACTGATGATTCAAGCAGGAACACGCAGACGAAACATTATTAAATACATTATTTAATAATAAAGTTGGCCACATATCACACTGATCAGAGGCTACGAAATCATACTGTATTGTAGCATCTCATTAAATAGCGAATTCTTGCCTTACGGATTGAAATCATCATGTGGAAGCCCGAGGCTTACACCCCTACTAACTAGCATTCCATATATCATTACGTTACATTATATAACTTTTTAGCCTAGTTGAATAGGTTTCTGGGCAACCAAATCTCAGGACTGAACAGCGCATAATAAATTTATTATTAATAAATTTATGATTTGTCTGACACTCCTGAGAGTTCATCAGTTAAGCATACTAAGCTATTCATTAAGAAACATCTGTAATTGCTACCAATGTGCCTACTGTATCATGAAAAGAGGTATTAAAAAAAAAAAAAAAAACCTAAGCATTTCCAAATTAAAAATTAAGCTGTTAATGAGGTTTGCTTTTAAGTGCACTCGTTTAGTTACAGCCCCTCTAATGCCAGCAGCATCATGAACCCTTTATAAACACAGTGAACAGAAACAGCCTGAATGTCACGTACAGATAGATTTTATGTTTCCAAGCATGGAAAAGCACACAAAGGGCATTGTGTTCTGTTGCACATTGTTCGGCCTATTGATTGGGGGTTTGTGCGCTCGGTGTCGGACAATTTCTCTAGCGCTGTGCTGTCGCTGTTTGAAAGGAGCCTTTAATTACAGGATCGCAATGAGGAAAAACAGCTAGAAGCATTTGGTCAAAATATTTGGCACCATTGCGCATTCAGCTGAATGTGCTAGGTTTGTTGTTTCCGGTGGCCAGAGACATTTTGTAGATCCTCAATCTGAGTTTTCAGCTACAGTTGGAACTCCGAGTTCATTCACTAGGTTCAGTTAATGCTCGAGTGCCCTCTTCCTATCCACAAAACGTACACACAGCCCACACAGTCACTGCAGGAAGGTATTGACGCGTAGGTGGGAGTTGAGAGTGTGAGGCAAAAAATGCTTTAAATGCAATAAGGAAGAGAGAGAAAGAGCAAGAGAGGTGATCAACAGCGTGACGCAGGTGCAGTGGTGCCACTGGCGGCCTTCTGTGTTTGGAGCATTTTTAATGCAGGCAGGAGTGTGCCGCCATTCCTCCCTGCTGAACTCCTCCCTCCTGTCTCCCTCTCCTGCCTCCCAGTTGTGAATTCTAATGCTGGTGAATGAAAATGCGTAGGAGTAAGACTCATTCATTCCTCCCTCGCCGCCTACTCTCACCCCTCCCTCACCCGCTTTTCCCCTCCTCTCTTTCTATCGCTGTCTCACGGATGGCGCTGCAGCACTTGCAGACGAGCGCCTCACGATGAAGCCGGACAGGGAGATGTAATTAGCAAGGGACGAGCAGAGTGTGTCGCTACATTATGATAAATTCCCATCTCTGAATGAGTAGCTGGAGGGAAATAATGAAACATAAAGGAAAAGCGATCTTCCAGTCCCAGTGGGTCTGATGAAAAATGTAGAGAAACGGAGACCTCCACCTGCAATGACCTCAAGTCTTGTTCTGTGTAGTCTTTCTCATCAATTATTGACACGTATTAAAAGTTTTAAAGGACGGCATTGAAGAGAAGTTACACTTTACACATGGCATAAAATAAACAACAACTAAGCAAACAAAGACACCGGGTTCAAGCCACACACTGCTGCATGCAAACTATGCTTGGTATGTCTGTGTGACGGCAAAGATGTGCATGCACATGCAAGCATATGGCTTACTTCTCAAATTCAGCTTTTTTCTGGCTGGAGATTGGATTAAGGGCAGGAGCCTCCATCTTCCGCTCCTCATACTCTCTCAGTTTCTGTTTCAGCAGCATAATCTGCAAACACACAAACATACTCTTAGCCTGGTCTCAACTAACATGCATTTAGTTGTAATTATCCTACCCGTCTCACCTGTCAAGAGAAACAGGCCATATTTACACACATACGCAGTACAGGCAATGAGAGCCATGTCATATGTTTGCAATTAAGATTCTCCTTGCAGGACACACAATAGAGAGTAATTATGAAATGTAAACAAAATCCTTACCTCAGCCTTCTGTTTCTCACATATGACTGCATACTGTCCAACATGACTGTCCACACTCACAACATTACTCTTCAGCTGCGTGAGAGATGAGAGAAAAGTACTAAATTATCGCATTTCAGATACACACTCACCAGCCACTATAATAGCACCATAAACACCTGTGCACTTCATTATTCATGCTATTATCCAATCAGCCAATCATGTAGCAGTAGTGCAATGCATAAAACCATGCAGGTCAAGAGCTTCAGTTAATGTTCAAACATCAGAATGGGGGGAAAAATGTGATCTCAGTGACTTTTACTGTGGCATTGTTGTTGATGTCATATCGGCTGGTTTGAGTATTTCAGAAACTGTAGCTCCCCTGGGATTTTCACACACAACGATCTTTAAAGTTTACACAGAATGGTATGAAAAGCCAAAAACATCCAGTGGGAGGCAGCTCTGCGGGTGGAAACGCTTTGTTGACGAGAGAGGTCAGAGGAGAATGGCCAGACTGGTTCGAGCTGACAGGAAGGCTAGAGTAACTCAAATAACCACTCTTTATAACCATGGTGAGCAGAAAAACATGTCAAAATGTGCTACAGCAGCAGCAGAGCACACTGGGTTCCACTTCTGTCAGCCAAGGCTACAGTGGCCATCGAGGTGATGTTTTTCTATCTAGTTTAGGTGAACCCGTGTCCACTGCATCCTCAGATTCCTGTTTTTTTTTGCTGACAGGACAGGAACCCGATGTGGTCTTCTGTTGTTGAAGTGCATTCACCTCAAGGATCAACATGTGAGTTCTCAGACATTTTCATCATACCCGTACAGGTAATGTTCAGTCTTTGCCTCAACAACTCTTCAAAACAGTATTTTATGATGTATTTAGCATTTAGGATATATACATTCACATTTGTGATGTATTTCAAATGATATTTGGCAGCTTGGGCCCAACAGTGGCAGCTTAGTGGTGCCATCTGATCAGAAGTCCAATGTCTTAACCAATGAGCAACCACTGCTAACAAACAGTGTGTATGCCACATTAGTAGAAATTTGTAAATCGCTACCATGCCTTACATTTAACCCGTCAAACTTCCCAGGACCTTTCACCAGACTTCCTCACGCTTGTAACTCATCCCTTTTCCATTTGATATACTGTAGTTACTGCAAAATTCACAGTAGTTTCTAAATTATATGCTTTAGTAATAATACATTAATAAAAATCAAGGGGTTAGGCAAGAAGTTCATCCTTCATATGTAATTTCTTTTTCATTAACCTTCATTAGTCTTCCCAGGATTTTAGACTCGGACATGCGTTTAATTCTCATGCGTGAATTGCGGGCGTGTAGTGTCTTCTACTGTTGTTGCATGAAGGTGTGCACTGTCCAGCGTTTTTTTTTTTTGAGTCCAGATGAGAAACAGAAGTAGCTACATGTAGCTTCTAAACTAAGTAGCTGAAAACAAATCAAATAATGCACTAATCAGTGTGAAAATTGGTTGCGTGATTAGCATTATTTACTAGGCTTTGTAGTAGCATTGGTGGCTCTATATTAATGAGAGGCCATATATGGTACGATAAGAAGAAACCAAGGAAGTAAAGTTGAGAGTGGGGAAGCGAAGAAATGTTGAACTAGGATTGGTCCGAGGAATTATATGGGTCAGGCGTTTTGGATTTACTGCTTTACGGCTTTTACGATGTTCCATGGTACATCTAACGTTCTGGAAATTTTTTGTACCTGTCTCCTGATCGATACCTTTCGAGAGTAGGACCCTGTATAGGCTTTGTAAGCTCTTTGCAGACCATGGCTTCAGAAGCCAGATGAAACTGAGATGGTGTGAAGAAAACAGCTGGTCTTTATTTGGGGTCAGATCAGAGTATACAGTATGCAGAATCAGAATAATCTCATTGATGACAGCTGTATGATAACTACCTTTTAACATGAGACTGAACGTGATTGGTTGGTTCCGAACACAGCCACATCCCCGATTATAAAAGGGTGTGCACACTTATGCAACCAGGATGCTGTAAGTTTTTTTTTTTTCCCCTATTTTTCCCCTAAAATGGTGCTGAATGTTTTTAACTTAATTTTTACATGTTGTAATTTCATGCTGAGGTTGGAAAAAGTTCTTCTTCTTCTTCTTTTTTTTTTTTTTTTT
>CM040999.1:5844459-5872838 GCA_022985145.1 Pangasius djambal
TATATATATATATATATATATATATATATATATATATATATATATATATATATATATATATATATATATATATATATATATCCCCCTAAAACAGCAGCTTAGATTATAAGACAGCCTTACAAGGCACGGCGCTGTTCAGACAAATAAACAAAGCGAACAAACAAGAAAAAATTACTTAGATGTTGGCTTGGGAAAGCAAACACAAAACTTTCATAAGTCCTTCAACCCAGTCCTTCAGACACACACAGGAGTAGAAAAATCATCTACCTTGCACAAGCACATCTCAACAAGTTTACCTGCTGCTGAAACATTTACCCCACCCAGGATGAAGTCGCGCCTCGACTCTTCGACAGCATAAATCAGAACTGCCACAGACGGCTCAGGCCAAAGCGTGGTTCTGATTATCCCTCCATAATGGAGGGATCAACTGCTCCACACACCCACAGCCCTCATCATATACTCTCTATTAAAAATAAATAAATAAATACATAAATAAATAAATAACCACCACGGGCTGTGTGGAGCAGGGCTGTGTGTAATTAGTATCTCAAACCATGGGTAAAGGTCAGAGGTCACGTGGACCAGATCTAATTACTACCAACTGATTTCTATCACTACAAGACAAAAATCACAGGGTCGGTATGCTGTGAAACAAAATGAACACTAAAAATTAAAACATGAACAAAAATAAGATAAAAATAATAAGCAGAATAAGAAAATTATCAAAGACAAACTGATCATCAGAATTTGAACAAACAAAAGCGACGTGGATTTTGTTTGATTTCAAATTGTAAATGCTGACCAGCTGCTAACCCTAACCTTCATATCTTATGAGCCATGTGAACATTAAAGTAAATCTACCTCCACTGTAAGAACATAAACTAAGGACAACTTATAACATTAAGTTTGATTCTAAGGTTTATGCACTTGTGATGGTAAACCTTTTTTATATGTTAATCTGCGTGTATTCTGCCTACGGACTTACTAGTTTGGTTTGGCATGCTGTTACTTTAGCACATTCCTACTGTACAATACAAATGGCAAAATGGATCTTGTAAACCATGAATAAAACAATTATCTACATAATGCTATTGAGAAAAGGGCAAAAGAAAAACAATGTGTACTCTAGCTGAGCTGTGGCAAGTCCTCTAAAACAAACAGAAAAGCAGTTTATCACAGTTAATGACATGAAACACTTACAGGCAGATTTAACAGCATTTTGTGAGACTACAATCTATAGCAGTCACGCGCTAATGGGATCGGGTATAAATTACTCTCCATCCCTTTCGGCGCGGGAAAATCCGGATACGGCTGAACACAGAGTGTGTGGTGGCGGCGTACTGGAGCCAAAAGCAGTACACAGACAGGGATCCCACACACACACACACACGCGCGCACACACACACAAACAGAGGCCCCTGAGGAGAGGGATTAGTGTAGACAATAGAGGCAAGGCTAAGAGAGGTGTAGCTCTCCCAGTGCAGATAGCATCAGTTCAGCCCAAAAGGAGAAGTGGAGAGTCTGAGACTGATATCCTGGGAGCGGATGCCAGGAAGAGCGTGCCACACTGGGACACAAACCCATCTGACCCCGGTCGCCTGTGTGCCAAAGAATGTTTAGTGTGACACAAGGGAATTCGAGTCCATTGTCCACCATCAAAAAAACCTTTTTTTTTTTTTTTTTTTTAAATTTGAATCACTTATTAAACTTGCTCAACATTTTTCTCTGATACTTATACTGATACTTATTTAATAGAATAAGAATACATTATTTTAAAATGACATTTTTTTCCACTGAAATAAATCTGAATATCAGTCAGAGCATAACTGACTGCAGTGATACTTGAGAAATCTACAGGGTGTCCGACAAGTCGGGAACCAGTGAGAATACGCTGAGCAAATATTTAGATAGGAATATGCTGAGCAAAACACGCAAAAACATGATACATCAGACAATGACTTTTCAAACACTCTGTAAATTATAAAATGTATTTGTTTTTCATAACATAAAATAGTATGTTATTAGTCTTTAGAACAATACTGACATTCAGAAAAATGAGGGCTAAATATGCATCCTAAAACACATTCTATTACTTTTACCACTTCCTTTATTATTCATTTATTTCAGCTTTATTGTTTTTAAGATTTATTTTTAGGGTTCAAAAGCCTCAGTCTTGCAAAATATATAACAAATGAGATTGTGATGATTGGATCTGACCGGTCAATTGGCTACTTGGTACTTTGGAAACAAGGGTAACCAAATTTAGCACTTAGGCACAGTATGGCCCAGTAGAAACAATGAGGTAATGAGGAACTACAGCTACTGTGTGAGAAAGAAGAACTAATTCTGAAGGCATTCCTGTTCAGCACGGGCATTTCTGTCTGCGTGGGTGACAGTTACCTTCGGGTCAGCGAGTGTGTTGATGACATTGGCCAGGGCGAGGAGAGAGCGGTTGATGTTGGCTCCTTCCCGGAGGCGAGCTCCTTTAGCGTTGGTGGCGCTGGCCCTCTCTGAACCAGCCAGGTCAATCAGACTCATCTTGGCCACGCGCACATTTGGGTTGAGACAGGCTGTCTTATCCTGCTGCCTCAGGTAGATCTGATCAGGTGGACAGGGGGGTGGAGGGGGGGACAGAAAAGAATGAATGAGCAAAGTCAACATGAATAAAAGACCTTAAGGGTCTTTGTTATGTAAGAAATAACACATGACAGACTGTGCTGTTATACAGAAATAATGCACCCAAAGGGGAGGGGGGGTATGCTGACGCGGCGCCCAAGTGAAGTGCCGAAACACCTGCAGTGCATTATTTTTGTATAACATTCCGCTTAAACCACAGTGATTTGCCAACGATTACAATGTTCAATTTATTAATGAACGACATGTCACGCTTTTTAACGGTTTAAAGTTAGATTTAATGTCACGGAACATCCGAGAGACAAGTTAGTTCCTGTTCTCACCTACGTTATAGCTGCGGTTAACAGTTGTTCCTTCATCAGCCTCTGTCCCTCTCTGTCTCGCTTGGATCTCTCACTCACTCTGTCATTTGCTCGGATATCCCCCTCTCTCTCTTTCTCAAAACGAAGCCTGTCATTTTAGCGAGAAACTGGAAAGCGTAAACTGCTCTGTCCTGAAGACTTTCCTGTGCTGGGAAACTTTGTCACAAAGCGCTTACAACTGAGGCTCCTCCCATAAACGCTAAATAAATGTCTCCTTAAAAACATCTACACATCAAAAATTATATATTTTTACTTTGTTAAACAACAATTAAAAAAAAAAAAAAAAAATCTGTTTATTATTAGTCTTAGAATATGAGGAGCATCTGCTGTGCAAGTCACTGTGAATGAGCTGGCACTATAGAAACACTAATATTAGAACGAGCACATTTACATAAATCTGTCGCTCCCGTTACAGCCAGAACTACTGTACGAGCTGTCCAGTTATACAAAGATAATGCACACCTTCTGACCATTCAGATTTGAGCATTCTAATAACGGTAATAATGCAATGCTGTTGAATTCTCAAATCTGACTGGCCAGAAAGTGCTGACTAATTTTCTGCAACAGCACAGGTCAGACAGTAGTGCCGGCTGTAATTTATGATCTATATCAATGTACTTGCTGTAATACATTATCATTCTAGAGTGACAGCTAATTCACAGGGATGTTCCACATCGAACAAGGCAGATGTTCCATATAATCTAAAGCTAATAATAAACAGATATTTTTTTATTCAACAAAGAAAAAAGTCTAATTAAGGAATATCACACTAGCAAGGAAGCTGTTATACTAAATATCAGCATGGCTGTGATTCGTTTATTTTTTGCTCCGAAGAAAAGAAAATAATTCCCAAAAGAAGCCACGGACTGAGTGGAAGCCCGTCGTAAGTGTACTAACGGCTTCAGTGTAACGAACTGTTGCTTGAATTGGAATTTTATGTAGCAGACACAGATCAGCGGAGTGATAGAAACAGTGAAATGTCCCACTGCTCTTAGACCAAATATCTACACTTTTGGAACGCTGCTTGTTCAATCAGATTAGTGGACTGGAACTAACTGTTGGATAATCACTGATATGCATTAAACATTAGATGTAACTATTAATGGATAGAAATTGTAATCGTCAGCAAACTGTTGTGCTCTAAGAGGAAGAGCACTTTCGGGATGTGCTGTTATAAGACAAAATTAAAGTAACTCCTCTTCACATCGGGCCGCATCACACCACCCACTCATTGACTATTTTCCTGTAACAGCATTTGTATGAAAATAACTGCCTTTAATATGGATATGGAAAGGAGGAGTACAAATGAAAATATACGGTGCATCAGAAATATGAAGTATATTTTTAATACCAGAATAAGAGAAGATGAACAGTGTATTAGCACACATTTGTGGAAAAAAAGGGGAGAAAAAGCATAAATGGAACAAAAACAGAAAAGGATGGTGAACTCGCCGTAACAACTTTTCTGTTCCATTATGAGAATGTGCATTTAGAGAATGTGTTTCGTCTGGCGCTGTGGCTAAATGGCCATTTACCTGAAATACGGCATGAGATCGGGAGGATGAGGCGTTCACGTCAGTGGGGTGCTGCGTTCTATTTCTGTTACCGTAATCCAGAGCTTCAAGGATGTGCTCGGCGGATTTGGGCTACAAAGCAGAGAGATCAACACAAAACACACGCCTCATCAATGGCTGCTCTTAGTGGTCTGTGGTTAAGTCAATCAAGGTGAGAGAGTAAGCGGGCACAAGTACACACATCACACACACAGGAATACAAACGTCTCAGCCAGATAGAGAAAGAAGGATAAAGCCACCTGAGCTGCAAACAACTAAAACAAGTCCCACATGTAACAGAAAATCTATAGAAAATTTTCCACATCTGCCCAATGTTTTGCAACTCCAAGATGACATTTTTCAAATTTTAATAAAGGACACTTTGCTTTGCAGTACTAATTCATGAGTGGAGGTTCTGGGAGTAAGACTAGGAGATTATCGAGGGTTCTGAGACTGAGAGTTGGAGATTAGTAAAGATTCAGAAACTGAGAGTGGGAGATTAGTCTAAAGGTTAGAACTTGCATGGTCTCCCTCATTTAAATTCACTGATTGTTATTGCAATGACAAAGGGAACAGTATCACATGCAAAAGGATGAATAGTAGGGAAGTGTTATTTTATATACATGTACATATATATACACACACACACACACAAAAAAGAGTATATACACACAATACTCTTTCAGCTATATCAACTGTGAAGAAACCCACACAATCCATTTAAAACAACACAGAACTCATTAACATTCATGACTCATCACTACTCAAACATTACGTGCAAATTTAGCATTTCCTTCTGAATCGCACAGGTTATGTCTCATATCTGCTCATCTCAAGTAATATTTCATTAATGTAAATATGAATATTATTTTTTGTGGTACTCATCTGTGGTTTGTGTGTGTGTGTGTGTGTGTGTGTGTACACAGTCAGGTCCAGAAGTATTTGGACAATGACAGTTTTTGTGATTTTGCTTTTATACATCACCAAAATGAAATAAAACAATCAAGATGTGATGGAAGTGTAGACTTTCAGCTTTATTTTAAGAGGTTCCACAAAAAAATGGCATTTTCCATTTAGGAATTACAGCCATTTTAAGCAAAGTACTTCCATTTTCAGAGGCTCAAAGGTATTTGGACAAAGTGACATAATTGTAAATATAACCGTAATTTTAATACTTGGATGAAAATCCTTTGCAGTCAATGACTGTCTGAGGTCTGGAGCCCATGTTCTCAAAACTCAAATTCTGAGTTTTCTCCCTGGAGATGCTTTGCCAGGCCTTCACTGCAGCCACCTTCAGTCTTGTCTTCAGTAAGTGAGAAGCAGCTCTATTGGGTTGAGATCAGGCGACTGACTTGGCCATTGAAGAATACTCCATTTCTTTGCCTTCAAAAAGTCTTGAGTTGCTTTCGCAGTATGTTTAGGGTCATTATCCACCTGCACTGTGAAGCGGCGTCCTGTCAGTTTTGTAGCATTTGGCTGAATGTGAGCAGAGAGTAGAGCCCTATACACCTCAGAATTCATCTTGCTACTTCTGTCAGCAGTCACATCAATAAACACCAGTGTTCCTGTTCCATTGGCAGCCATACATGCCCATGTTATAACACTGCCTCCACCATGTTTGACACATGATGTGGTATACTTTGGATCATGATCTGTTCCTTTCTTTCGCCATACTCTTCTCTTTTTTTTTTTAGATGTTTTCTGGCAGAGTCTAATCTGGCTTTGCTGTTCTTGAATGTTACCAGTGGTTTGCACCTTGTTGTAAATCCTCTGTATTTACATTCACGAAGGCGTCTCTTGATTGTAGATTTTGACAATGATACGCCTACCTTCTCCAGAGTATTCTTGACTTCTGTTGATGTTGTGAAGGAGTTTTTCTTCACCAAGGAAAGGATTCTGGGATCATCCACTTTAGTTGTCTTCCGTGGTCTTCCAGGCGTTTCGATATTGTTGAGCTCACCAGCGCTTTCTTTCTTTTTAAGAATGTACCCAACTGTTGATTTGGCCACACTTAATGTTTTTGCTATCTCTCTTATAAATTTAGGTTGTTTTTTCAGCCTAATGATGGCCTCCTTCGCTTGCATTGAGATCTCCTTGGACTTCATATTGGTAGCTCCAGTCAAACACTGACAGATGCCAAATGCCAACTCAATACCTGATATCAACTCCAGACCTTTTATCTGCTTCATTTGTCTTGAAGTAAAGAGGGAATGGACCGCACCTGGTCAATCAACTTCTTGTCAGTCAATTGTCCAAATACCTTTGAGCCCCTGAAAATGGAGGTACTTTGCTTAAAATGGCTGTAATTCCTAAATGGTAAATGCCATATTTTTGTGGAACCTCTTAAAATAAAGCTGAAAGTCTACACTTCGATCACATCTTGATTATTTTATTTCAAATCCATTGTGGTGGACTATAAAGGCAAAATCACAAAAACTCTGTCATTGTCCAAATACTTTCGGACCTGACTGTGTGTGTGTGTGTGTGTGTGTGTGTGTGTGTGTATATATATATATATATATATATGCGCAGAAAGGATTTAACTATCCAGCACCTGCTGTTTAGCCACAACTATTCTCAAAACCAACAAGCCCATTTCTGCACAACAAACCCAGCAGTTTTCAATCCAAACACTTTATTAAGCCCATAAATCAGCAGTTACTTTGATTTTTAACTATTCAATGTCCAGACCCAAGAATTTGTAATATGCAATATGCAATCCAGTATCGGTGCTTTCAAACGTAAAACTGTAACTAGGTTTTTAGACTTGAGAAAGTCTACAGGAGCTTCTCAGCTTTGCAGCTTCTCAGTAATACGACAGGCAGAATTATGTCTTATTTACTTCAACAGAGGAAAAAAAAAAGAGAGGCTGGCGAGGGAATGCCTGTTTATAGCTGATATAATGTAAGTGTTAACTTGTTTCGCAGACATTCCACAACATTAAATGTAACTATAAATGGACAAAAAGTATGGGGTGCCATTCTTTAATAAAGAATAAACCATTAGCACTGGCGAACTGCTGTGGTATGAGAGGAATAACACAGGATGAGCTGTTATAGGAAAACAACCAAATTCAGAACCTCGCTGTTTATTATTTTCCTATAGCAGCATGTCCTGGAGTGTTTTGTCCCCCGTTTATTTATGCTAATAGTCTTATGGCAGGCTTCTCAACCTGTTATTCTGAATTACATTTTCACATTTAAAAAAAAGAAAAAAAAAAAGAAGCCAATTTCAGCTAAATGCTCACCACTGAACCTTAGCAAACTGCGAATCCAAAAGTGGTTAAACAGTGTTTTAGCGCTCTCTTAAGTCTCACACATACCTGGTGAAGAGTCAGGCCTTGGACCACCACTCCTTTCGCACTGTCTTCTCGCACGGCAAGAGGAGCCGAGTTCACCAGGAGGTCCCGAATCTGCTCGTTATAAACCTGTTGATTAAGGAACAAACGGTTTCATAATGCATAATGCTTTAGTAAGGGTTTGTGTCCATGGAAACCATTTTTAATAAGACATTGACAGAAATGGAGAAAGATGGGATTTGTTTAAAGATTAGGACACGCTTACAGTCTATCATTATTACTCACTCTCAGCAAACATGTAAAAACAACATAATACACTGTAACACTGCTTGCTACTTGGGTTGAACCTTCAAATTAATGTTTCTGTACCTTTAGTATTTCACTATTTTCACTAATCTTTATATTTCTGCTTGGCAGCACATTTTATCACCAACAGCCAAAATACTACTACTACTAATAATAATAACAAACAACAGCAATAAACAAATAAAAACAATAATAAATTAAATCAAATAATACATATTAACAATAACAAACAATAACAATAGATAGCAACTCCACAATGATAAACAAATAAATAAAAAAATAATAATGAATTGAACAAAATACTATAAGTTATTAAAATAATTAACTAATAATAATAATAATAATAATAATAATAATAATAATATACATTAGCGCACATCCCAGAGTAAGTCCCCTGATTACCTCTAGATAGGAGAAAGCCATGTCAAAGACCTTCTCCTCCTTAATGAGGTCCATTCTGCTGAAGAGCTCTCTCATGGTGAGGTACATTATACCCGGGTTTTCACTGCTACCCAGCATTGTGTGAGTCTTCCCTGCTCCTGTAGCTCCATACGCAAACACTACACAAACACACACACAATGGCTTAAAATTAGCATGACTTCGAACGAGCGAAAGTGTGCGACAGTCTTGAAATCCATCCATCCATCACAGCATAAATGTACATGGTCCAAATCTAACAGTTCTGCATTTTAAACAAAATAAAAATGAATAACAATAATAATTGCACACTGATGTGAAGAAAACCTCCATGAGTTTTCCTTTAAAATCACACACGAACCCTGAATGCTATTCAACCATGTAAAAGGCTAATATTTCAGCCATCGCATAAAAATGAATGAAAACATAACTGCGACTAATCAGCATGCGACCAAATCTAAATACTGAATCCTACTACTTATAAGATTCTGCTGATAAAATATTTCACAGCATTTTTTCCCCCCACTAGATGTGAGATAAGAGCTGAATGCCAATGTACAAAATAACTTAGAACACATCAGCATTCATAGCAATCCCTCCTGTTGTTTATTGCTTTCCGGCTTGCATACGTATGTAATGCACGAGCATGCATCAATCAAAGGCCCAGACAAGTGAGCCCTACGCTTTTCTGGAGGGATTTCCAGGTAAGGAAGAATACTAAAAAGAGAGTGCTGGATCTAGATACAGTGCACTGTGCTCGTCTTGATTGGGATCAATTAATGTTTGTGGATTAGGCATTAGGAGAAGGAGAAAATCAAATGGTAAGCAGTATACTACTTCCTGGATGGAAAAGTCAAGCCTTTTAGTCTGAATATAGACGTGCACTCAGATGCCTGGAGTCAGATCACTCAAAACAGAGTCAGATCTTTCATTTATTAAAAATTTGTTTAGACATTTTCTTTCACCAAATTGTAATGAGTTATTCCTGGAATGGTATGCACATCGGTGTCACTGAGAATCAGAAAAGACCATTTATACCCACAAAGGTAGATTATAACCCTGACCCTGATGAAAATGTGTGAATCGATCGCATACGCAGGAATCTTATTAGGCATGTGTAAGTAATAAACAAAAAAAAAAGGGGGGGGGGGCAGAATAAGATCTCTCAGCAGTTTCCCCTCAGAGTGAAACTAATCATGTAAAAGGCACCCGGGTTTCATTTCACTCACTGTTTACACAGAACTACACCCGGCCGATCGATAGATTTCAATTATGATTTGATTTACTGATAAACAGTACGCCTTTAGGTCAATATGCTAACATGATTAATCATTAAACAAAAGGCTAAATCCAAAATAGCCTTCCATCCACTGTACACACATGCCATGATGAGATTACAGGTTTTATTATACTGACCTGATACTGAAACGCTTCACAGGGTTTGTTATATTTTCCAAGCCTTTGACGTGTTTGCTGTCATAAAACTGTGATGCTGATCCACAGAACGGCTCTTACACAAACACAGGACACAAACTGTCTCGAGCCCTATTCAGAACGGATTAGTTTATCAAGGGGACGTCGGGAATATATATTTTTATGGCTCCTCAGTGATAAAAGTCTTGCATCTGGACAGCAATAAAATGACCACAGGAGGAGTGAGTTCATAGTGAGTTGTATTTTCTATGAACCTGGATGTTTGCGCCACTTGCTCATATGATCACGCTCCATTCCGAGCAGTCGAAGAGACGCTGGAGTAGAGAAGAGACGCTAGCTCTTCTTTCAGTTTGGGGCGAACCAAAGTTGCAGCAACAATTTGGGGGGGGGGGGGGGGATCACAAGAAGCATCCATTTTTCATTTGTGACTCAGGAAGTATTTAAAATCGTGTGTGTGTGTGTGTGTGTGTGTGCGTGCGTGCGCGCGCGCGTGTGGGGGGGATCACTGATACGCACGCTATGAAACCAAATATGGCAAGTAGCGGCAGTCAAACATCTTTTCCAATGTGTGGTGACATCTGCATAGAAAATCATGGACATGTGTATCCGGATGGGACTAAAATGATCAGATGATCCCTGAGTTCGGCAGAAAAAAAGTAGGTAATTCCAACTGTTATTTTCTCAGAGGAGGACAGAGAAAACCACCAACATGGCTGATCCAGACAGAAATAAAATCACAGAGCAGCACCTGTAAAATAGGAAATTACCCCAGGATGCCAGTTAAATATAATCCTTTCTGAATAGGGCTTTAAATGAGAAATCCCCCCCCCCAAAAAAAGACTTGCACATCAATATATATATGTATATATAAAATTGACGTGATCTTCAGTGGAGTCCATAATTTATAATGTAATGAAATTCTGAGTTGACTTTTTGAGTCTATACTTGTTTCCCTGATATGGTAGGCTATTTTCACTTTCCTACATTACCCACGATGCCGTTTGACTACCTGCTGATAGTGGCGTCAGCTGGAATTCCTCTCTACTCAAATAGAGCTATGCAGATGTGCTATAGTCTTTTAATCCGTTCAGGTGTCTCACATTCTCATCTGTACACTCTGCTCAAACAGATCAGCTTCCAGTCAACCTTCGTGCTAATTCCTCCATCAACGTCATCTCGTGGTTCGTTATCTACCTGAGACGAGTCACTTGTAATGCAACGCAACTGTGACGTATAGCTGCGTTGCATCGTGGAACTCTGAGTCCAGCGTTTGCTGCCTCCACTTCTTCTACATCGGATCTCTCATTAATATGAAATCGAACATCGCTGGAAAATGGTGAGTGAGAAAAGAAGCTCTTACGCTCTTGTTTTTTCTGAGCTAACAGCAAAATCAAACAATTATTCCTTATGTTATGTTTGAGATCGTTGAAGTTTTTTTTCCCTCGTATTAAACACCATTGTAACTGTGCTAGGAATATCCTCCTGTGACATCAGAGCAGCCGACAATCGTTAACTTCTCCAAGGAATAACGAAAATGCTGAATCAACAAACATATTAACACCAGAGTCACTAAGTGCATCACAAGTATTTCATTTTAAACATATTTAAGGTGTTTCAGGGCGGAGGTTTCCTTTAAAGCATACTCTCGTCACACCTTGCAGACAGTCCAGAGGAACACCATCGGATATCAGACAATAGTTATAGCTCTGATATCTCATATAAAAAGTTGGAAATGTGGACTCTGTGTTTCTCTGCTACAAGGACGTATCTGAAGCTCTGCTGATCGATATTCACATCCTAGAAAGAACCTAGTGCACTGAGCGCAAGCTATGACCTCCAAATCTCTGCGTTTCTAACTGACCACTCGAGCGCCGCCACATTACACAATCGGACCTTTTCTTCAGCATGGAGCTGAAATGGCCTCACCTGTGCAGTTGTAGCCGTTCAGGACTCCATCGACTACTCCCTTCGTAGTGTTTTCGAACACTTCGTTTTGCGTCGAATCCTCCCCGAAGACGTGATCGAACACAAACTTCAGGTCTTTACTCGTTCTTTTCCTCACATCCCTGTTTCCCGATTTCTGGCCACGGAAAAATGTTACCTCAGTCTCTTTGGGGTCAAAGATGAGCATGTGGTTGTCCACCACACGGACTACATTCTTAAAGCTTCCCTCCGTTTCCTTGGCATTTAAAGGACGGACACGGATCACCACCTTCACGTGGCTGCACACCTCTCCTTCCGACATAGCGGCGTTGGCTCTTCCACCTGCTCACCTCGACACTGAAAAACAACGTTTATGAGATGAATAACAACAACCACCAGACATGATGCATGCAAATGTCCTGGACAGTCAGGGAGTCATCAGATCACGATATTTATGCCATGTTTTACTGTCAGATACACCTCTTTTTCATTCTAGCCAGCAAATGCTTTCACTAAAACCTAGCCACAGCTGCGTGCAAAAGTTTGTGCACCCTTGCTTGCAAGCCATTGTTTTGGATTATGCTCTTGTTACAGGATACACTCACCTTTCATTTCTTAAAATACATTCTCCTGATTTTTTTTTTTGTTTTGAAAAATTGAATTTCATAGGTTTTTTTCCCCCCATGAAATAACGTTTTATTATACTTTCACCCATCAACACTGAAGGAGGGAGGGAGGGGATGCGCAAACTTTTGCATTTGATTCTCTTGAATTTCTTCCAACAGTGCTGGTATTAGAGATAATCATAATGAAAAAGAAATATGGCTTAATTACAGCTAATTAATCATTATTAATCATTATTATTCATGACCATAGCAGTGTGCAGTTCTGCCTTCTGCAGGTAGTTAGCCAGCGTTATTGTCAGCATTATGCACATGAAGCTACAGGAACTGCACAGTAGCAAGCCAGTCTTTTTGTCTTGTAAATCCTACAACACTATTATTATTTTAGCTAAAAAGATTTTTTTTAATATAAAGTTTAAAACCCTTCTCGTTCTGATATGCATGAAACATCTGCTCGTTTTACCAGCAAGGCCATTTCAACAAGCTAGCTTGGTTTAGCTTAGCTTTATGTAAACCTTAGCTGGCTACTAAGCTAACACAGCTAACAGTCACACACCTGTCAGTTACTACTTCACGTTTATAGAATAGTGTACTGTTAATTTACCTCTCGGAACAATATATATCCACAGCGAAGGGCGAAATTGGCTATTTAATGTAAAACATCTCACTTTCTATAGCATAGCGTCTTTCAGTCGCAGCTCTCAGCGCGAAGATTTTCAAACACAAGCCACCCAGCAGACTCGGCATCTGATTGGACGAGAGGACAGGCGCGTCACGTGACGCCGTCAGTTTTGGCCTAGGTTTCAAAAACCGTCAGAGCCAAGACGAATGTCAGTACAGTTTTTTTTTTTTTTTGCAAAAAAATCATAATAAAATGGTTTATATAGAGGAAATACAAGTATCTTCTATACAAGGAAAGACATGAATTTGAATATACCGGAGTTTCACTATGCAGTTGTTTTAAATGACAAGTGAATGTCGTTAGAGCCCAATAAGACTTGTAAGAATTACCTGTAAAAATATGGCTCAAACAAAGCTTTATATATATATATATATATATATATATATATATATATATATATATATATATATATATATATATATATATATATATAATTTTAAACCTTTATTAAAATCTATCACGATATGAATTTAAAAAAATCCGGGATGCAGTAGGAACGCGAATTCGCTGCACGTTGCAGCCGAGAACGATTGGAAGGTGCACACCACCAAAAACACATGCCGCTGCAGCTTGCCGAGTGGTATGTTGTTCCTCTGCTCAATGTTACGTGTCCGTGTTGTAATAGCTGTTTAGATAGTGAGTGGTAAATTTACACATTTTGCACATTATTATTCTACAGTCTACACATTTTTAATTAAACACACTACGCTTGAATTTTCATTTGGTTATTCAGTGTGCCGCAGTAAGCATCATCAAAACAAACAAATCCTCTGGGACACCATACCTGTATATTAAAGGGAGGGTTAGAGGTTATACAGTCAAACTATTTTGTGCATTACGCCAGTTAAAGTTAAAGTGTCCTACTGTGTAAGTGTAAGAGCATTTAAAGTTCCCCTGAAATCAAAATTGCTGTTTCAGATCTTTAATACATGTCCCTTAGTGTTATGGACACCAATATGATAGAATCTCAAAAAACCTAAACCTCAAAAAAAATAGCTTTGGAGATATTTTTGTTTTAATTTTATAATTCATTACTTCCAAGAAAGCAATTAAATTTTTTTTGATGACTCAACCTGTACTAGTCTTGTGTTTGTCCAATTACATGCTATCTAGTATGTATTTGTCCCGCCCCCCAGGGTGCTCTACAGTAGCAGCTTGTTAGCAGTGAACATGGTTGCTTGCCTGAGAAACAATTGTTGGAGTTTTATTTTTTTTTCCGATGAAGGTGGAATTTGTGCAAACTGGCATCTATGTGATACACACTTTTTGGAGGAGTGTTTTACCAACTTAGGGCTGTTCAGTGCTGGAATGTCTCGATCCTCGAGACTGATCGAGAACATTTTCTGTCTCTATACTCATCAGTAACATGTTATATATCATAAAGTGATATGTAATATCATTTTATCTACCATTCAGAAGCATCAGATGCCTCCTGGTGATGACCCTGTGGTCTGTGGCTCAAATGTGTACGCCATAACGTGTGACAGATAAAAAAAAAAAAGTCTAATTTTTTTCCCTGTTTTAAATAAATATTTTGCTGCTTTTTCCATATTTAGCTAGTTTGCTAAGATGCAGTAAAGCTTTTTTTAAAAAAAAATTTGTTATCATGTGACACATCTCTAGTGTTACTGGCTGTTGTATAACAGTGCCACTCTGACATCTTATTTCGAAAGCAAATACGTCAAATTGCGGCATCAACTCATTTCATGGGACTTTAAATGCATATTTAGAAGGTGATCATGCGCTGTAGCTTATTTTCAGTTTTCTTATTGTATATGTAAAGACCTATTTTTGTGCGTGTTTTTATTTACATATATATTTTTTTCACCCCAGTTTTGAACTGTACTTTATTTCCTTGCAAATATAGCTTTAAAGTTTTCTCCTAGGAATGGCGAACCTTAAGATGTTTAAATGTCATGGATTTCACTGTCAACCAGTGAAATCTGGAGCACTGAAGAGGTCAAAGCATCACATGCCGTGTGCCAAAATAGCTCTTTTATATATCAGGAGTGACAGATATCGCCTTAACCCCTTGGTGAAATTTTGCATTCAAGGAAGCCAGGCTTAATGATATTACAGGTGACAGCTACAGGCTAGATCAATGTAATCACTTTGTGTCAGTGCAAGATGACGTCAGCAGGAACTAGGGGTGTAGATTATTTGATTGACAAACTTTCGAAATGCATGACTGTGCTTGTATGTCCGACACTAACAAACGAGAAAGCAGCAGAAATCTGACCATGTAAATGTAGAATTTATGGTGCGGGTAGTGTTTGGAGGCTTACTGCTAAAAATGAGAAATTGGAAGAAGTTTGTCAAACAGTAGCAATTCTCAAATACCATTTCTACTACTAAAGGCAACTGATGTATTTGTCTTTAAAACACTTCTTTAAAGTTGTTTTTATTTACTTTTTGTTTTATTCTCATAATTTTCAGTAAGTCTTACTTTGTTTTCCAGAATGTACCATGGAGAAAAATATGCTTTTGGTAATGAGAGTCATGTAAATGGTGACATATGGAACGATAACTCATTGTCATATTGCTTTATTAATTACTAGGCTGTCTTTTCCTGCACTCTACTGGGTAGCATTTTTATACAGTTGACCCATCAGTGATTACAGTGTAATTACAGATTATAATTACAAAATCAGTTTATTTTTTTCCACTGAAAACATTGTAAAATCGGGAGCAATATAAAATTGAAGAATGTTTAACGTTCACTAAAATATAGTCTCATTTGCTGTTTGTGGTTTGTTCTTTCAGGTGTTTAGTAGTAATCAGTGTATAAAACGCGCAGTAACATCCACACTTTGAATATCTACAATCTTTTATCCACCATAAAATATAAAAATATCACACATCTCAAGAGAAAAATAGGGCAAAGTTGAACTTGGTTTTAGCTCATTTGTAATAATGCTGGTGACTGGTGAATAACAATTATATAAAAGATGTCTAATATCCTTTATTAATAAATAATTGTTAGTAAACAGAGTAAACAATAAAATAATTTACTAAAAATTAAATATAAAATTATGAATAAATATAGTAAATAATGAGTATTACTAAAAGTTGGTACCAGCAGAAGGGTGACGCAAATAGTTTGGCTTGAATGTAACTGATTAGCTGTGTATAAATATTAGTGTTTCCTGTACATTCCTACTGCTAACACACTGAATCGGCTTTTAAAAAGAAAACTTCTATACAAGTCTGTTAAGAATGGCAGAATCAGTTGTGTAGTCATTGTGGTTTGTCATTGTGATGTTACTATTATTAGTATATTGTATAGTAGTATGTATTTTTTTTGTACATGGTATTCTGTAGAAACAGCCTTCATTTCTGCAGATGATAAATCTGAACTCTGGATCTTTATCCATTTTTAGTTTCCAAATGACGCTCTTCTCTCAAGGCTTGTTGCTGCCCCTGCGTTTGGCTTGTCATGGAAAGTGGAGAGTGCACAAATGTGCATATAGCCGTTGCTGGAGGAAGCCAAACCAGCCTCAGCGTTTCTGCTCCAGTTCTTCTCCTTTCACACCAGACTGCCATACCAGAAGCATGAAGCATTCGTCTTTGCAGGCTGACGAAGAACCACACACTCCAGTTCTGCTGAAAGAGGTCCTGCAGTACATGGATATTAAACCGGGCCAGGTCAGGAACTTCTGTTTTGATTTGTCACTACTTTTTTTTTTTTGTATCTGGAGAATTTAGTTGATGTTTACATTGCAATCTGGTCTGATATTAAAGCCACAAGACATTAATGTATCTCATTGTACCTTCATGCAACAAACAACATAGTTGCATAGTGCTTTCACAGTGCACTGTTTGACCAGTAGAGCTCCATTTGTGATTCAGTCACAGAAAAACGATTGCAGTATGTGCATACTGGAACTTATCTACTTGCTTGCTATATCCCTTTTAGGACACACATTTTGGCCATTTTATATTAGTTAGAAACGTGATACATAATTGTAAAATATGTGAAAAGAAAGTGTGTCATAAACAGCATGCATTTATTCAGACTTCTCTTCCCACATCAGTGTGACACGAGGTTTAAGAAACATGTGGTATGAAGGACTAACATTAGGCAACTACTGCGCATTGTTAAAATTCAAATAGTGAAATTTTCTGTAGCAGCCACTTGACATGCTCTAATTTTCTTCACATGTGCACTTTTTCACAGGAATTTCATGGTAATTAATTGTTAAGGGGTTTAAATGTGAATGCATGCAAGAGTTAACACTACAAGACCTAATAAAATTACCAGGTTATTATTATGTGTGAGCAGAAACAGATACCAGTTAAGACACACTGACACTTTTTGAGGCAGTGAATTTAAAGCATTTGCACAGCGAACTGACATCAGGAGGGAAATAAAGAAGTCAAACAAGATGAAGAACAGGAGAATTCAGAAATAATAGAAGATATTGCCCATTTGTGCTGAGGATGGAATTCTTTATCAAATGAATGGCATAGTGGCCAATGGGATGTGTCATTATTAGTGAATCACCAGCAGACACCATAAACTCACCAATTCCCTTGTTATGTATGTAAATATGGTTCTGTGAACCCCTGATAATACCATGAGGAGGAGAATCTCCTCGTAGAGTGGTATGTCACAGTAGGGGGTGGGCGTTCAGCCCGTCTATTGGCCAAGGTGATGACGGTCCACCACCTAGTGGGCAAGCCTCTGCTTTGAGAAGGGAGCTCATCGTTTCTTTTCTCCATGGCAGATGAACAGTTGGTCTGAGAATTGAATGGCTGTCATCTTGTCCAAATAATATTGTAGAGTATGTAGCGGGAACAGCAAGAAATACACTGCAAGCGGACCCTCGTTAAAGGCTGCAAGGTCAAACGATTGATTCACAAAGTTGGGTGATATGACCTTGGGCAGAAATCCGAGATTCAACCGCCAAGTCATCCTAGAGTCACCTTGCCACCAATGAATGCAAGACAACACTGCAACCCTTTTTGCTGGCATGATTGCTAGCCAAAAAGCAGTTTTAAAGACACCCGTTTCAAGTTGGCATCCATAGGACTCGAGCACAAGGGGGTAGTTCTACACCAGACTCTTAAGGTACAATGGCAGGTGATTGTGCTTTGCCCCATTTAGAACGGTAGTAGTAAGCTTATGGGCCCCAAGCCAGATCCATTGTGCTGTAATGCAGTGCAATGGAGGCCTTTAGTGTTGATAAGGACCCTATATAGTCATCTCTGAAGAAAAGTCAGGATTATTTCTCTCCAAGGGAGCACTGCCCCAACCGGACTTCCAGGATCCTGACTTTTCTTCAGTGACTAATAGATAGGGTCAAGTCCCCATCTACACTAAAGGGGTGTGTTTGTGACTTGCCAACCCAGTGCACCATTTACACCTAGTGTAGATGGGGACCTGACCCTATCTAGTAGTCCCTGAAGAAATGTCAAGATCTTGGAGTCTGTGGTGATTATCCAACCCCCAACCAGACTCCTCCTTGCTGGAGGAAAACCCTCCAGCAAGCTGGTGTTTGTGTTCATTTTGCTGAGATAAGGACATGGTTCTGTCTGTGAAATTTTGCTGTAGCTGTAGACTGATATCCCATTGCCATTAAAAAAAATAACTTGACATCTCACACTCCGTGAGGTAGACTGGTGATCACGACACACCAAGGATCCACACAAAGTTCGGGAAAGAAGTTCTGGAGAGCATAGTCACATGGCACTGGGATAAATTGGAAGGGAAAATGTCAGGTTCGTATGTTTAGATGTCAGTGAAAATATTCACAACTAAAAGGACATATGGAGGAAAAAAGCTCAGCTGAATATATCCCTTTGATTTGGAAGATTAGGGCAGATAACCATAATGCAGAAAGGCAGGATTTCAGTTGTGAATCATCATCATTTTTATTGGCTCCGATTGTTTAGCATAGCTTCTATGCTAATGATTCTAGATATCTAATAAAAGAGAGGCATACACCGAAATTTTCTTGGAAGTGTACATAATATATAATAATTAGTATAGTGTAAATAATATCTTGTCTGGGGTGTGATTTTTGTACTTCTGTGTTTGTGTAATCGTGTGCGCACGTGGGAGAACTCGGAGGCGGCTTGTTGACTTGTCATCTCCTTTAGTAACCACATGCAGTCGTGCTGCAAGGGAACTTGTTCATCACCAAAACTTTGAAGGCTCTCCGATCAGCTCGGACGAGGTAGCGTGGTGCTAGCAGGGACCTTGGCGTGCTCTTAACGTGCTAGCAGGCCAGATGGGCATGAGTCAAAAGGCCTTCTGCTGTGGCGAGCGGCTCAGCAAGGAGTTCTCCGGGTCCTACGATTAGAAGCATTGCTGGTGCAGGTGGAGGCCTCGGGTCAGTGAGTGAGTCAAGCGCTCAGCTCCTGACTAAAGTTTGCATCTCTCAACTTGACCATCATCCGCCCATGGGCCAACTGGTGCAGGGAGAGCTTGCCAAAAGTGCCTGGATATAATCAGGCAATTAAATAAAGCATAACCAGGCAGCTCATGCTTTTGCTGGGAACCTGCAGCGTCACAGATGTGGCGTTCATGTTTTGCTTGTCAGGCCAAGAGGCTGAGTGTATTCGCCTGCTCTCAGTTCTGAGCTTTGGGTTTAAAGTATCCTATATTTCCAGAGATGTCCTCATGCGCCCAGACAGAACATGGTTTTTCAGCTCAGTTTGATGGAATATCCACGTGGAGTTGCTTTAGGGAAAAAATAGGACACTTAAAAAAAACAACAAAAAAAAAAAAATAGAATCTCTGTTTAACCAGTAAGTCAAGGCCCTGATGCTTCTTGGATCAAAGTATCTATAATACTGCTTTAGTAAAATCAACAGAATTTTAGGAAATGGATTTAACTGAGATAAGGAATGTCACATAAAGCTTAAGCGTAACCGCCTTTCGTATTCAATTTGAGGCAATTTAATAATTTCGGTAATTGATAGTTTAGAGGAGAATCATTTCTTCAACAGCTCACTGCAGTTAATGATCTGGAATAAACAGACCATCAGTACTTTCACTGCCATTACAATGGGCCTCTTTTTTTCCACTCTTCTATTCATTCAGCCTTCTGTGTGTGCTGCTTGACGGACAACTTAATGATAGTGTTAGTCAAACACACTCTATGATCCCTGAGAGGAATCACTCTAATATTTTGATCTGCTATTGTAAAGCAATCAACCCCTGCACGGAGGCTCTCGTCAGGCGAGGCGAAGCGGCATGAATGGAGCACTTAGGCGGGCCGAGAGTAAACGCCGCAATTATGCCAAAGTGGGTAAATGTAGGCTTTCAGCGGTCGAGCGCCTCCCACGCAGGTATCCAGTGCACGGAGAGCAGCACAGGTGGAGGATTCGCTTCCTTTTTACCCATCAGCTTGCTACACTGCGCCTGCAGAAATGGGGGATTCCACAAATGCGTGTAAACAGATTACATTGCTTCCTCCTCAGACGTTGAGGCATGAATGGAGAGAGTAGAAAGGCTATTAAGCGTTGCATGCCTCCCTTTTTACACTTCTTTAAGAGCTCTGTGTTTTTTTTTTAAGGAACTTGGATGTTACGCAGGATGTAGCATTTTGCTCTTTTCTTTCTGAAACAAGTAGCTTGTAATGAGTGGAACTATTTTATTGACCGAGTAGCAACGTACCATTGGACCACTTGGCAAACAATATATTTTTCATCTTTTAAGTTATATTTCTTGCTGGTTGCATGGAGTCTCTTTTTCTCTTTCAAGTTAACCCAATGGAGCTGTTTCTTATGAAGTCAGTGTTTAGGGACTGCTATTGGAGATAACAGGTAGCTCATCTATCTTCATTTTTAAAGTTTCTTGCCCAACACTGCCGAATCCAAATTCTCAGGTGAGGTCACACCAAAAAAACACAACCTCCTTGTCGGCCGACTGGAGTCGAGTACCAATCAACGAAACATAAATTCTCCCAGAAACATTTATTGTGCCGTCTACACTTTATAATGGGTGCAAAGGTTCAGGTGTTGTGTATAAGTGAATATAATGTGCAAATATATACAGTGGTGGCTAGGTTACTATAAACTTGCTTTACCACTCAGTGTGACCAAGCAAAGGTACTTTATGCATGTGACTGATATAAAAGGATATGTTAATTAACATTGTAGCATATTGCGACTGATATTGTGATCACTTGTTTGTGTCAAGCAAAGTGAAGAGGCTACCTAGACATCACATTGATCAGTAGGCTTGTTGGCGTTAAGCTTTGTCAAAGGCAAACATGCAAAAAAGCTATATAAAATATTTTAGTACTCCCTCCGTCAAGAAATCAAGCTGTCAGGAATGCCGCCATCATGCCTTAATGTTTCCAATGACTTAGCAACAGAAACCTGTAGAGAGTCGGCACAGTTATTAAAGGGTATCATTATGGGATCAGTATTGGTTATTGGCCAATTTTCAGAGCTTTAAAAACGTATCATGTTCAAAATGAAAAAAAGTTTTCAACATCCCATCAGAATGTCTCTATAGAAAATGAATATCAGGTGGGAAGAGGGAATGCACCGTGAGGAACCCCTGTGACAATTCTGTTTCTCGGCCTCTCTCTAATCCTTATTCATTTATTTTCACTTTGGAAGAAAGGTCTCTTCATGGACATATTACAGAACGGAGAAGGGGAAACTGGAACTAACCGTAATGAAGCCTAGAAGTAGAACAGTCTCCAGCCATCTGTAAGTGAGCCCTGATTTCCTCTCTTCCTATTCGTTCTATTACAGATTTATTGGGCTGTGGGTTTTGTGTCAGTAATTGTATGACTAGAGATAGAGAAAGAGAGCGCTGCTAGTCTTCAGACTGGCATCTGTTACCTAACCTGCACCCATAAATTACCCAAACTACAGCAGCCTCATTAGCTGCCAAATTAGCCTCAGAAAGATTACATTTGCCACAATTGGATATTATTCTATTCACCTTGAATTGCAGATCCACTTGGCCAGTGTGGATAACCATTTTACTCTAATTATCTTAGCCATCAGGATGTGTTTGTAGCATTTGGCTAATTGAATAATGGGCAGTACGAGGCAGCGGGCCGACGGTTTGATTACAGCGAAGTAGTGTGGGAGGAAGACGAAGAGCAGGAGGAGGAGGCAACGAAGACAAGGAGGGGGAGAGTTCTACATCAGAGAAAGAAATAAAAGCTCTCCGTCCTGCATCAGACCTACAACCCCATCTACTGATTGAAGAACACTGAACCCATCTGTAGAGAGACGCAACGCGCATCCTGCCGCCTGCTGTTTGTGAATTAGCTCGGTTCCAGTGCAAGTGTCTCATTCAGTGGCAGCGTTGTTTGTGAAAGATTTGCGCTAAATGAAAATGTAGTGAGGCAGATTTCATTTGCGATGTCATTTCATTCTGTCCTCTTTCTTTTTTGGCCCAATCTCCAAGTGCAGATGGAGCCTAACTGAGCGGAACAGATTCATATGGGGGGAGTTCACAGGTTCAGGTTTTTTCATTCCTTGCTGTTTCGGCCCAATCATGAAACCAGATGTGACACAGTGGCAGTAATTTTCTCTCTGTCTCGTGCAGAACTGCAGCCAGTATGACAAAGGCTTTCAGGATGCACAAGTTCCATCAGATTTCTTAGTTCTCTTTGCATCCAGTTCCACCATGTCTTGTTAAGTGACACAGTATGTCATTTTAGTGCACTGGCTTGTAATTCTTGTAATACCAGAGACGACATCATCATCTTCAGTAAGCACTTTACTGTGGTCAGGGTTGCGGTGGATCCGGAGCCTATCCCTGGAACACTGGGTGTGAGGTGGAAATACACGCAGGGCGCCATGCACATACACAGCCACACCTAGGGACAATTTAGTGTAAATAATCCACCTACTGGCATGTTTTGGGAGAAAACCGGAGAACCTGGAAGAAACCCATATAGGAGAACATGCAAAACTCTATTCTGACACTAACTCAAGCTCCGGATCGAACCAAGGACCCTGGAGCTGTGAATGCTACCCTCTGCACCACCATGCCACCTTCCCAGAGACATGTCTATTTTAACGAATGCCATGACATGGTCTTTACATTTGAGTCAATCCTGGATTAATGGCGTTTGTTAGGATGGCTGTTATGGATGCGTATTTGCTGAGGGGCTTCTGCAGTCGTATGAATTCCTGAGTCATGGCATGCAGTGGCTTTACTGGGGTTTGGCGTTAGGCTTGGTTTTAAAAAGCGTTTTAAAATCTGTAAATCCCGTTATCCTAGGCTAACCCTCCCTTCTGTCATGATGCCTCTGCTGAATTTTAATCAGAGACTTACTTGCGTAAGTAGACAGAGCAAATCAAAGTTCACATGAATTTCCTGACTCATTGCTGTCCACTCTCATGACAATTTGTGGATTTGTGGATGCACTGACTCACTAACTATTGACCTCGCCTTTGATTATCAGGCAAATGTCCCTTCCTGATGCTTCTTTCCTAAGACTTATGGAGTGCCTATGTTTGTAGTCTCACATCTCGGCCGCAGAGCTGTTTTTCACCGAGGCAGGTTCACCCACGATCAGACTTCCCTGCTGTGATGGATTCCTTACTGCTGGCATCCCCTAAAGTCTGCCCACGGACTATCAAAGTCAGGCGAGGCTTTTGTTTCTGGTCACATCTCATTTAGTGACCTCACTTTTGACAATTTCCTGCACATACAATCCCACATGGCGAAGGCACACCCTGGTGGAAAGCGATTTGCTTTGTAGGAATCTCCTGCACCCCCTCCCTGTGGCAGTGTTTTGTTCCAAGCAGATGAACCAGCAGGCACATACATGGACCAGCGTGAGGGAATCCTCAGCCCCGGTGCTGGCTACCAGGCCCAGTGATGATTAACGAGCTGTCAATAGAAGGCACGCATTACTGATCTGAAGTCAGTTTTCTTATAATGGCGAAAGGATGGATATGAGAAAGGCGATTCTCCTATATCAATCTTAAAGGGCAGTGTTGTCCTAGTGTGACATGCAGCCTGGATGAAGGTCATGATCATTAACCCTCCAGCCTCAGTGTCCTCTGAATCCATTTACATAGGTCTCTCCAGCTTGTATTGAGAACATGCTATTAGGGTAAATATGCTTTTGGAGTAATTCGCTCTTCTTTGACATTATACATACAAATGGGTTATTTTACAGAATGTCCAGCATCATCCGCATAGCTTAATGAAGATGAAAATGTCTTGCCATGGTATATTAGAAGCTCCAGTAAAGGATTGCTAAACATAAAAACCGAATTTCCTAAAGATAAGGATTGGAATTCACAGTGAAAATTAGTCTGCCACTTGCGCTGGTTCCTTACTGTAGTGTTGAAATAAATGTTTTATTAACATTATATTTGCATTTGTAAGTATTCATTGTTTTTTTTTTGCATAATAAACTGTGAGGATTTAGTAAAGCTATAAGTTCACCTGACATTTCAAGTTTCACACAAGTATAAACTGCAAAATGAGTCATTTTCGTCTTGAGCATGTTCTTTGGATTGCTTAATTAATAAAGGATAATTAACTGCAATATTGAGATTAGCTAAAATTATATAATATTAGACTTTTTTTTTATTGACCCTGGTGCAATAAATCACAAGCTCAACTGTTAGTTTAGATGTATACCATGGCTTCCTCTCCTCTCCTCTCCTCTAGATGCTGTGGTCAAGCCCATGGGACACTGTTTAGCATATGAGCCTCAGAACATATTGGTAAAAAAAATCATAATACATGAAGTTACAGCTTTCTCTCTGACTGTTACAACGCGCTGACACTGGAGACTCCTTCCAAAAATGTTATTCTGCTTACAGAAAGCTTCTCATTTTTTTGTATGTTAAATAACAACACGTTTTGCAAACTCTGTCTTTGATTATGTAGTATATCCTTGATACAAGTCACTGGGAATAAGCCATCACTATGGAAACAATAACCTATTAGAGCTGCTGAATTAATATAAACAGTCAGAGCTGCTGTTTTATAAAATTAATCTACAGTTTTTGACCAATCAGATTCAAGAATTCAACAGTGCTGTATGCTACATTACATGCTTAATGTTTAACATAGTTGATTAAATAATCTTAACTTTTTATTCAGGCATAATCATTTTCTAAAAATCTGGCTAGCTTTTAGAGCACATTTTCAGTTTTACAAAAGGGCACATGACCATCACACGCATATGTGGGTAATTGCTGCCACACATTTAGAAGCACACAGTTGTATAGAATGTCTTTGTATGCTGTTGAATTACAGTTCACTGGAACCAAATCTGCTCCAACATGCCAATACCCCTGTGCACAAAGCGAGCTCCATGAAGACATGGTTTGAGGTTAGAGTGGTGAGACGTGCTGGACACTGAGGTTAGACATGCTTCTAAGTTTAGAGTGGAAGAACGTGAATGTCCTCCACAGAGCCCTGACCTCAACCCCACTGAACACCTTTGGGATGAACTGGAACACTGACTGCACCCCAGACCTCCTCACCCAACATCAGTGCCTGACCTCACTAATGCTCTTGTGGCTGAATAAACACGAATCCCCACAGCCACGCTCCAAAATCTAGTGGAAAGCCTTCCCAGAAGCGTGGAGGTTATTATAACAGCAAAGGGAAACTAAATCTGGAATGGGATGTTCAACAAGCTCATCTGGCTGTGTTGGTCAGGTGTCCACAAACCTTTGGACATATAGTGTGTTTATTTTAGTAATTTTTACAACATTGGATGAATATATTTTTTTAAAACATATTTTAATAGTTATAGGACATAAATCTTTGGTCTCAGTATTTCATCTTACCTTATACTTTGTACTTTTATTCTATGTAGTATACTTTATAGTCTGTTATGCACTATTATATGAAAAATGTGAAATGTTGGTCAAGCATTATATTGCTAGACTCCACCCCCCCCCCCCCCCCCCCCCCCCCAATATTCCTGCATGCAACAGGTGGTGTCGAACATTCTCTGTTGCATCTTAAATACTGTGCATAAAGTATTTATGAACACCGAGGCCATGCACGAAAGCCTCAGTGACAGCGACGCCAGGTGTTATTTTTTAACAGGCGCTGACGTCAAGAGGCCATCGTCTAACTCAGGACTGTACACAAGATATTTTCTAGTGACAATGTTTGCGGCACTGGGGAATTACACTTCTTCATCTTCATTATCCTGTGGTCCAAAGGTGATTTATATAGATCTCTATGGTGTAAAGCTTTTTCTCCCAGGGATGTAAGCCCCGCTTGTGGGCTGGAGGCATCTGCTTCTGCTTCTGCTCCTGTTCCAGCCCCTTCAGCCTGGTGCAGTTTTATTTTGGAGGAGTGTGTGCTACTGAAAGAGGAGGCTGGTTAATAATTGATCCCTGTAATTAAACACTCCGGTGAGGGATGGTGGAGCTGATTGACTGTCAGATATTAAGCTCAAGCCTCGTAAGGTTGCGAGTTTGGTGTGGGGTTATCAGTGGCCATGAACAGTGCTCCTCTCTCTCTCTCTCTTTCTCTCTTACAGTCTCTCTCTGATCCCCACTTCTCATTACCCTCATGAATAGAAAATCGTCAACGGTGGTGGAGGCGCGGCATGAAACAGAGTCCACGAGTTCATTAGCCAAATGTATTGCGCCCGTACCAGGTGGCTGTTCTGGCGCAGAGGGGACTGCCTCCTAGTGTGAGCTCAGCAGGAGCCCTCGAGTGTGCCGCATGGCAACATACCAATTTTTGACTTCTCTGGGAAAAGCTGTCAGCACCTCCTGTTTGCAAACCTATTCAAAACGTAAACTACCTCAAAGCTCTTGAACTTTGAGTGTAAATTTAACAGGAGAGACCCTTTATCTTTATTTATATATTTATTTTGTAATTTTTTTTCCCCGCTGTAAAGCAACAGTCATGCTGGAATTTTAGCCCATTATCTTTTTTGCATGGGAAGGGCTAAATGCAGGTGATAATGGTTGGGACTGATAATGGGAAAATTCATTCATTCTTTTGTCTTCAGTAACCACTTCATCCTGGTCAGGGTTTGGTGAAGTCAGAGCCTGTCGTTGAATGCTGGGAGTTAGGTGGGAATCCACCCTGGTTGAGACTACAGTCCATCACAGGACACCTTGCAAGCCAGAGGAAACCCACATGGAAACAGGGAGAACATACAGCACTCAACATACACAGTAACCTGAGCTCAGGATCGAACCAGGGACCCTGGAACTGTGAGGCAGCAGTGTTACATGCTGACCCACCATTCCTCACTATTATGCATATAATAAACCTGGTAATTTTTTGGTGAGTTGTATAAGAGGCCTTTAACAAGCACAAACTTTTTCATCCCAGTTTTTCATCCCAAATGTCCACCCGCTAGCTGAGTCTCACATATTGCTTGACAGGTCCCAAATCTGGATGGTCAGGGGTTACACATGCTTTCTTTGAGACATTTAAAGCTAGCCACTCTATATTTGTCAAATTGCTGCTCATGCAACATCAGAGACCAGCTGAACATGCTTGGAGGAGAGCCCTAACTGCCATGTTCTTTATACATCCATCCCACACACAGATCCCATCATTCTCACCAACAGAACAGGGCCAGTTATACTCTTTTGGACTCCTGGCTATGATTGGCAATTGGCAAACTCTTAACCTCCCATGTACAGGGCAAATGCTTACTGTAGCTCCTGGACTCTTGGCCTCCAGTACTAGACATATCCGTTCTTTCTGTAACCTTGACATTTCTGGTTATATGGTGCTCTCAGAATGCCTGCTAGTCTGAATGTGAAGCAAAACACACACTCCTTTGATGCAAGCTCAATGTGCAATGATGTGAAGGATAATTACGCTAATGATGTGAGTGACTCCTCAGTGCAGAAAAGGAGTTGAATAACGGTTTCTTGGAAAGTGCACCTGATGTGCAGCTTTATTAACAGTTACTTGAGCGTGCGCTGTCCATTACCCAGTATTTCTAAAAGCACGGTCTCGGATAAATTAAGCAAAGCCTCACCAAGACAGGAAGTAAGATATTATTTAGGGTTTATTACAATATTTACATTTGCGCCTACCGTGTGAGCGTGGGCTTGTTAATCAGATGTATGCCCTATGGACAGCTGGATCAGGCAGTGACTCATTGAGCTGGATAGAGTGATGGCCTTGATTGGGGTTTGTACGAAAGCTCAAAAACCGCAGGCATGTTGTTATTTGAATTATCATGCTCCATAATTTATTGCAG